>OX596259.1:873800-1473800 GCA_951394255.1 Polyploca ridens
TATCAAAATTTTCAAAAAGTGTCAAAAAGTGTGTAAAAGAGAAAAACGCTGAAAGGAACCCCGAGCTGAATTTTGAAGAAAATTAAAATGCCATTAAAATTTATTTTAAAAAATTAGTATTTTCGAAGATATTGAATTTCTTCAAAAAAATATTTTTTTTCGAAATTCTGCTTCTTCGTCACAATATGAACAAAATTATGAATGACAATCTTGAAAAAAAATGAAGTTGCTAGAAGTTATCAAAATTGACCTTAAATTTTTTGTCAGAATGCTAAGAGCCAATTCTTCATGGTTAAACATAGTGAGGTCCCTGCGAGATCTGCTCCACTTCGTCAAACTTTACGCAGCATAAAACCATGGTCAAGGAAAATATAAAATAATATTTTGGATAACTTCTAGCAACTTGAGAGCAAGATTGTCTTACATAATTTTGTTCATATTGTGACGAAGAAGCAGAATTTCGAAAAAAAATTTTTTTTTGATGAAATTCAATATTTTCGAAAATACTAATTTTTTTAAATAAATTTTAATGGCATTTTAGTTTTCTTCAAAATTCAGCTCGGGGTTCCTTTCAGCGTTTTTCTCTTTTACACACTAGCGTTTTTCTCTTTTACACACTTTTTGACACTTTTTGAAAATTTTGATAATAGATTCTTGTTTTGTGACCCCGAGGACTCTCAAATATCGATTTTGAGAGCAATCGGACCAGTATCTCAAAAGTCAAAATTGGCGAACACCTTTTCAAAAATTTGAGGATAGATTCTTGTTTTGTGACCCCGAGGACTCTCAAATATCGATTTTGAGAGCAATCAGACCAGTATTTAAAAAGTTCAAGATGGCGGACACTTTTTGAAAATTTTGATAATAGATTCTTGTTTTGTGACCCCGAGTACTCTCAAATATCGATTTTGAGAGCAATCCGACCAGTATCTAAAAAGTTCAACATGGCGGACACTTTTTCAAAATTCTGAGAAAAGATTCTTGTTTTGTGACCCCGAGGACACTCAAATACCGATTTTGAGAGAAATCGGACCAGTATCTAAAAGGTTCAATATGGCCGACACTTTTTCAAAATTTTGAGAATAGATTCTTGTTTGTGACCCCGAGTACTCTCAAATATCAATTTTGAGAGCAATCGGACCAGTATCTAAAAAGTTCAACATGGCGGACACTTTTTCAAAATTCTGAGAAAAGATACTTGTATTTCGACCCCGAGGACTCTCAAATATCAATTTTGAGAGCAATCGGACCAGTATTTAAAAAGTACAACTCCACTATGGAGTTCCAGTGCTTACCGTTCTTCTCCATCATCAGACCCTAAAAACCATATAAGGTCAAAGTTCATTTCACGAAAACTCCAACAACCCCAAACACGGCTAGGATACGTTGTTCCGCTATAGAGTTCTAGTGCCCACCCTCCTACTCCATCATCAGACCCTGAAAACCATATATGGTCAAATGTTCATCTCACGACAATTCCAACAACCACAAACATGGCTAGGTTACGTTGCTCCGCAATGGATTTCCAGTGTCCACCCTCCTACTCCATCATCAGACCGTGAGAAACATATATGGTCAAAGTTCATCTCACGACAATTCCAACAACCCCAAACATGGCTGGGATACGTTGCTCCGTTATGGAGTTCCAGTGTCCACCCTCCTACTCCATCATCAGACTCTGAAAACCATATATGGCCAAAGTTCATCTCACGACAATTCAAACAATCCCAAACACGGCTACGGCTACGTATCTACTAATTCAAAATATTTGAAATAATAATCATGAATAAATATGTCACGCACGACGAATTGTTGAAATTGCTCAGTGAGTGCCCTGTTACAGGGAGCGACAATAACTTTACCTTTCTCAACGACTTGATCACATCATGCGGTAGGCGACGTTGCCAGCCAGCTTGCGCACGAGCTGACAACATCGCGAGCGCGAAACTACCAACGTGTCCGAACACAAAATTATTGATTTTTTAAAAACTTTTTTCATATACCTACCGTTTTTCAATTGAATTCCATGAAGGCCTTGACTTCAATGAGTTTACATATTTTTGACTATAATGATGAATACATATTTATGGTATTTTGATTGTTCACAAATTAATGATTTGATACATGGATATATATTATTGAACTTGTTGTTTACATACATAATTGTCCAAAAGTGTTTACTTATTTTTGAACTTTTGTATGTTCCCATATCTATGATAATGTGAACGGCTACTTTTTATGAGGCTTGGTGGTGTATACTTATTTTTGTCCTCGACTGTACCTGCGCAGAAAATACATTTTCAAAGTGTGGGAAACGGTATTGGTCGGCAGCTGCCGCCATGTTAGCGCGCGCCGTGCGGAGGGGCGTGACTTGCGAGTGAGACGGAAATAACAGCTGCAGTGTATTATGAACCTTATAGTAGAGATCTAAGGTTGATTGTAAGTTTTAAGCATTCTTTCGTTAATCTTCGGGGCCATACTTTCTTTTCCGTGCGAACGAAGATTCACGACGCGCCATATCAGTTGGGTACCACTGTACAACATTTAAGTTAATCGAGATACGCATTAAAATCCTCCCCTTAAAACACAAAAATCCCTTTTTACCCCGAATAGGGTCGATTATCGAGAAGCCCAAAAGCTCTTGTTTCTTTATTTTCTATCCAAAGTATTAATACCGTGTTTCAAGTAAATCGGACTGCGCGGTAGTTTTCTTCCATTCAAACTTTAACACCCTCTAAACCCCCTTGTATGCGTAGATTTGAAAAACTAGTAATAAAAATCTTTATTATTCATTTAGGTAAGAAATCATTGCCAAGTTTTAAGTTTATAAACCCAAGGAATAAAAATTTGCACACGAACAAAATTCCCACTCTTCACCTGCCTTACGGGTGGAATTTCCAAAAATACGTTTATAGTTTATAGCGGTTTGGGTTCTGCGTTGATGAATCAGTCAGTGTTTGGACATGTAGTTATAATATTTGTATAAGTAGATACTTAGATAACAACTTCCTTTACTTTTATTTTTATACTATTTTAACAGACTTCAAAATAATTGAAAACTATTTTACAAAAAACTTAAACCGACTTCAAAGTAATCAAATCCTGACCTGATGACAATGGGACCAAACGGGAATTGTACCTTCCAAATACCTCATATCTCCGTAATTTATTAGCCGAATTGGAAAATTCTTTCTTGTTTGGAAGGGTGTACACTTCCCGTTTGGTCCCATTGTCATCAGATCAGGATTTGATTACTTTGAAGTCGGTTTAAGTTTTTTGTAAAATAGTTTTCAATTATAATCGAATGTGTTGAACCTATTCTTAAATTGACGTATTATAATAATATTATGATTTATAAGTAAATTAATTAATTTTAGATAGGTAAGTACCTAATTGATTTTATATATACCTAACTAGAATTTATATTTTATAGTACTAATTGTATTCATTAATATAAAATTCTTATGTTTACTTAAGTATATTGGTGACGCCAAAGTTCAGCTGTTCGTTTTAATTCAAATTCAAACACCGCTTAATATAATACCTATAAACGAGCAATTCTTGTATATAATATGTATATACCTAATATAACCTGAATCTCGGAAACGGCTCCAACGATTTTCATGAAATTTAGTATGCTGGAGGTTTCGGGGGCGATAAATCGATCCATCTTTCATTCAAGAGGTTTCATTTTTAGAAAACGTCGTTTTATCCGTGTTTCCAGGCAATGAAAAACTGCTACAATATGATTAAAATAGGAAGGATTGGATGTCGTCACCATCTACAAGTTTATAATAGCTCAGGTGGGAAATCGGACCCGATGATTATTTTTTTCATTTTTTTTCATGTTCCATCTTTTGTGAGAAACAATATTAAGATTTACCAAAAAAAAAAAACGAGCAAAGCACGTACTCCAATATAACACTTTAAAGGCATTTACAATTATTAAACCTACCACCACGTTCATAATAAACTTGAACTGAGAAGACTTCCGGCAAGAAACTCGGCAAGGGTCAGGTTCAGGTAATGATAATAGTGTAAAATGGTATTAGAACCATTCGTTGGTTCCTTACCACATTATTAATTAGTAGGTATTCTGTGACATTGAAAAGACCTCCCAGTAAAACTCGTTATCTTATCATCACTTTGATTCCCGACTTCATAATTATCAAATTATTTTATCACCAGCAAATATATAAAAATAAATACTCTCCAGGTGATTTTCCTCAAAATTAGATAACAAAGTCATAAATTTATCTCTATTATTGTGTAATATATCTCGCTAAGCTTCACTGAGGCCATGGCGGCGTAGGTACACACATCATCTGCATAAACAAGGCAATATAGGTTACAGGGTGATTGGTTTGATATGAATCACTATGGATACTTTTTTAGGGATATTATTTTTACGACTGTTAATTAAACACTGGTCAATTCAAAAATAAAATCATGTAGTACCTTCTTAGCAGTAAATTCGTTATAGCAGTAAGTAAAACTGGTTGATTATTTAGGCCAGGATTCCTTTAGGGCCATTAAAAAAATACTCGAGCAGTTTAATAAATAAATGGCCAGTAAAATGGCTCAATGGGAAGTAACGTAGAATATCTTTAAAACTACTTTTAATGAGATTTCATACCCACATGTCCCATTCCTCCATAATAATCAATCAAATCAAAATTTCTAATTCATTTGTTTAGCAGTAAATACACTATGCTCTACCTCTCTTTATGACAGACTTGATTATTACCAGATTGGTCCAGCGAAAGCCCCGCCTGGGGCGCGCATAAATGGGTACCACGCTATGAAGTATGCACAAAGCTTTCTTGTAGGTACTCAATGCTCCCATCCTCACCGCCCGACGAAGAGGAGTTTCACCAGACCATTGCTGGATACGCTAATACGCGTATCTCTGGGACGAAGCTCCCATCCCCACCGCCCGACGGAGAGGAGTTTCACCAGACCATTGCTGGATACGCTGATACGCGTATCTCTGGGACGAAGCTCCCATCCCCACCGCCCGACGAAGAGGAGTTTCACCAGACCATTGCTGGATACGCTGATACGCGTATCTCTGGGACGAAGCTCCCATCCCCACCACCCGACGAAGAGGAGTTTCACCAGACCATTGCTGGAAACGCTGATACGCGTATCTCTGGGACGAAGCTCCCATCCCCACCGCCCGACGAAGAGGAGTTTCACCAGACCATTGCTGGATACGCTAATACGCGTATCTCTGGGACGAAGCTCCCATCCCCACCGCCCGACGAAGAGGAGTTTCACCAGACCATTGCTGGATACGCTGATACGCGTATCTCTGGGACGAAGCTCCCATCCCCACCGCCCGACGAAGAGGAGTTTCACCAGACCATTGCTGGATACGCTGATACGCGTATCTCTGGGACGAAGCTCCCATCCCCACCGCCCGACGAAGAGGAGTTTCACCAGACCATTGCTGGATACGCTGATACGCGTATCTCTGGGACGAATGCTTCGGCCCCGTATACCTACCCAGCCAGAAGTGAAGACACTATCAGTCAGTTTACGCTCTGATTGGCTAAAAGGACCCAATAAACATTTAGATGCAGTAATTGATCGGTTATTAATCGGTTATATATAGTGCAAAAAAGCTAAAGGGATATTTCCTCGATGATTGAAGGGAACGTGAACTTTACCCTTTGAATGTAATAAGTTACTTAGGACCTATATTCTAATAAAACCATATTGCATTGCACCTTTGAGTATACATTATGGTATTCTCTCTCACGCATCACCTGTCATCGATAAGTGCTTTTGCGATCCTTAGTTTGGGCGTTTAGGCTATTAACCAGTTAAATACCTACATCATGTAAGAACAATTACAGGGGGGTGAGTAATTATCTGCGATTTCATAATCCTGATTTTAGCAATAATGATATCAACCTATCACTTTTATGGCTTTAATCGCGGCAAATATCATCACTTAGTACTAGTGGGTTTCCTTATCTAAATGTAGAGACTCCATTTCTTGATGAAAGCCGGTCCCAGTTACTTTAGTTTCTTTATAAACAGCTCTCTATTATCTGTGAATTCACGTCATATCCAATATCCGAAAAACATTATTCTCAAAAACTTTAAAACAGTACTTTTGAAATGTACTTACTTCATAAATCGTATTGAAATTCCCATGCTTAAAGAATTTTTACCAATATCGTAAAATAATCAAATTATATTTACCTATTTGTTTTTTTTTTCTTTTCCGTATAAAAATAAATAAATTAAGATTATTATTGGTACGTATGTTTATGTCTGTGCCGCGATCGACCACGTCTAATTTTTTACCCTTTGCGAAAACTAGAGCTGCAGGGCGTCTAACGCTGCCGCATAAGATAGGTGCCGTTTTCACCTCACACAGCTCATAATTGTGTATTCTTTTGTTATTGTGTAAGTACAAAACAATAGTATCCCACCAAAAACATTTTTATGTAAAATGTTGCCAAGACATATGGCTTGCACTGTCAAAAAGTTAACAGATCTCATGTAGAGCCAAGCTTATAACTCTACTTGCCCTTACTCTACAAGCTCTAACTTCACAAACTCTACACACCGTAGTCAAAATATGTGGCTTGGCCGTTTCGCTACCGTCACATGGGAGTAAGGTGAAAAATGTATTCACTGTTACTTTTTTGTTATACAATAGTTCTTGTAGTAGTGAAACGACCAAGCCACATATTTTGACTACGATGTGTAGAGTTTGTGAAGTTAGAGCTTGTAGAGTAAGGGCAAGTAGTTATAAGCTTGGCTCTACATGAGATCTGTTAACTTTTTGACAGTGCAAGCCATATGTCTTGGCAACATTTTACATAAAAATGTTTTTGGTGGGATTTCACTTCTTTTTGTAAGTTACCGTTGTTTTTTTTTTTTTTTTTTTTTTTTGAAATTTCCAAGTTTTATATTTTTTTTGTTGATTGTGTACTAATATAAGCTTACATACCAAATTTCAGCTTTCTAGGACTTCCGGAAGTACCCTATGAGTTTTGATGATCATCAGTGAGTCAGTGACGAAATCGGGGTTTTTTAGATATCAATAAAATCTAAAGTATAAGAGCTATGTTATTGAAACTTAATATGTTTAATAAGTTCACTATTGACATCATGTTCCGAGAATTTTGTTTATCTGGTATAATCCAAACCCAAGTTATGAGGCTTCAAAAAACCGACGAAGCGCTTCGAGAAAAGGTAGGTAGTGCCCTTGCGCTTCGCTTGGCTGTCTTGGCGGGGGGCACTCCCGTGCCCCCAGATATTACTCACCTAGGGCAGGAAAGTAAGACATGTCTCAGATCACATGTAATTGTTGGCCGAGGCGAAGCCGAGGTCGACATATGACCTGAGGCTTTCTTATTTCCTACCCAAGGTGTGTATACTATTTTTCTCCTCGACGGAAAGCGTTTTTTTTTGTTTAGCACAGCGGGACGAAAGTTAACGCTTTCCGCTCGGAGAGGAGAAAATGTCTTTTCTTTCTTTATCTACTTACCTACCTATTCCCTTCTTTTGTTGATTGGACAATCCAGTATTTTTTGTGGACAGGTACTTTTTCTAACCGCATATTAAATAATTGTCTCAAAACAATTATCATTATGGTCACACTATTTGCAAAATAACAAAGCATCGCAGAAACAAAATCCCTGATTAAATAAATAAATAAGAAAGATAAATTATTTATCAAGAAGTGTACTTCTTGATAACTAATTTACCAATCAACAGCTGAAATAAAAGGTGTCGTGTATTTATAAAGGGGGAAAGCACCCGAGAAGTCATTGGCTTTCGTAAAGCCTGGGTTCGAAGGTAACGGACATTTTCTTGGGAACCTGGAGATTTGGTGACTAACAAATAAAGTCATCATAATAACGCCACTACAAGAAAAAAACTATTTATAAGAAAAAAAAAAGAGAGTTAAATTTTGATGATCTTTTAAAAGAAAGCTATAACCATGGACCAAGAATTCCAAGACGGACCCGAATTTCCAAAACGTTTGGACAACAACGACCAATTGGGACATTTCCGCAAACGCTTCTACTTGAAGAAGGGAATCCTTTACATGTGCGGTAACTCCTTGGGAGTAGCTTCTAAAGATGCTGAAGAGGCTCTTCTTCATGCCATTGAGAAATGGAAGACCGAAGGCGTTAAGATATGGAACGTTGATGAAAGTAAATATTACCTGTATTCAAATGAACTAGCAGAATTAATGGCGCCATTAGTTGGAGCTGACGCCAATGAAATCGTTGTGACCGGTTCAACAACTACCAATATCCATCAAGCAATCAGCACATTTTACAAACCAACAAAAGATAAATTCAAAATATTGGTAGATGATTTGAATTTTCCGACAGATCGCTATGCTGTCGATGCGCAAGTTAGACTGAAAGGTTATGAACCAAAAGATGCGGTGAAAGTGGTGAAAAGTCGGGACGGAAGCCACATTTACGAAGACGATATAGTTGCAGCTATGACTTCTGATGTAGCATTAATTTTGCTGCCTGCTGTATTGTACAGAAGCGCCCAAATTTTGGATATGGAGAAAATTAGTCGAGCAGCGAAATCTAAAGGAATTCTCATTGGATGGGATTTATGTCATGCTATAGGAGCAATTGAGGTGAATTTAAAGAAATCGGGCGTAGATTTTGCAGTGTGGTGTACTTATAAGTACTTAAATGGAGGTCCAGGGTCTTCAGCTGCATTGTACATAAATAGGAAGCATTTTCATCTCCTCCCGGGATTGGCCGGTTGGTTTGGTAATAAGAATCACACCCAATTCTTGCTGCGCCAAGAGTTCGACCACCAGCAAGATGCTAGTGGATGGCAAATAGGAACACCTGCGTTATTCTCCATGGCAACTTTAGAAGGATCTTTAAAAATCTTCAAAGAAGCTGGTATGGCTAATATCAGGAAGAAATCTTTACATATAACTGGTTACTTAATGTATCTGATCGAGAAAAAGTTGGTGCGACACGGGTTTTCTATTGGAAACTCTAAGGATAATAAGACCAGAGGTGGCCATGTATGTTTGCAGCACGATGAAGGTTATAGGATCAGCTTGGCTTTGAAAGCCCGCGGTGTGATACCAGACTTTAGGGACCCGAATGTGATTCGTTTGACGCCTACAGCTCTTTATACTAGTTACGAAGAAGTGTATAATTTAGTTGAAATTATGTTAGACATTGTGAATTCTGAGAGTTATAAGGAGTTTTGTGTAAAGAGAAGTTTTGTAGTATAAATTAAGCATTATAGTTAATAACAATTTAAAGTTAAGTGAGTATGGGAGTGTTGAAATAAAAACAAGCGAAATTTTTGGTTTTGTTTATATTTTAATGAAAATAGGCTTAAACTATTTTACTGAAGCTGCAATGTGATTACGCTCCGTTCGAATTTCTCATCAAGAGTCCAAAAAACTATATTTTTTAATCCCATCGAGATTTTTATATAACTTTATACAAATATTTTATAATCACACCACAACTATTCATTTATAAATTAAAAAAAATAAAATGTATAATATTCATAACAAATGTCAAAACGCAAGTTTTTATACTCAGTGTTGCCGGCCGAAATAAAAAGTCTCCTAACAAAATTTTCAAATGTGTTTCTTCGTACTTACAACTTAAATGGGACACGTAGAAAATAAAAGAACCTATTTTATACCTTAAATATTAAAAACACGTCTATTATTATTTACAGTAATTTACATCACAAGAGCAATGCTGTATGGTGGTCGCGGACTATCCATTTTTTTTGACATAAATTAGACAAAGTTTAGTTTTTTTTGTCGATTTCGCAATCGTCAGGGCTGCACTAGACATCACGGTCAATGGCGACGTGGTAGCTCGTAGCACCGATTTAGATCTTGATCGTGTCATCATATTCTTCACCGATGCGATGGTCTCTTACGTCTATTTTGTGTGACATCTTTTCCGATGGTTTATTACTCTTTTCTCACTACTGTTTGGTTGGTTGCAAAATAGGTTTAATGTCCTCTATGAGATGGCACATTTTGTGCCTAATTTTACGACTTTTTCGAATTTTGATCCTGTTCGAGAACTCCGATCTGAGGCGCATCGTACGTGACTTTATTTGATGTCATACATTACTTCAATATCGGTTGGAGAACTTCGTCATCATTTGCCGAAGTTTCTATTCTCTCCAACAAGCACATAAAGGCTGCAGGTGTAGATGCATTGCAAATTGACTTTATCAAATGGTACATTTTGGGAGGCTGAGTACGCCTTTAGCGCAAATTTCTTATGTCTCTGGCGGACGTAAAGTCGAGTTATGTACCGTTTGGACTCGCTGAATTTTGAAGTTTTCATTCAGAAAACATGACGGACTTCTGAATTTCAGGTGCCGTCAGGTGCCATCAGGTGCCACTACTTTGCATAATCCAAATTTGGCCGCGATCGGCATTATCTTCTCAAAATATGCTACGGGGTCCAAAAAATCTTCTTCCGTTGGATGTAATATTGGGGCATTTACGAGCATTGCATTATCTAAACTCTTTGGAAAATCTCTTTTGAGTTGAGGTGGTTTCTCTGTCATGCCGCTATAATGTTCGCCTATACCGCATTATTCTCCATTAGCATGGGATGTATAATTCATAAATAGATCATCCGATTGTGAATCTTCCTCTATCCCTTGTTCAGTCGAAGTTCAACACCAATGATTGGATCACATCCACTAATAATTCATCGAATTTATGTAATTTTACAATTTTAGCTTGCGCCTTATCTATGAGGCTTGCACTCAACGTGACGTCAACTATATAAAGGGTTATTACACGGTGTTATTTTTGTTGAATTTGGGCTGTGATGTGGGAGAATGTCTAAGTAGACGGATTCCCGTTTCCGTTTGCATTATCGGTTGGCGCATGGTCTTGCGAGCGGGACATCCATCGTCGGCGCTCTGTGAGGCTCATCTGCGGATCTTCTGCGAACTCCAAGAGAATCAAATCAATATGATATCTATGATTCTGATTCTCTTAGAGATTGTTACACGTGTGTCTAGAAGAGAGTACCTTTTTTATTAGTGTTTAAACTCTTGAGGATGTTGCATTTCCAGCAGTCAATACAGGAAATAAATTTACAAGTATTTTAAGAGAATATTGTATTAGCGCATAAATAGTAGTAGGTTTTATTTTTGATTGAGTATCTTCCATAGGACATTGCACTCCTTGTATGGTACTGAGAGTAATCTGCTGCCAATTAGAGGTATCATTTATCCATGTGTCAATACCTGCATTTCTATAGTATTGAGTGAAAAAATTATCTTCATTTGATTCCGTTGTCGGCACTATATTTGCAAAGGGAAGTTCTTGATTGCTATCTATTTCACGAGCAGTTAGATCATTAAGTTCTTTGGACTTTGGTGGGTGAGCTGAGGAATGTCTGATTACCGTGGTTTTCGTCCAAGATGTTGCAGACAGGGGATCTGGAATATCTTGGACGGAAACCACGGTAATAAGAGCGGTTTGCTGCTCACATTTCTCCTGATTTTGTATGGAACAGTATATGAACTTATAGATGAGAATCGTAGTGCAGATGTATCACCAGCAGGAATCAATGGGGAATATGAATCAATATAATGACACGATCTAGATTTAAATCGGTGCCACGAGCTACCACTTCGCCATTAAGCGTGATATCAAGTGCAGCCGTACCGATTAGACCGAGAAGTCGAAAAAAAAAACACCGTAACTAATGAGTTATAAATACACAGATAAATAAAGTAACAAGTATTTTAAGAGAATATTGCAATGAAAATACAATATATTACTTGCCTGAGATCTATAAACGATAGCCTACATTTGTTTAGTAATTAATTCATCGAAAACCAAATTTTATTACAATTACATAAGGTATACTTTGAAGCTACACTCAGTGAATAAAATCTACAACAAAACCTACGTTGTGAAACTAACGCATTCATAATGCAATATTCTATTAAAATTTGGCACGTTTCAGAAGTTAATTACGGTGAATAGAGGTTTAATTTTTCTATTTTGTTTGTATGTCACCACCAAACTCCAGAAACATGCCACACCAATAGATATACATTGAACAAAAATAGTAACAGTTTTTTAATGAGACACTACATTTTTACAAAGCAATGATATACCAAAAATAAAATCCAGGGGTGGTTAACATTTTATATTATATTTGTTTTTATAAATATGCTGTCTGTTCGTTTGTTTGTCACCACCATACTTGTACCCGCTCACAGTATACACGACTGAGTGACAGATGGTTGCGATACTGTTGACTTTAGTCTCTGTGGAAAAATGTAAAGGAAATTAAACTTTAATGCATAACAGCTACGATCTAAATTAAGAATATTGATGATTTCTATTTACTCGAAATACATTCAAAGTATATACACAGGGTGTTGTTTTGGTCGGCGACAAGCGACCCAGGAAGGGTAGTACAAAAAATATATTCCCCAAAAATGGACTTAATTCCATTAAATACTGTAAATGCGTTGAGAAATACCTTATTCAATTTGAAATAAAATTACCGCAAAGTATGGTTACTAGGCACGTGCACAGTCTAGAGCTAGGCGCAAGCCGCCATCGCCCCACCCCTTTACTCCCTCGTACTCCCGTTGAGTATTATGTCTACACTTTAGCTTATTACATGATTTTCAAAAAAAATATTTTTTTATTTTTAGTATTAAAAAAAATTTAGTATTTTTTTTAGTACCAGTATCATTTGTATTATCGACCCTGAGTCGCTCGTCGCTGACCAAAACAACAACCTGTATATATAACTGGCTACAATGTATGTTAGAATCATCAATACTATAAAATAATGTAACATGATTGGAATGATATTTATTGACCGAGCGAGCGCGAAGCGTCCGTTTCAGGTTGGGCAGGAATGCTTTATGTCCGTCCGGATGTCCGGCGGTTCTCCTCTACAGGTCGCATTTCTCAACCGATTCTTGTGATATTTTCAGAACAGGCCTACGAGTATGGATTGTCGATAAACTTATCAAATGTAATTCTCATACAGTTACGTCAGATTTGTCGATGAAAATCAGATCACGATACATCCATACTAAAATAAAATAAAAAAATTAAATATTTAATTTTTATAGAATAAAATATATTTCATTTCATACTCGGTGGGCAGTTCGATAATGTTTTTTTTTTTTTTCAAAATGGCGGATCCGTATGGTTTGGATTAAGGATTTTGTTTTATGGTGCGCGGTGAACATTAATATTCAGGTTTAAGCTATCAAAGACAGACTCGCGGGTTATATAATATTATAAATACAATGGTTTTTGTTAATATCTGTTATTAAACACATACCCCCTTACTCATAAAACGTTATTTAACTAATAAGCTGATTAAGTGGTCCTCTAAATAATGTCAAATTGTTTGACAATGAGAGCAAGGTGACGTTATTTATTTGACCATTTATTCAGTAGATTTAGTTAAATAGCGTTTATGAGTAAGGCCGATAATATTTTCTTTTCAGATTATCTAAAAAAATTAAGGCTGATGGCAAATTTTTGTATACATAGCGAACAAGCTTACGGCCCGCCTGATGATAGGTAACCTATGGACCAGCAACACCAGGGGTATGTCGCGAGTCGCTGCGTTTTCAAAAATGTCTATACATCTTTGTTGAAGAATCTCATGCGTCATGGCATTGACGTATCTAGGATTTTTTTTCAAGGGGACCTGGCTTTACGTTAAAGTTATTTCTACTTGAGGTATTTAGCCATATTTTGGAATGTATAATTTCGGGTGGGCACTAGATTTTTTTTCTTTTAAAACTTAGGCGGTACCAAGTCCACAACCTGAGCGTCTGCGATAGAAAGCTCCTTTGCTCAGTCAGTAAATAAGAATCAATATATAAAATTGAGCAATGAAAAAAGGAACGTGTAACGGAAAGGGTATATCCAAAAAAGTACACGACTTATTTTGTACTAGGCGCACAGATCGGAGCACACGTTGGTTATGATTTTAGTTCAATAAACTTTGAAGAAAAATTTGGTATGAATTGGCTACTTTTCTAAATAATGATATTTAGTCCGTCAGATCAAATATTCCCCGTTAGTCACGCCGTTTACCTACGCAAGTTCTCAATAGCGCTGGTTGTATAGTTTATTTTTTTTTAATTGGAACGATTTCATTTTTTTTTTTTTTTTCATTTTTTTCTTTATGATTTTCTTTTGTTTTTTTCTTCTCTCTATCGCTTGTGCTTGAGCCTGACCCGCTATAAAATCATCCCGCTTCTTTTAATATTATTTTCTTTAAATTCATGACAAATACACCGCCAAATACTACCTACACAAAGATAAACATACAGTAACACAATTTCACATCATTACACTACATATTATCAACGGTGTAAGTGCAGTGCAAACATCGCATCACGGGTAAGTGGTAGAACTATAGTCCTCATTATTTCTCTTCGATTCCCGCGAGATCAGCGCAATCAACGACTACAGGTGATTACCCGTTACGTCACATTTCATAAAAAAAAATATAGAAATGTGACGTCACGCGGAACTTTAACGGGCTATCATAATTTTTTGTTTGATCGACGAGAAAAAAAATACGTGTCCAATATTTTTTGATAATTTAACTGACGGACTAAATAGAATTATATATTTTTTATCCAGGAAAGTACTCAATTTTTGAGTAATTTCTTCTGAGCTGAAACCTCTTTCGGATATACGTTTCCCGTGTAATGTGTATATGAGATGAGTAATAACGTAAGTAGGAGCTATACTACGTACAGTTATGCACGCGCACCTCCGGCCAGTCGTCGATCTGTTCGGTGTTGGTGGTGTCGTTGGCGCGCTGCGCGTCCTGCCGCCGCCGCTGTACCGTCGGAGCTCCACCGCGAACGCACGCCTCCTCGATGTGAACAGAACTGATATCAGATCCGGGGATCTCGAACATCACCTCCAGTAGCAGGTTCTCCTATAATGAAGTGACATTTATTTCCACAAAAGTTGCACAATTTTAAGACTGCGTATAAAGCAAAATAACAATCTTAGAATTGAAATTTACCCAAGTAAACAGTATTTAAATGAAAAAATATTTTTATATGGGTATTTTCATTATATACGCGAGGGTTCTATCTGAGCAGAAACATAATGAAATGAAATTTCATCGATAGAAAAAAATCACAAAGTTACCTCTAATAATAATGAATTTTCGGTTTTATTCGTTCATGGTGTATCTAATTAAGACAAAAATTCGATAAATAATATCACTAACATATGACCTAGGGCTGCCACTAACGATTTTTTAAAATATTCTATACTTTACGAGTTATTTAGATAAAAAGCGCTTAATTCATTTTTGTTCCGCGAAACACGCTATCTCCATCTCATCTGCACGCGAAGATTAGACATAAGTTTGTTTCATCTGACATTGCCATATTTTTCTGGCTTGGTACGCACTCTTAAGAGAGGTAGAGCATAGCAGGATTTCATTTTATTGCGGCTGCCTCGATTCTGTAGTGCATCGGGGATGCTTGCGCAGGCCCGCGCGGATGACTTTGGGGCGATTATCCGTAAGAAAACGGCATCTCTGTTAGGGAGAGTGCGGGGCAGCCGGAATAGTATCCTAAGGACAGTAGCGGATCACTACGATTCGCCATTCATGAGGCACTTTGTGCACACACTTATTGGTAGGAATCCACTGGTGTGTGCATAGAGTGTCTTGTGCCATTTTGTTTTGATAAATATTTTTATAATTAAATAATAATCTAAAGTAAATGTAAATGTAATAAATACAGGTCGTTGTTTTGGTCAGCGACGAGCGACTCAGGGTCGATAATACAAATGATACTGGTGCTAAAAAAAATATAAAAAAAATATTTTATTTTTTTTAATAATAAAAATAAAAAAAATCTAATTTTGAAAATCATGTAATAAGCTAAAATGTAGACATAATACTCAACGGGAGTAAAGGGGTGGGGCGATGGCGGCTTGTGCCTAGCTCTAGTCTGTGCACGTGCCTAGTAACCATACTTTGCAGTAATTTATTTTCAAATTGAATATGGTATTTCTCAACATATTTACAGTATTTAATGGAATTAAGTCCATTTTTGGGGAATATATATTTTGTACTACCGCTCCTGGGTCGCTTGTCGCCGACCAAAACAACACCCTGTATAGTACTAACCCTAGAAATAAGTCATTTTACTAACCCATGGATCTTTGTTATCTGACTAAATAAATGGATTATTATTATAGCATTTATTCGCTCAAAGAGCAGCTCGACTGGGGAAGTACTTCCACCTTACAGAATACCGCAGCCAAATAACTGTATGTTGTGTAAAGTTGTGTTCCTGCGCGTGAGTAAGGTCGCCAGGGCTCATAGGGGAGGGGGGAAAGGTCGGTAACGCGTGAGCGATGCTTCGTGTGTTGCAAGCGTCCATATGGCTACGGTAACCGCTTACCATCAAGCGGGCCGTATGCTTGTTTACCGACTTAATCGTATAAAAAAAAACACAAATCTCCTTATACGCTATAATTGGACTGTTTTACAAAAACCTTAAACCGACTTCAAAGCACACTGAGAAGTAATCAAATCCTGATCTGATGACAATGGGACCAAACGGGAAGCGTACACTTTCAAATAAAAAGAGAATTTTCCAAATCGGTTAATAAATGACGGAGTTATGAGGTAACAAACATAAAAAATACATTCGAATTGAGAACCTCCTTTTCTTGAAGTCGGTTAAAAATAAACCGCCTTCAAAGTACACTAAAAAGTATAAAATAACTCTTATCTGACACTGTTTTGAAGTCGCTAGTGAACAGGCTAAAAACTGAGAAGAACAGGCAATAAAGTCAGTATTAGAACAGGTATTACCATGATAGCTCTAAGTCCTCGGGCGCCGGTCTTCCTCTCCATGGCCTGCGCGGCGACCGCCTTGAGCGCCTCCTCGCTGAACGACAGCGAACACTTGTCCATCGCGAACAGCAGCTTGTACTGGGACACCTGCGTACACACATATTACACTATACAGGTCGTTGTTTTGGTCAGCGACAAGCAACTCAGGGTCGATAATACAAATGATACTAGTGCTAAAAAAAATATAAAAAAAATACATTTTTTTTTTAAATAATAAAAATAAAAAAAATAAAATTTTGAAAATCATGTAATAAGCTAAAGTGTAGACATAATACTCAACGGGAGTATGAGGGAGTTAAGGGGTGGGGCGATGGTGGCTTGCGCCTAGCTCTAGTCTGTGCACGTGCCTAGTAACCATACTTTGCGGTAATTTTATTTCAAATTGAATAAGGTATTTCTCATCATATTTACAGTATTTAATGGAATTAAGTCCATTTTTGGGGAATATATATTTTGTACTACCGCTCCTGGGTCGCTTGTCGCCGACCAAAACAACACCCTGTATAAACTGTCTATCATGCGTCGAACCTGGGATCAAAAAACAAGGCGTCTCGGTTAAAAAAAAATCTAAAATATCCGCTTAAATATGACCAATGCAACACTGATGTCGAAGACGCGCAACCCCCAAATCTGGCCGTCTGTGTTGTAAGTATGCTCAAATAAATCATATGTAACCACAAGAGAAATTAGGAACTACACACCCCGATATTGGTTTTTAAATTAGGTCAATAATAATGACTATACTGTTTTCAGGATTAGAAGATATCGGTGACAGTTCACATTTTCCGGTTCACTCATACTACTTGCGAGTAACTAATATAATATGTTACAAAAAAATATTTTAATTTCCATTTTATATCATTGCAAAAATACAATATTATATCGCTATACATAACTAAGAAATAATTTCAGCACATAAATATAGCTTGATAATTTTTAAAATTAAGAAATAGGATATCCTTAAAATACTTGCTGCATGAAACGGAACATTTACTTATAGTGATTGACAATGCTTGATCGACAGGGAAATTCGAAAAAGTATTGATATATGTTATATCGATTATTTTTGAATAGGTTTATCAATATCGAATTATTTTTAATAACCAAAAATCGATATATCGGTTCGATATCAAAGAGAGAGAGAATATTCTTACATGACTAGGTAAATATCAATTAACAAACATAATTTCTCATAAATCCTGTAATAATTATCTGAAATTAAGAACAACGATAATAGTACAGTATGATACATGTGTGCAAAGTTGGTAATTACACACGAGGCGGTATTAAGCAGATAAGGAAATATAATTTGGAAAATAAAAGCACTAAAATGAAAATCGATTAGACTTTCTTTATTAACTTTCTCGATACAACAAGAAAATCGATTGGATATCGTTAAGACGCATGACTATAATTGTCAAAAGTGAACTGTCACCGATATCTTCTAATCCTGAAAACATATTATTATGAGATAATCGTAGTCAGTGCGATCATTGAGTGCTGTCAGTGCAACAAGTGAGTGCTGTCAGTGCGGTCTTTGAGTACAGGCAATGTGGTCAACGAGTGCGGCCATCGAGTGCAGTCATTGAGTACAGGCAGTGTGTTTATCGAGTGCGGTCAATGAGTACAGGCACTGTGGTCATCGAGAGCGGTCATTGAGTGCAGGCAGTGTGTTCATCGAGTGCGGACAATGAGTACAGTTAGTGTGGTCATCGAGTGCGGTCATTGAGTGCTGTCAGTGCGGTCATTGAGTACAGGCAGTGTGTTTATCGAATGCGGTCAATGAGTACAGGCACTGTGGTCATCGAGAGCGGTCATTGAGTGCAGGCAGTGTGTTCATCGAGTGCGGTCAATGAGTACAGTTAGTGTGGTCATTGTTGTCAGTCAGAGGTCAGTGCGGTCATTGAGTGCTGTCAGTGCGGTCATTGAGTGCTATCAGTGCTGTCAGTGCGGTCAATGTGAGTATTTCAAAATCAGTCTAGCAATCCTACAAAAGAATATTAGCCAGAAAGACCTGGGTAAAACTAGATACTACGTAGAATTTCTGATATTTACCATAGCATTCTTGGGCTCTGTTAGTATCCGGACCAGCAAGTCCTGGTTGAGACTGTGGAAGGGCACCAGCACTGGGAATCTGCCAACGAACTCCTGCAAATATAATTTATATGCACATTATACAATTTGTAACGGAAAGGTCCATAAAAGTACAAAACTTCTTTGGTACAGTCGAGGTCAAAGATATGTTTACATTTGTGGAGCGAAAATTCCGTCAACGGATGTACAGTAGTACCCAACTGATATGGCTTACAGGTGGACCTGCGCAGAAAAAACATTTTTAAAGCACGGGAAATGCTATTGGTCGGCAGCTGCCGCCATGTTAGCGCGCGCCGTGCGGAGGGGCGTGACTTGGGAGTGAGACGGAACTAACAGCTGCAGTGTATTATGAACCTTATAGTAGAGATCTAAGGTTGATTGTAAGTTTTAAGCATTCTTTCGTTAATCTTCGGGGCCATACTTTCTTTTCTGTGCGAACGAAGATTCACGACTCGCCGTATCAGTTGGGTACTACTGTAACAAGATGGGTGAATGTTGCAAGTCGCAATTCGCAAGCGCTTGAATATTTTTGAAGTGGAAACTTCTTTAGCGGAGTTGTGCACGTTTATGGGATGGGTAAAAAATTACAAACTCAAGTGTCAGATTTCACGTGACCCTGATCGAAAATTCGTAAGACGGAGGGAGAGTAGTTGTAAATTAGACTGTATTTATACTGGGGTTATGTTCAAATTTTTAAAATATTCTCTAGCTAGCCAGAA
Source organism: Polyploca ridens (assembly GCA_951394255.1). NCBI lineage: Eukaryota > Metazoa > Arthropoda > Insecta > Lepidoptera > Drepanidae > Polyploca > Polyploca ridens. The sequence goes on from OX596259.1 coordinate 893,521, forward strand.
GGTAGTACCATTTTTGTTTCCATATTAGGTTAATAAAAAAATCTTATTCAAAAGTATTATATGTACATGTATCTTGAACTAGCTTTCCCTTGTATAAAAACACTATGTGAAACATGTCTAGTGTCAAAAATGCACAACGTTAATATTCAAGTATTCACTTCTGCCGGCACTCCCGTAGTGCAACCCGTTGATTTTTAATTTTTAGGATTTGCTGGTGCGTATACTATACACCGTGACTTTTTATTCGTTTTAGAAACGTAGCCCACATAATGCACCCAATGAATAGGTACAAATTATTGAAATAAAAATTTTTTTTTTGCCCATTTTTATTTATTTATTTATTCATCTTCATAATGTACATAACAGTTTGTGGCCAAAGCGTACAGAATGATCAAAAAATTTCTATGACTGCTCTAAATATCTCACGGCACTTCTGCGAATTTCAGCCACCGATGAGTGAAATATATCCAGCCCCATATTTTCCCTGACCATACAGTTAAGCATTCTCAAAGCACACGAAAAAGGGCGATTCCGCATTAAATTGGTCCTGGCAGAAAATTCGGTGAATCCTAACGTTAGCACCTCTGTTTGGTACATATAATGACACCTCCGCCAACAACGCTGGCATATACGTTTTACCTTGCATCAGATCACATACATATATTATAAGTGCTACATTACGCCTCAATTCCAAGGTGTTGTAGCCTGTCATACCCAATATAAACTTAGAAGGATATAGGTAGGGAAAGTAGCCCAAGGTCTTTTTATAAAGATGTCTTAAGAACAATCTTTGTACTTTTTCCAGCATAAGAGTATACTTACTCTCCGCTGGGCTCCAGATAATTGCGTTAAACTCTAACCTACTACGCACAAAGGAATTATATAGCAGAGACATTTGTATCATTAAAGAAAAAACAAATATTATTCACTTTGACGCATGACATAGTTTTAAACACCCTGTTACGAGCGCAGTCTACTCGATTCGTGCGCTGCGTTGGTATTTTCTACCATTTTATACGTAAACTTTAATTTATTAACTCGATTCATCATAGTCATAATTGTAATAAATTTTAATAATTCTTTTTAACCGACTTCAAAAAGGAGGAGTTTTTTTATGTATTCGGGCATAACTCCGTCATATATAGACGGATTTGCAAAATTTTTTGTTCGAAAGGGGTTTATACCGAAATGGTCCCATAGAAATTTCATAAACACCTAAAAATTAAAAAAAAAAATATCTTTTTAACAAAAAAATAAACCGCCTTCAAAGTACAATAAAAAGTATGAAATAACTCTTATCTGACACTGTTTTGAAGTCAGCGAAATATTTTCAATAGAACACGTCATGCGATTTCGCTCACTTCAAAACAGTGTCAGATAAGAGTTATTTAATATACAAACAATTTTTTTTTTCTTAATGAATAGGACCTAGTTATTGGGTACATTAAGTGGGCTGCGTTTCTAAGACGAATAAAAAGTCACGCTGTATAATTAAAGGGTTAATATGTAGAGTACCGGTATCATCCCGAAGTCGATGAGGTCCCTGGCCTGCACCTTCCTGAGCCAGGCGTCGCGCTCGTCGTTCTCCTCGCGCGCCGAGTCCAGCGGCGAGGCGTCGGCCGCCGCCGCTTGTATCGCCGCCCTGCGGCCCGACCGCGAGTCCCACGCGCCGAAACCGAGGTACTTCTCGTTGTTGCGCCGCTGCACTAACCTGCCAGAGCAAGTCAAAGTCAAAGTCAAAGTTAAAGTCAAAGTCAAAGTCAAAGTCAAAGTTAAAGTCAAAGTCAAAGTCAAAGTTAAAGTCAAAGTCAAAGTCAAAGTCAAAGTCAAAGTCAAAGCCATTTATTCAATTTAGGCCCCAGAAGGGCACTTATGAAGGTCAAATTTACTGAAGTTACCACCGGTTCGCAACTCGGCCTTCAACTGAGAAGAATCCGGCAAGAAACTCAGCAAGGTTACATTTTTTATATATTTTTTGGACAATCTGACTATGTTTGGCTTTTTTTTTCCAAATAATAAAAAATAAAAAAGATATACCTAAGCATAGATACAGACGAAAAAAGACAAGTGTTATCGTTACTGTGTACTGAAACTATCGATACTCTATCCTATCTATAGGTTGCCGAGATACTGCACTTCGTCGAGCGTGTTCTTCGAGGCGAGGGTTCCCGATTTTTTTGCCATTATTCGTACTCGCATAGCGTCTTTTTGGAGTAGGCTGAGTCGCTCCAACAATGGTATGAGGGCTGTCTCTGACTACGTACAGAACCCTATAACGCGACACTGGATTTCCATTTGGATGGAAATATGAAGTGACTGAACGGCAGCCGTCGATAAGTGTGTAATTTTTTATGTATAATTGTTTGAAATCTATATAACTGTAGTAATATGGGTCGAATAATGCCTAAAATAACAAGATTTTATTTATTTTATTTTTATTTATCTATCGATACTATCGTAAAAATAGTTGCGATATCGATAGAACACTATCGATTTCGATAGTATCGATATAATCGAAAACACTATCGATATTGTAATTAGTGTTCAAGGTCAACTATCGATAGTTTGATAACACTGTAACGATGCGACCTCTCCTATTTCAATTATTGCTTCTGGACAAAAATACTATTTCCAAATTTACATAATATTCTAATTTTTTTAACCGACTTCAAAAAGGAGGAGGTTATTTATTCAGATGTTTGTATTTTTTTTTTTATGTAGCAATGTTTATTAACTTTTTAACAAAAAAATAAACCGCCTTCAAAGTACACTCAAAAGTATGAAATAACTCTTATCTGACACTATTTTGAAGTCAGCGAAATATTTTCTATAGAACACGTTATGCGATTTTTTTGTTAAAAAGTTAATTTATTTTTGAATTTTTAGTTTCATCTGTAATTTATATGGGACAACATCGGATGAAAAGGAGGAGGCTCTTGGAGCGGATTGCGACGGTGATGGTTACCAGTGGAGAACCTACCTGTCCATCAAAGTAACCAAAGTCCCGAAGACCGCAGATTCCAAGGGAACCGGAGTGCTCTAAGTGAACCAAAGACGCCAAAATCAAGATGCGGCTCGAGGATCTTGGATTTCCTGGCGTCTGAAGGAAGCGGTCGAAGAAGATCTTCATGGAGGTAAACACATTAGTTGTGTACTATACATACCTGTCGAGTCCATTGTAAGCGCCGCTGGCGACGAACAGTATGTTTGTAGTGTCGACTTGTACGGCGTCCCCGCGCAGCTTGCGCGAGTTGCGCTCCGGCACCGACACTACCGCACCCTCCAACATCTTCAGCATGCCCTGCTGGACGCCTTCACCTGCAACAACACAACACATATACATACAAACGTACTAGTACACTGTTGCACTCACTGCACCCTCTAACGCGCACCTAGTGGGCCAAGTCCATCGCGACGTTCCACCCAGATTCGTCCCATTCAAGCGGCCCGAGCTGCCAATAGTAGTCCAAACACCTAACTACCCAGTCTCGCCCCGTTCAAGCGGGCCGAGCTGCCAATAGTAATCCAACCACCCCTAATTAGCTTTACATAACTCGTAACAGTAAACCCTTCCCCTTCTCCCGGTCACATCGCTCGTGCCCCACCTGAGATGCCCTGAGATGTAATTACCTATATGACTTTATTCGATTTAAAGCCATCAACGCTCGTCGAGAGTGGGCATGTGAGAGAAAACGAAAGAATGTGTCGTGTGTAGTTAGTGTGTGCGTATATGTGTGTGAATACGTACCTCCGACATCCCTGAGCTGGTGTATGCCGGGCACTGCGCCAATCTTGTCCACCTCGTCCAGGAACACTATGCCGGTCTGCGCGCGCTCCACACTGCAAAAGATAATATTACAATTACTTATTAGCCCTATACAAAGGCTGCATACAAGTGGCGAAAAGTAAATGTAATAGTTACTTGAAATTGGCGTCCTGCAGTAGCTTAGCTATGACGCTCTCGATGTCCTCGCCGACGTAGCCGGCCTGCGTGAGGGTCGTGCAGTCGCAGATCGCAAACGGTACATCTAGACATGCCGCTATTGTCTGTGCCAGCAGGGTCTTACCTACAAAACAACATAACGCTAAACTATAGCAAGATCACTGCATCAACTGAACAACAATGCATCTCATTGGCTGGGCAGCGCGTATTTTAATATCAGAACGCTGACATGCTGTCTGATCGTTTATCTGACGCCGGTTCGCCTATGAACCAATGTGTCGCCGAACTTTGCAAAGACAGGCGAGCATAATAAAGTATGCTACCTCCGTGCTACGGCTTTTTCACGTCTTTGTCTCCACCGAACGTGCAAGCTCATCGAATTCAGTACACAAGCATACGGCCTGCCTGACAACCCTTCCCAATGTGTTCTGGTAACCTTACTCACGCCCAGGATCACAACAAAGTTATTTGGCTGCAGTATTCTGTCAGGTGTCGCTATGCTCTACCTCTCTCACGACCAAATAAGTCTTCAGGAATTCAATGGAAAAATACACGCTTTACGTATAATCCAATATAGCGAACCTTGCAAAGATATAAATCTAAAAATAAACAACTTATTTCGCAACTACACCAAAAATAGTTATTTAAATCTACATTTGGAGGCAAGTAACTACGTGTTTACAATACTGATTAGGGAATGCAAAACCGTGGCAAAATGAAAACCGGTTTTTATTTCGGTTATGAGATGTAAAAACCGGTTAACCGGTTTTAAACCGGTTTTTTTAATGTTCGCTCGTTTTTTTCTTTCACGTTTTTTTTTTTCTTTTATACCACTTAGGTGGCAAACAAGCATACGGCCCGCCTAATGGTAAACAGTTACCGTAGCCTATGGACGCTTGCAACACCAAGGGTATCGCACTCGCGCGTTGCCGACCCTGAAGAAACCACTTCACACCCTTTTTGAAGAACCCCATGCTGTACTCCATTGGGAAAACCACGGCAGGGAGCTCATTCCACAGTCCGAGCGTCCGCGGAAGAAAACTCCTTTTAGCCCGCACAGTTCGAAACAATTCTGGTTTCAATGTGTGTGAATGGACTCCCTGTCGATGGCGAGAGTTGCGATGGTGAAAGGTAGCTGTGGGCATCAAGTCGAATAATTCCTTAGAACACTCTCCGTTGTACAAGCGGTAGAACACACATAACGAGGCAAAGTCTCTCCTCAGACTGAGTGACTCTAAACCGCTTGTGAGCTCGGGACGTTATTTCTATAGCTTGAATTATAGATACTAACCGTGCTTAAGATGTAAAAATCGCAAACTGAGGAATTATTATCAGTTAAAGGTAATGAAGTGGGTATAAAAGAAACATCATCACCATCTGCCTGCCCTGTTTCCAATCATTTGGGATCGGCGCAATATGTACGCTTCTTCCATTCGTCCCTTCTATCCATTATCATCTTTCATACAATTCATCCATCTCTTTTTCATCAAACTGATGGACATAATAGTTTATTGACTCGTTTATATAGACTACTCGGTTCGTTGCTTTTGATTTTATTTTATACGAATGAAATCATAAAAACATATCACGTTTGCTTGGTTTTTAATTGCTATGAGATATGATGACTTTATGTTAAAAAATAGATCAGTAATTAAGAAGTACTTATTTAAACATTTATTAAATTATGTTTCGTACGTTATAATATTCATTTCACACGTAATATTATGAACATGGCTTATTATAGCGGCACAGCAACTTGCGTGTACACAAAAACGTGTATATTACTATACGAATGTTGTCTTTAGATAAAATAAAAACACTACCCATTCTTTGTTGTCGTGCAGACGGGTAAAAAATAACACCAATCAATCAGCTTGCTTTCTGGCAGATACATAAGAGCCTTCATTGACAGTAGTTGCTCCGATAGCATGACATTAATGCTGGCGTCCCGCAAGGCTCTGAATTATCCCCAACACTATTCCTCCAGCATATCAATGATATACTCTCGATTGCCAGCATTAATTGCTATGCAGATGAAATTACAGGGGAAGCTCATTACACGAGCCGTGCAAATATCCCTCGTTCTATATTGGAGAAAAGGCGCGAAGAACTTACGTCTTAAAACGAGAGTACACAAACTAGTGGATTCGATTGGGGTCGACTAAACCTAGTCTATTTCAACACCACTAAGTCACACACAAGCCTGCGCATTCACCGTTTAGAAAAGTCCATTTTCTGTGGCTCTTCATTTCTAGAACATGTCACGAAAAGCATTGGGATCCTTCGCATTAATATTTATAGCGAGACGTTCTGTTCCAAAGTCATCTACAAGGTATCCAAAAAACTCGGTGTGATTAATAGAGCGAAGCAGTACTTCTTATCGAGACAAAGACAGCAACTATATAAGTCGCAAGTCTGGCCCAAATGGAGTATTTCTGACTTCTGTGGGCACCTGGATACCAGCTTGGGTATTTAAACTCAGTTCAGCGACGTGCCGTTAGAATTGTCGACGATCCCGCGCTCTCAAGTGTTTTAAAGCCCCTTAGTCTGAGGAGACACTGCCTTCTTATGTGTGTTATACCACTTTTCCAACGGGCAGTGGTCTGAAGAATTGTTTGACCATCAGGCCCAGTTACCTTCTACCATCGTAGTCACCGACGGGGAGTCCATCCACACACATTGGAACCAAAATGGTCTCGTACTGTGCGGTTTCAAAGAAGTTTCCTATCGTGGACGCTCAGGCTGTGGAATGAGCTCCCCGCTTCAAAAAGGTTGAGGGTTGGCAACGTGCGAGTTATAACCGTTATGTTGCCAGTGCAAGCATCCATAGGCTACGGTAACTGGTTATCATCAGGCGCGGGCCGTACGCTAGTTTGCATATGTATTGTAAAACAAAGTTTAACATATTTTATATCATAAAAACAATAATCATTATAAGTTATTTTCTTACCAGCTCAACACACTACACATCAATACACTTCAGTTCATCACAAAAATACTCACTGTTTTGCACTCAGTTTACAAAACGGCGGCAAATCTTCCTTTTTTTAGTATTTCCAAAAATTGAAATAAAAACCGAAAATAACCAAAAAACCGGTTTTGGTTTTATGTAAAACCGGTTTTTTTGTTGGTCAAAACCGTACCGAATAACCGGTTTTTCGATTTTCGGTGAAACCGGTTTGCATTCCCTAATACTGATAGCTATTATAGGTTGTTTATTCCATGAAGCGAAAAACACAAACTTGTGCGTTGATTATAATCGATACTAATATTATAAATGCGAAAGTAACTCTGTTTATTTGTTAAAATTGTACGCCTGAACTGCTTTGCCGATCGCGATGAAATTTAGCACGCAGATAACCTATTTTATGGAGAAGGACATAGGCTACTATTTATCCCGGGAACGCGGGTCAAACCGCAGGGGACAACAAGTATTTTATATTTTCAATTTTCTCATCCGCCTATATTGTCCTACTGCTGAGCACAGGCTCCCTTTCACAAATGAGAGTGAAAGGGAATGGGCAGATACTCCACCACGAATTCCCACTGCGGATCAGTGGAGTTAGGCTAGTGTCAACCTACTGTTGGAGTTTCCAAGCCGCCTAGGAGATCTCCAACTAGCTTAACGACTATCACAATTAAGTGATAGCCGGGACCAACGGCTTAACGTGCCTTCCAAAGCACGGAAAACGCCCGAGTTGAAATACCAATAGGCGGTCCACCCAACCAGGTACCCAGCGGTGGTAGCTTGACTTTACCGATCGTTTAAGAACGGCTAATCATGAGCGTTTCTTAACCAACAGATTGACCGACAGTGTTTGAACCGTTATTACAAGGATCTCAAAATAAATCTGAGGTCTAACTTTATTGTACCTAAGAATTGGAAAATTAATAGACCTCGTTCCAAAAAGCACTTTTGCAATATCAACTATGTAAGCCTAATGAGAATGTAGTGCTGATTTGCATTCGCCCGTTTGCAGAATACAAAATAAGCAATGCTGTTGCATTTTGATTCTTACCACGATTGTTTTAATGGTAATTGTTGCGTTGTTAATGCCACCCACATGGCCGGTGAAATGAATAAATCAGATACTAAGATACATTGAGTAATCTGCAATTAATATATCATGGTAACTTTAAAAGGGGTATTTTGGATGTAGAATTTTAAGGCCATCTTAGGTGCAGCACAGACGAGACTTTTTGTGCGAAAGAGTCTGCGGCAGACAAAAAAAGTCCGTCACGTATTTTTCACAAATTCATAGCACATACCGTACATATTCAATCTATCTGTCGACGGAACTCTAGAGACGGGCTATGGAAATGTAGATTTAGATGTATCAGAAAAAGAAGATAAAAAGAGGGAGGAGAATTTTGGATACGCTGCTACTTAGTGGTTCATTAAATCTACAAAGCGGTGAAAATGTTTTGCTAAGATACAATATCTTCATCTCTAAGGTTTATAAAGATACAAGATGACAAATTGCTGCAGTAGGTACGAATTCTCAAAAAGCGTTTTGCGTCCCATAATCTTCATGGAGTCACGACATCAACTAATTCCTGGCGTTTAAAGTCCCTCGAGCTTCATAAAGGATTATATTTGTAGTGCCAAGGACATTTTCGACTGAATAGCATCTCGCTGAAGGGACGAGAAAGGTGAGAAAGTCCTTCAAGGCATTCTCATCCTATATTAAAGGAGTTGGATTAGGAAGACATACCGATCTCTACGGCAAAGAATTAGCTAAACGGCCTCACGACTTATTTGATCCCTGAGAGCCTGGCCAAACCCACCATCAGTGAATTATGTGCTGAAGAAGTGGGCTTGGCATCACTATTTCGGAAAGTAGGTCACACGAGCATTTAATGTATCGGTGTTATGTTTTGAGTCAGCAAAACTCTAGTCATTTGCTGCCGTTGCATACTATGCATTATTTTTATGGCCCCAATGACCAACTCAGCGGCAGTGATGTGCTGACACAACAGATACCAGTCCCGGCCAACTGAAAAGTACGACAACCGAAACCCGAATCCTAGAAGGTACTGATGGACCATTTCAAGCCGATTCTAAGGAGATACCTCGAGCTACTCGCAGAGGACAAGCTGATAATGCGTCTTTAAAGTAGAACAAAATTATATCTTCTTTTGTCTCGGCTGTCTTCCTCCACAGTTGAGGAAGTTATGGACAACATCAACATACTAAAGGAAGCGTCGGTTAAAGGTATAAAATGGGTCACATTGTATTGAGGGTTGAAAAGCTGGAATTGCGTCACAGTGAATTGGTAAGTTATATTTGTGGTGATGGATTATGGCTCAAAGTCCCGAGACAATCACAAAGGAAGAATCCTGGCCTGATGTCTATCAGCATCTTCCAGAGTTGATCACGTTGCCGTTTCCCATATAGCTGGCATCTCTGTATGATAATATAGCTATAACGAGGGTTACATATCACACCGACCGGCGACCGGCGATTATGACTCACATAATGTAAAACAGCCTTAACATAATTTACCTTGTAATAAATTTAACGTAAGATGTTACACAACTCATGTGGAATAAAACTAGTAGTGGAAAAATTGCTTTATTAATACTGAATGGCTTTTGAGGCGGGAATTGCCTTGTCGTTCGATTTTAGACTTTGGGGGACCAGAAAGAAGAGCCAACTCAACTATGCTTTGATGCTTAAAAAAAAATACAGAGAAAGTAAGCCAAATTCATTAGTTTTCATACGCCGAGTCACTAATTAAGGAGAAGAATTGATGACCCAATGGGTCAAACCACGGTTTGCTTCAAGAGACTGTATCAATAGATTTTTCGATGCTTTCAAAAAGTTCATTGCAAAACGTGCCTTAATCAAAACGAAATAAAGCACAAATTGGTATCTACACTAACTAAATAGAAGAAAACTTACCACATCCCGTAGGTCCTAATAGGAGTACATTGCTCTTGTCGAGCCTGAGCTCGTGGTTTTGTCTCTCCAGTACCTCAGCGCCGGCCGGTCCACTCGCGTTATTTAAGTGCAGGAGATCTGAAACATTATAATGGCTTGTTAATAGGTAATTATGTTTTTTTTATAATAAATGGGCCAGCGAAAAGGACAATGACGAAGCTCAAGATGGAGCACGCTTACCCAGAAAAAACCTATTCATTCTGGCCTTGAAAGTCCCTAGATTGCAAGAGTCAGGAAACCCCCGGATGCAAGTTCCACTCCCATGCTATCCGCATTATAAATGAGGATGCAAAACGCTGTGTCCGTATTTTCGGTATGTCAACAACGTACGGGTGAAACTTTTCCTGGTGTCTTATGGTTCGGTGTAAAAATGGGGATGGTGGATATGATATTGCCGGTAACGCCCCTGGCGTTGATGCGTATAGGTTACGGTAACTGTTTACCATCAGGTGCTACCTTAGTAGTATGGAGCAAATATGGGAATTCTTTTCACAATTTGAATATCAAAGTGTCATCTCAATACACTGGCAACTATTTCAATAATTCAAAAACAGCCCTAACAGATAATGTACAATAAGTAGGTCAGTAGAAATATTTAAAAAATGCGTGAAGGCTATAGAAAGACTTAAAGTAGGAGCAGAGATGTGTTTTGAGTCACTGGATTCTCGCTCTGACTACAACACTGAATAGTTGCACAATATCGCTAACCGGTTAGTTTTAAGTAGGTATGTTTAAAAATTCCTTATCTACATTATTATTACACTTCTTATTCTATAAAGAACAATAATTATATCAATTTGAAAGATTTTGAATATGGAGATTGTGAAGATATTTTTACAGTGTCGGCAAACCGCAATGATACCCCTGCAGGGTTATTTTAAAACGCTCGGATTCGATATCGGAAACGAATTCAAAAACTACCGAGGCGATTTTCCGCAATTCCTATTTTAATTTCCGAATTCGAATATTTTTTATGTTTCTTTACGGAAATATCAATTCGATTCATCGAAAAGTTTTCGGAAATTAAAATAGCAATTGCTTAAATTCGCCTCGGAAATGTTTGAATCCGTTTCCGATATCGAATCCGACGTTTTAAAATAGCCCTGCTGGTGGCGGGATGTATATGGTTCGTTTCAACATAAGTGTGTGTGGAGACAGATCTTAAATTTGATAGTCCGTCAGATGGGAGCTTCAAACTACGAGAATCATTATAGGATTTGAGCTTAGGTACATTATCCGTAACTTCTTCACTACACGTCAAATATCATCGAGATGAGGAAAAATAAAAAAAAATTGCCTTCAAAGTGGTTTTATACTAACCGAGGATGTGCATAGCATTAATAAATGTGTGCTCTTTTCCATAGAGGGATTTCATCATATCTTCAATTCCATGGTCAGATCATGATAAAATGTATATGGGACCATCTCGAGATTCTACAACACAGTGTAAACCATCCAAATCTCATACGCCGTTACCGAGTAATCGGTGAACATACACAAAAAAAAACACGCAAATTCAAATTCAAATTCAAAAAGCATTTATTCAATTTAGGCCCTGATAAGGCACTTATGAACGTTAACAAATGGCTCTACACCGGTTCCAAATACAACTTGAACTGAGAAGACTCCGGCAAGAAACTCAGCAAGTGTTTTTTTTTTTTAAGTATGTAAATAGAAGTATTACAATTACAAAATATATATAACAATAGCCTGCGAAGCGAACAATTCATTCAAATGCATTCTTGTCACCTACAAAATCAGAAACTTTATAGTACCCTTTCGTGCATAACTTCTGTTTAACTATCTTTTTGAATCTATGTATATCTATGCTCTTGGATTTCTTTGGGTACTTTATTATAGAAACGTATACATTGCCCCTTGAAAGAGTTAAGGGCTTTGCTGAGCCGAGTTAAAGGTACAGCAAGTTTGTGCTTATTTCTAGTGTTCAAACTATGAGTGTCACTATTCTTAGGAAAGTTATTTAAGTTTTTCCTCACATGAATAAGATTTTCATATATGTACTGTGACGACACTGTCATTATATTAATAGATTTAAACTTGTCTCTCAAAGAATCTCTAGGCCTTATTTTATATATTGCGCGGACAGCCTTCTTCTGCAGTATAAAAATTCTATTGATTTCGGCACCACTACCCCAGAGGAGGATACCGTAAGACATCAAACTGTGAAAGTAACTGAAATAAACTAATTTTGCCGTAGATTCGTCAGTGAGAGCGCGAATTTTTCTCACTGCATAAGCTGCAGAACTAAGTCTATCCACCAATTTACAAATGTGAGGGCTCCATTGTAACTTATTATCTAAAGTGATACCTAAAAATACAGTTGTTTCAACAAGATCCAGTTTTTCGCCTTTAATTACAATATTTGTGTCCGAATGTCTCACATTGGGTAGACTGAATCTGATACATTTTGTTTTTTTCTCATTTAGCAATAAATTATTAATAGTAAACCAATCAACGACTTCAGAAAGAGCATTGTTCACATCGTCAGAATTAAAATCATGTCTATTCACTTTGTAAAGAAGTGAAGTGTCATCAGCAAACAATACTATCTCATGTTTTTTTTCTACATGATATGGTAAGTCGTTGATGTAAATGAGAAATAGAAAAGGTCCAAGGATAGAACCTTGTGGTCCACCCATAGTTACTGATGACCCAGGGGATACTTTACCATTAACTTCAACCTTTTGAATTCTGTCACATAAGTAAGAAATCAAAAGATTTGAACATAGAACCTCCTTTTTTGAAGTCTGTTAAAAAGAGTGGGCGTATCAAACGATTATGTTATTGACCCACTTAACACATTAAATCATATTAATTAATCAACTTCTACACGCGATCGTGTCAACTCTTCAATAAACAAATCAGGTTTTAGAATGCATTTTTCGATATCATGCAAGTCATATTGATTTACTTTTACAACGGCAAAACCCGTAAGGTTTCCGAACACGTAATAAGAATAGTAATCGTCGAACAAGGAAAGTTTGTTCCGAAGATATTTGTTTTAGCAAGAATTTGATGACTGAAAGGCACAGAAGAATTCTCGCCACCCGCTTCGAAACCTTTCTGGGTGTGAACATTTCTAAAAACATGAAACCAAGTTTTTAAACTATACGTCATTTAATAAAAATCCAGCCAAGTGCGAGTCGGACTCGCACACGAAGGGTTCCGTAGACCGTTCCTTTTATTTTTATTTTATTTCATTTTCATCACTTTTTATAGCGGCAATATGAAACACAAATAAATACAAAATAAATTACACGTTCTGTGAAAATTACAACTGTCTACCTATTACGGTTCGCTCACTGACAGACGGACGAACAGCGGAGCCTTAATAATAAGGTACCTACCGTTGGCACCCTTTGGATACGGAACCCTAAAAAGAGTTTTAAAATCTGGGTTTTTCATGGATATATGTTTCATGATTATTATTTTACTTAATTATAAGCATGATGTATTCCAAAACAGGGCAAAGGCTAATTTCTTCTTTCTACTTCTCCTTCAAAAGAAGAAATCCTTCCAAAAGAGAGTTTCGCCATTTTAGTATTTCAACTAAGTGGAACCGAAAAGCCAGCAGTTAGTGCATCTAAAAAAATAAGTAATCTAGATCGCCTATAAAAGATAGAACACAATATATTAGCAACACTTTCACTAGACGCCGCGAAACCTGCTCCGAAGGCTTACCAAACCAGTACTTTCTGATGTTAAGGACAACTAGTCAAACTTGAGCGATAAAATTGTCTTATAGCATTTTTATTAATCGAAATTATTGAACATGTAGATATATAAAAAAATACTATGTTTGTTTGTAATGTATACGTAAAGAGAAAATGATGATAATACAAGGAAGGGAGGGATCCTCTAAAAATCGTATAACTATAATGCGAAAGATTGTACACAAATGAAACTCAACACTTGAGAGCCAGTTCCTTCTAGGCTTTGTGTGCTCACCACTTTCGGCAGCATCATCATCATCCGGCATATAAACAGTAAAAAAAAACATTGAAAATTACAGTTTAAAAAATCTAAAAAAAACACGCTTTAATAAGCCCTGCACTAAAAAGTGTTAAATAATTATAAAATTGAACCTAAGTGTATTCTCTGTTTATCCCGTAAGGGCCTAAATGTAAGCAATTTTTGTAATTAAGTTTAATATTTAAATGAATTCTTCATGATAATACTTGGAAATTCTTGGATTTTGATGAGTTTCTTGCCGGAGTCTTCACAGTTTAAGTGTAATCCGAATCGGTGGTACATTCAACTACATAACTTTTTGATTTTGATGGTCGTGAACTTTTCCGTCAAGCCTAATATTCAAAGTTCATGGTTATTATGATGTTTTCAAAATCGACGAACTATGATTACATTTCTCATAACTTGTGTCAAATATAAATGCACAATCAAGAATACCTATGTATATTTAAAAAAAAATCGGGCGTGAGGCGACGCCACGGACATAGGTAGAACCTCGTCCTTTTTAACCGACGTAAAAAAACGGGGGTTCTATGTTCGACTCGTGTTTTTTATTCATATTTTTTAATGTATTTTCATTGATTACTCGGAAACGACTTATGCGATTTGGATGGTTTATTCAGTAGATCCCGAGGTGGTCCTTTATAAATTTTATCATGATCTGACCATACACATTGAAGATATGATGGAAGTCCTCAACGGAAAAATATTTTTATTCAATATTGTCGACAATTTATCAATGATCTTATGCACATCCACGGTCAGTTACAAATATTGAAAAGGTTTAATTAATACAAGGTACAAATAATGTGGGTGTGACTGAGATGAGCTAAGCAGAGATACGACCAATGTAACACATCTCCTCACGCATGACGTAAGGAAATAACTAATCGAAACCAAATACATTAGCTAATCATTGACTACCGTACATGAGTTCCGGTGGAGTCAATGACATTGGCAAGGTCAAGGTAAGTGAACGGTAGCCGAGGTCAGGTCGTTTGCATAAGGCTTTGTAAGGACAGAAGAGAAGGTCGTCTTGAAGAAGATGCAATAGAAATAGTTGCTTTATTAATTGGATGCACAAAAATAAATCTAAATAGATAACGCAAGTCCCTCCATCCGTATGAAAACCAAGCGTGTAATTTTTTTTTGTACCGACTATAATGTCACAAGATTGATTAAGTTAGGATGGCATTCGATTTTTAACGTGAATATGAAGCTATCCTATTTGTCAGCTAAACATATCCCTCGCAACCACAGACATCTAAGAGTTAGTACGCTACACTTCTCTGGTGGACATGCAGCCTTATGCGAGTTCCCTGTCCGCGCGAAACAGTTTCAAAAGAAGAACATTGTGCCCCATTTTTGCACAGATGTATGACATGCGAAGTACATACACTCGCGTCATCTATTTAGATGTATATCTGTGATTGGATGACTTTTGCTAACTAGCTATCTCCCGCGGTTTCACACGCTCGAGAATGAAAAATAGCTTATATATAGCGGGCTAATGTCGCTTTCCATCAGTGAAATAATTTTCAGACGTATCAGTAGTTCCAGAGATTGTAGATTTGAGACAACAAGTAACCTAAAGAAGAACAATGACGTTCATTGCTTGAAATCTATTCCGCCAATTTCCCACCACCGACAATGCGCTCGATTGGCTAAATCAAGGACACATGCGCTCTGATTGGCTAAGCCAAGAACAAACGATGCAGTGATTGGTCCTTACTGTTCAAAATCAGAGCAAAAGCTCAGACTGCTTGTGGAATCAGGACTCAACCATACCCTCAGTAGGGTCAGTAACGAGTGAGTGTTTCGCAAAAGTCTATAGGCCACCAGGCTTCAGTGGCGTAACAATAGGGTGGCAGGGCTGGCAAAATGCCACGGGCCCCCGACCCAAGGGGGCCCCGGCCCAAGAGGCCGCGAGCTCAAAAATATTTTTTTACATTGTACCTGAGTTACAGACCTCACGATGTTGTTCCTTCCGAAACGCTAGCAAATAGATGATGAATAAATTAAGATATTATGTTCTATGGATATGGATGTGAAGTCTCCAATACGTATTGGGCTAGCGTGGGGACTACTGACCATTCCCCCTCGCCTAAGAGAGGAGGCCTATGGCCATTAGTGAGACATATACAACGTGTAATTGAGTACGCTGAAAATCTCGAAGTTTATTAAAATTAACGTGACGATTTTTACTGATAGGGCCTCATCAAAAGAATTTTCCACAAGCCCCAGATGGTATAGTTACGCCACTGCCAGGCTTGCTTGTTAGCCGACATCGTGGCATAAAAAAGAGCAAATAGTCAACCAGTCGTTGTAAACTTGACAGTACAATATAGATGAAAGTAAAGACACTTTCATTTGAACATTACTTAAAGTTATACTTTCAGATTTAGCCAATTTGTATCATTATTTCAAGCTAACGGCGACTTGGACACTTCATTTACTATAATAGTTAGATACGTCAAAACAGCATTCAACCACAGAGCATTCAAAATTTACTGAATAAAACACTTACTGACTTCACACAGATTAACACGGTCGGACCAAAAAATAAATTTTGAACAGAAGTTCCCCATACACTAAGAAAGGTTTTCCCAAATCAACCTCACCCCAAAGGGGTTTATAATAGGAAATCGCGGGTGAACTTGCGGGGTTTAAAGCTAGCCCTACTATCCCTACTTCCTACTTAATATTATGAATGTAATTTTTTTTATGAATGTGAGGATTTGATTTGTGATTTGTGAAGATGTTGGTTACTCTTTCCCGCAAAAACTACTGAACGGATTTATATGAAATTTGACACACACAGAGAATATTACTTACAGACTTCACACAGATTAACCCGGGGAGACCAAAAAATTACATTTTGAGCAGGAGTTCGTCATAACGTAATTAAAACTAACGGCTGCGACTTGGACACATCATTTACTATATTAATTAGATTCGTCGAAACAATAGCATTCAACATCTACTGAATAAAACACTTCACAGAGCTTAACCCGGGGGGACCAAAAAATAATATTTTGAACGGGAGTTCCTCATACAAATTTGACACACGGTATTACGGTAGAAATTTGACACATACATAGAATATATTCTGGATTAACATAAGGTGCTTTTTATCCCGGAAAAACATACGATCCTCGGGAACGCGGGTGAAACCGCGTGGGACAGCTAGTCGATTATACTTTACTAAGGACAGGAGGTCTACATTTACTCAACGAAAAATTTACAAATATAATTGGACTGTTTTACAAAAACCTTAAACCGACTTCGAAGTACACTAAGAAGTAATCAAATCCTGATCTGATGACAATGGGACCAAACGGGAAGCGTACCCTTTCAAATAAAAAAAGAATTTTCCAAATCGGTTAATAAATGACGAAGTTATGAGGTAACAAACAAAAAAAATACATATAATACATTCGAATTGAGAAGCTCCTCCTTTTTTTGAAGTCGGTTAAAAACTCCACTAGAGAAAAGTAGCAAATTGTATTTCAATTGTAACACAATGCCGTGATAAAGAAAGGAAATGCTTCCAGAGTCAATGAACACAGTCAGGGTCGGGTCGGATCGGAATCAATCGAGCGTGGCCCTCGGCTTTTTTGTGGTTTCCAATTGGTTACACTTTCGAGAGCGTTTGTTGCGTTTAACAATTGTCCAAAACCAATTGAGAGTTCGTTTTCTAAACAAATTTAACGCTTGGGTGTCTCTGAACTTCATAAACAATTTGCTTGCCACTGTTTAGACCAGTGAGGTGTGTTATGTTGATTCCAGCAGGGCTATTATAAAACGTCGGATTCGATATCGGAAACGGATTCAAAAATTTCCGAGGTGAATTTAAGCAATTGCTATTTTAATTTCCGAAAACTTATCGATGAATCGATTTGATATTTCCGTAAAGAAACATCAAAAATATTCGAATTCGGAAATTAAAATAGCAATTGCGGAAAATCGCCTCGGTCGTTTTTGAATCCGTTTCCGACATCGAATCCGAGCGTTTTAAAATAGCCCTGCAGATGACAATACAGTTATTAGTTTATTTATAGAACCAAATACGTGTTTTTAGGAATATTACGACTATTGGTGGGCAATAATCAAAATATTCGATACTAACTGTCGCGTGCGGTATAACCCGCATTCCCGAGGGATCGTATGTTTTCCCGGAATAAAAAGTATCCTATATGTTAATCCAGAACATATTCTATCTGTGTGCCAAATTTCATCCAAATCCGTTCAGTAGTTTTTGCGTGAAAGAGTAACAAAACCTCATACAAACTTTCGCGTTTATATTAGTAAGGATTTTTGCTAGACGACTTTCTATAAGAATACCATTGAGAATTTATTTTATTATTAAATCTGTAATATCTTTTTGAATATCGTAACCAATCACCGCATACATCATAGTATATTAATTACTGTCTTCGTTAGTACTATATATTTTATTATTCTTATCTCGGCTAGCGTCAAAGCAAACTTAGACACACCATGTACCTAACAAACATACTCTTTGGTCGCACGTGCAATGAAGATAACAGTGTCAATCGCAAATTATTATTTTATAATGCTCTCCTATAATATTAAGCGAGCAGTATTTGAGATCTCTAAAACGGGTCTTATTGAAGATAAATAAATAGAAATAACTTCACACTGTACAAAAGCCAGTAGATTACCTACATAATTATGAACCAGTGCAGGTTATTATTTTTGATGTAGTTTTTTTATGTTTATGCGATTTTATGACTGTGTATTTTATTTTGTAAAAAAAAGTATGTATGTATAATGTGTTGGAAAAATTTACAATATAGTCAGATAGTCCAAAAATAAATGTTACCTTGCTGAGTTTCTTGCCTGTTCTTCTCAGTTGAAGGCCGACTTACGAACTGGTGGTAACTTCAGTAGCTTTAACCTTCATAAGTGCCCTACTAGGGCCTAAATTGAATAAATGGCTTTGACTTTGACTCTAAAGATAAAGATCTAAGGCTATATGGGGGTTTTCAAGCAAAGCTCTATCACCCAGGTACTAAAACTTATCATCATCATCATATCAGCCTATGGATGTCCACTGCTGATCATAGGCCTCCCCCATTGATTTCCACTTGGAACGGTTCTGAGCCGCTTGCATCCAGCGGTGCCCAGCGACTCTGACCAGCAGGGGTATTTTAAAACGTCGGATTTGATATCGGAAACGGATTCAAAAACTACAGAGGCGATTTTCCGCAACTGCTATTTTAATTTCCGAATTCAAATATTTTTGATGTTTCTTTACGGAAATATCAATTCGATTCATCAAAAAGTTTTCGGAAATTAAAATAGGAATTGCTGATATTCGCCTCGGAAATTTTTGAATCCGTTTCCGATATCGAATCCGACGTTTTAAAATAGCCCTGCTGGTCGTCGGTCCACCGCAGTGGGAGGGCGTCCCTACTAAAACTTATACGCGAAAATAAATGTTTGTAATCTGACCTCTATGTGTATGGTGTAAAGGATGATGTGCGTCGGTGGTCGTCCCGCTGGTGACGTTGTTGTAGATCCGCTTGTAGTGGTTGTACACCGCCACGGACAACACCTTCTTGGCGTACTCCTGACCCACCACGTGTTTGTTCAGGTATTCGAAGATCTTCTTCGGCGGTGGCGGTGGTTTCCTAATAGACAGATAATTATTATTTAACGATGGTACTAGGAAAAAGAAAACATAGAAGAAAGTCCCGCGCCGTCAGTCTAAAGGTCACCACCCACTATATCAGCAGTGCTACGCCTCGGCAGTCGGCGAAAATAAAATAGTTGACGGCTCGCGGCATGCATCAACTGTTTCATCTTGTCATTATAAAATTTACTTTAACGCACATGGATGGCAAGTTTTTGCCGAGGCGTAGCTGTGCTGTTATACTGAGTGAAGACCTTAACATTGACTCTATAACACAGCCCTATGTGTCAACAGTAGGTACTAAATGATAAGACAACACATATAAATCATCTGTTGCTAAAACGGTGCCGCCCCCTGACACGCTTGTATATTATGGAATCTGTTGAGCAACACGTCTCTAGGAGAGGCGAGATTTTTCAATGTTCTGTACGTTGCAAAGCACGCTGGAAATATATTATAATTTACATTTGCTATGGAGTCCATAATTTTGTGACAACGTTCTGTATAATGAATAACCAATGAAGTGTCATTGTTGTGACCTATCCCTTATCAGATATCGGCAATTATGTACATTATTGACATACGTCACAATAGTTGGCACACTCACATACACGTGGTCTGTGACGTGGTGTTCAATTTCTATATTCGCAATCGATTAATTTACGATTTTATCACGACAAAAATAATTCTATACGAGCGGCATTTTTTAATTAATCCGTTATTGTAGAGGCAGTCATATTTTTTTAATTTCTGTATTAATTAGGACGCATAGTAACTTGAATTCTTGATCTTTGAATTTACCTACACGGCTGAATATCTTGTCAAGACAGAATGGGACGACATTTTCAACGGACAAAAAATAAAGGTAAGAAGACATTTTTATTTGATGAATTAAATTTATATTATAATATATATTATAATTTAAGGGGTACAACTTGGTTTTATAATATTGAGATTACATTACCAGCAACCTCAAGGCACCAAGTAGTTATAGCAGTCATGATAGGTTAACAAAAAATGTTTTAAAAAAACAACGGGTTGCACTCCGGGAGTGCCGGCAGAAGTGAAAACTTGAATATTAACGTTGTGCATTTTTGAAATATACATAGTGTTTTTATACAAGGGAAAGCTAGTTCAAGATACATGTACATATAATACTTTTGAATAAGATTTTTTATTAACTTAAAATGGGAATAAAAATGGTACCTACCATTGAATTAGCGTAATAATTCAATGGTACCTACCTTCCGGCTAGCTAGAGAATATTATAAGAATTTGAACATAACCCCAGTATAAATACAGTCTAATTTGCAACTACTCTCCCTCCGTCTTACGAATTTTCGATCAGGGTCACGTGACATCTGACGCGAGTTTAACATTTTTGACCCATCCCAAAAAGTGCACAACGCCGCTAAAGAAGTTTTCACTTCAAAAATACACTTCACGTTTTCACTGCAATGATGTGGACATAGCACTCAGAGTCACTAAGCTGAAGTGCATTTATAAGGATAGGTGAGAAAGGCTTTCGAGTGGCTGAAACTGTGCGAACTGAGCGAAACGCAATCTCACGACTGTGATGTAACGACCCGTGGGACTACCACATAAAGATATTGTATGTAATAAACATTAAATTTGGCTTCAATTATCTGGGGGCCTACCACAAGCTCTAAATATTATAATTCCAGAGGCCGAACCACAAGCTCTTAAAATAAGGTTAAAATAACCTTATTTGACTATATCAGGCTATAACAGATTCCCAGGCATTGGGAGACAAATTCAGTGAATTCATTCATGACAAAATTGCTTGGTTATGAGAGCTTTATTCCTATGATGGCTTTGCTTCGTCTTCAATCTCAACATGGTATGTTAAGCATAAAAAGTGTGAAGGTAGAATCAATTGTAACGTTCGTAAGTGTCTTCTTAAAGCCTATTGAATAAACGATCCCACCAAAAACATTTTTATGTAAAATGTGGCCGCCAAGACATATTGCTCGTACTGTCAAAAGGTTATCAGATCTCATGTAGAGCCAAGCTTATAACTCCACATGCACTTACTCTACAAGCCCTAACTTCACAAACTCTACACACCGTAGTCAAAATATGTCTTGGCGGCCACATTTTACATAAAAATGTTTTTGGTGGGATTTCACTTCTTTTTGTAAGTTGGTTATTTTTTTTTTGATTGAAATTTCCAAGTTTTATAATTTTTTTGTTGTTTGTGTACTAATACAAGCTTACATACCAAATTTCAGCTTTCTGGGACTTCAGGAAGTACCCTATGAGTTTTGATGATCATCAGTGAGTCAGTGACGAAATCGGGGTTTTTTAGATATCAATAAAATCTAACGTATAAGAGTTTTGTTATTGAAACTTAATATGTTCAATAAGTTCGCTATCGACATCATGTCCTGAGAATTTTGTTTATCTGGTATAATCCAAACCCAAGTTATGAGGGTTCAAAAAAACGACGAAACGCTTCGAGAAAAGGTAGGTAGTGCCCTTTCGCTTCGCTTGGCTGTCTTGGCGGGGGGCACTTCCGTGCCCCCAGATTTTAGAATTTTAAAAGTAACTGGCTTAAAAGATGCGAAAATCTCTCATGTGCAATACATTTCTATTCATCGACTCTTTAGGGCTTAAGGTCTGTTTTTAAATTCAATTCGTATCCTTTCAACATTGCATAATCAAGGAAAGAGATACATAATATCTCGGACGAAACGTGAAAACGTTTATAGCAATGAGGGTAATAAACAAGAGAAAGTCGCTGTATGACGAGGTTTTATTCCGGGCCGAGATCGCGAGATGATAAAGTAATTAGGCGAGCTTTTATATTGGTACTTGGATAAGGCAAAACATTAAGAAAATCAAGCTTAAGTAGTCCAACAGTCGATATGATATTTTCCTTGTTAGACTGCAGGTATTTCCACGGAGTCACATTGCAAAATGGCCGTTAAATAGGCTCTAAGCAGACTTAATATGAGATGAGAGAGTAGAACATAGCGTGGTATCGCTCAAAGAGCAGCTCGACTGGGGACCTCCACCTTGCAGAATACAGTAGGCAAATAACTTTATGTTGTGTTCCTGCGCGTGAGTAAGGTTGCCAGTGCTCAGCGGGGGGAAGGGTCGGTAATGCGAGAATGATGCTCCATGTGTTGCAAGCGTCCTTAAGGTGACAGTAACCGCTTAACATCAAGCGGGCTGTACCAACATCGTCATAAAAAAAGGTTATAATAGCTCTCTGCCAAGCAAATGACAGGGCAGGGAGTCGATCCTCACACATTGAAACCAGAATTGTTTCGAACTGTGCGGGCTCAACGGAGCTTCCTTCCGCGGACGCTCAGACTGTGGAATGAGCTCCCCGCCGTGGTTTTCCCAATGGAGTACAGCATGGTGTTCTTCAAAAAGGGTGTGAAGAGATTTCAGCAGGGTCGGCAACGCGCGAGTGATACCCCTGGTGTTGCAAGTGTCCATAGGCTACGGTAACCGTTTACCATCAGGCGAGCCGTATGCTTGTTTGCCACCTTAGTTGTATAAAAAAAAATGATTATTTGATTTCATTCAGCAAACACTTCTATTAGTACAAGGTTCAACGTATTATAAAATAAATAAAAACTCGATACAATGACCTACACATTTACTTAAACAAATTGATGATTTACATTATAACACTTATAACAAATACACACAAAATGTGGTATAATAATCAGTTTGTTCAATAAATCAGTCACTTGTTATTTATGACATAACGAACGACTGGTTCGTTGACCGTGAATAATTGTATTGAATTGAACCTTTACGTATGGATTATTTGAATACACGAAAAAGAACACAATTATACACGATAGAGTCGTTTTCAGCTAAGCTGACGAGACGAAGCTTTGTACAATTTATTATTTTTTCATACTTGACAACGATGATTGGACTATCAAGTCAAAAAATATAATTAAAATCCTAAAAAATTCAAGAGAGGTTCATTTTCACACGAATAATTTTAATTTTAAGGTTAGCGAAATTAAAATATTTTTTTGAAAACTAGGCTAGTATATATTATCCCATATTGCTGCGGGGAGTGGCGCTGTTTGCTGAAATACAGGTTTTTACCTAGTTTGGCAACGGATGCTGTTCAATTATTTTTTGTCATGTACTCTAGCCCATAATTTTTATGAACAAATTATTGTACCATCTTTATTTTTGGAAATAAAATTATTATTATTAAATTATTATTATTATTATTAATAAGGCACGTATGAACAAATTGACTCTACTCTCTATCGTGTATGTTGAGATATTTTAGCGAACTAAACAAATAAGGTTCGCTCCAATTGTTAGTGTTATGCCCAAGTTCAAACTGAGGACATTTTTTTTTTAAATAAAAACTGGATTGAGGTTTGTTTTTACATCCATTCGAGTTTAATACAAATATTATCAACAAGCGATGCCAATACAATAAGTTTGTATAGCACATCAATATAGGGTCAAATATTTGTCGGACAATGAAAGTCGAATTTGGATGTCATTATAAGTCATTGAAAATATATCGTGAGCAGACCATGAAGGTCAAACAAAGACAGCTTAATTTTGATTTTGTAGATAAATATCGGGATCTATATCCGTAACGATGTCAATATTAGCTTCATTGTAAGACCCACGGTAAACTTTCGCTCACTGAAAGCAATTAAATTCTGTGCATATCTGTACATCTGTCAAATGTCATAAAGAGAGTTAAGGCATTCTAACTCTAGGTACCTATAACGGGTTTCTCGATCAAAATCGGATCAATGGCAGTCCGACTTGGGAAGTAACTCGACCTTACCTGACTAAAAACATTACTTTTGTTTCGACGAATCATATAACCTTAGTTGACTTAGACGCATATTCAAATGCTCGAAATGAAAGTTTAAGCATGTAGTTGAACCCTTTGATGTATGGTCACGTATGTTACACCATTAGATATGATCATTTCGTTACAAACCTGCCTCACAATGATTAAATTAATTGATAACTCTCTGTACTTACCTGTTTCTCAATAAGATCTAACCTTTGCACCGAGATCATATTCGTGCCTAATAGTCTCTACTCTGGTTTGTGCAGGATTACGATAGCACTGATAAAATACTAGATTAAGACAATCACGTATCCATGGACCATTAAGCGACTCAATTGTTTGGGTCAAATTCTTTATCAGGGCAAAATATTAAGAGGCAGAAATGGGCAAAAGTCTCTACATTGCAGCCCAAATTATATGAAACCTGCTAGCTCTACGGTATTGAAATTGAAATATATGATACTTAAGGATATAACAAACACATCGCCCGAGCCGAAAACACGATTTCAATTAAAAGCCTCGATAAAAAAAAATGCCAAACATACCTCTGAAAATCAAGAAATTCCCAAATATATCCAACGCCTGAAGGTATTTTAATACGATTTTTTTCATCAATAGAGTACATATCATAAGCAAATAAACGCCCGATTTAGTTTTTTGAATTTGCGATTCAGTTTTTCATAATAATGATTTTAAAAAAAGTCGCTTACGTCAAATTAATCTGAGCACCATGAACATCATACCGCACTCTATTGTCCTGCAACTCGCGTATTTTGCTTCGCGCTCACTCGCATTCCGCGGCGATCCGCGTTGCTAGACGGACCTGTGTCATTTTTTTTCAGAATTTTCACATACATAAAACCCTCTCAAATTAGTAAAAAATCATATCAAATTATCTTTAGAAGGCACTGGAAAATGCATGCTAGTCAAATTAAGGCAATTGAGCCTATTATTTGCTTGTTATAAATAAAAATATATAAAATAAAATCTGTTATGATTGATGCTTTTGATAATTGTCACCGAGGCATGTCGTGGTACTGACAGAGACTAATTCTTATTTTCGTCTATGGAAGGTATAGTTAGGGTAGCCTAGGGGGCTAAGGCGCTGGGTATTTATGTACTCCCGACAGAAGGAGGTGATGATTCAAATCCAGGAAAATGTTTTTCTTTATTTTTTTTATCAAATCATGCGAAATGAAAAATCAGCAATATATATTATTTTTAATGAGCAATTACCTATTTAGTTAGTTACCTGATTAAATAATACCTCATTAAATATTGTTAATTTTGAGATTAAAGAAAAGGTATGAAAGGTAGGTTGACTGATACTGGTAACATTAGGTGCCCCGAAGTCGGGGCGGGCATGACTGCCTCTACAGCGGTCATCGAGTCATCTGTAGTTATCGAGTCGAGCCGATAAATTTTTATATTCATTGTATTATTGTGGTCCACTCGCGTAGTCGTCAAATGACAATGGCACAGTAAAATTAGAACAGTAAGGAAAATATTACACATCTTACGTTGACTATGTTTCTAGTACTTACTGGACTGATTAGTTGGAATGTGAAGCCATCGTATATTTACAATTACTAGTAGTGAGCTCGGCTATCATTGTGCCGATTGTCGTAACGGCCAATGGCCTGATGGGCGAAAGCCTCTCGGCTCTCGGCAGTATTCCTCGATACAGCTCGTATTGTGAGGAGGTTCCTGTTTCTGCAACCCTAACCACCGGTAGCTTAGTTTTTTCAGCCAATCAGTGAGCCAGGCACAGTTTTATATCAATAAAAGTAATAAAATTGGAATAACATTTATTCCAAACCATTATATAATACTTCCTTAAGGTGGATGCTTAGCATGAGGCGGGAAATTTTATAATATATGGGTCAAAATAGCTTTTTGAGTTAGATGCCTGCAATAAGGATCATTCACATAACAAAATGATAACTTTTTTATTACTACAGAGGATGCACATAACCTTTTTGAGCATAATGTTATTTTTAAATTATTAATATTCATCAATAAATTACGAAGTTATTAAAGTTTTAAAAACAGCTTAATTTATACGCTCGCTCCCGCTTGTACATTAACGTTGACGTCATAATTCGGCCACCACGCAACTGGATATTTGTCAGTTTGTAACCTTTTCACGGCTTAACCACTGAACAGATTTAAATACAATTTGGCAGGGAGATAGTTCAATTAGTGGAGAAGGACAAAAGATACTTTTGAACGTAAATGATTCTCATCGACATTTGACAGCGATAGCTCAGAAGTATCACCTCACCTACCAGCTTTATAAAAAGAAGTCCTTATGCACGGTGCCGAGATTCCAATATTGCGATATTCCGAGATTTATGAAGAAGAGAAGTATGGAGAGGAAATAAATGGTGGTGCTCTTCTTCAAAAAAGGCGATAAGGCCCTATTGAAGAACTACCGCCCCATATCCTCCCTAAACCACGTTTATAAGATATTTTCGGGGGTCATTACGAATTGTCTTGCACGTAGGTTTGAAGACTTCCAGCCTCCCGAAAAAGCTGGTTTCCGTAAAGGCTTTAGTACTATAGATCAAATACATATATTCAACCGTTATGCCTTGTGTATGATGACTGTGAAAAAGCCTTAAATTCAGTTGAGACATGGGCGGTATTACAGAGTCTACAGCGGTGCTAAATCGACTATCGCTATATCGAATTGTTGAAAGTGATTGTACAGCAAAGCCACTATGTCAATCCGAGTACAGGACGAGAGTACGAGATCAATCCAGTTGCAGAAGGCTGAAAGACAGGGTGACGTAATTGCTCTCGAAGTTATAGACGAGTATGTTTACCTAGGACAAATTGTCCAACAAGGTAGGTTCAACTTCGACAAAGAGGTCAACGGAAGAATCCAACTCGGCTAGACAGCGTTCGGGAAGCTACGGCATATCT
The DNA here is from genome assembly GCA_951394255.1 of Polyploca ridens. NCBI lineage: Eukaryota > Metazoa > Arthropoda > Insecta > Lepidoptera > Drepanidae > Polyploca > Polyploca ridens. The sequence continues at coordinate 920,807 of OX596259.1, forward strand.
TCAAGTCCAGAATACCTCAGAGTCAGAGTCTTAAGACGAAAGGATTTCAATCAATGCGTGTTACCAGTGATGACATACGGAACATAGACGTGGTCTTTCACTGCTGGCCTCATAAATAAGCTCAGAGTCACTCAGCAAGCTATGGAATGAGCTATGCTTGGAATTTCTCTACGAAACAGGATCCGAAAAGAGGACATTCGTAGGAGAACAAAAAATATGTATATAGCTCGTAGAGTTAGTAAGTTGATGTGACAATGGGTAGGCCACATCGCTTGAAGAACCGATAACCGATGGGGATGGAAGTTTCTAGAGTGGCGACCACTAACTGGAAGGGGACACCATGCAGGACGACCTCCCACCAGATGGACCGGCGATCTGGTCAGAGTCACTGGGCGCTGCTGGATTCAAGCGGCCCAAAACCGCTCGAAGTGGAAGTTAATGGGGGAGGCCTATGTTCAGCAGTGGATATCATTAGGCTGATATGATGATGACTAAAAATGGTAGGTAAAGAGGGCATTTTATTGAGAAATTCTACAATTATTGTAAAACGTGATGGAAGAAAACCTGTTTATTTGTCAAATAACATAATATCTCGATTGAGGGCTGTATTTTTGCCTCAATTTTCATTTTATGAGGACGCCTTGTTTTTTTTTAATTATATTAAGTTTGTTGCATTGTGATATATCGCTAAGTTTAATAAGTAATTAAAGTTACATAGTTTTGTTAACGTGGTGATCACTGTAGTGAACAAGAATTTAAAAAATACATAAAAAGTAATTTAAAAAACGGTCGATAAAATTCAACATAGTTTCCCTCCTTTTAATTTGTGCACATTATGAAAGCTCACAGCTGTATCATCATCATCAGCCTATAAATGTCCCACTGCTGAGCACAGGCCTCCTTTCACAAATGAAGGTGAAAGGGAATGGGCAATACTCCACCACGCGTGCCCACTGCGGATCGGTGGAGGTAGGCTAGTGGTCAACCTACTGTTGGAATTTTTCAAGCCGCCATGGAAGCATCCAACTAGCTTAACGACTATCACAAATAAGTGATAACCGGGACCAACGGCTTTACGTGCCTTCCGAAGCACGGAAACGCTCGATTTGAAATACCACTAGGCGGTCACCCATCCAGGTACCGACCACGACAGGCGTAGCTTAACTTTGCCGATCGATTAAGAACGGCTAATCATGCTACACCACGAGTGCTTCAGCACAGCTGTATACGAGTAGGATACTCTCCTGTCTGTCCATTTGTCACAGCCTGTTTTCTCCGAATTTATAGAACACAAATTGTATTTAGATAAAACGCTTAGTTTCGTGACCTTACGACAATTACCTAAGTAGCGTATGTAAAAGAATTCTGGTTTTGGGAGACAATTACCTAACCTGAGAAATATTATCGTAAGTATCAACTTTTAAAAATAAATATCTTGAGTCATTTTTCACACACGGCTATCTGATCCCAAACTAAGCAGAACTTGTAAATACATCTCTAAATAGTATAAAAAGAAGTCGTTTTCCGCGTCTGTTTGTGTCTCTGTTTATCAACTCTAAACCACGCAACGGGTTTTGCATTTTTAACCATCAGATAGATCCTCATTAGTACTACGTAAAGAGAAGATGCCACACATCACAACTATGTTCCGTTCAAGTGAGGCCATCCGGTCACACTTGTTGTTGTAAAACGATGAACGAAACGCGTAAGCGCCGTGAAAATAACGGTGTTTGCGAGAAAAATACTCCTAAAAGCTTTCTAATAGCGCTACGTGTTTCTACTGTCTGCTTAGACGACTAATTATTGTTTCAGTGCTAAAGAAACCTTTAGTCGACTAAAGAAATGGGACATAAGCTTTGCTTATGATAGCATCTCTATACGTGGTAATAATAGCTCAATGCTTTACAGCAAATAATTATCATTAATATTTTAAATGATATCACAGATTTAAAATGAGCAAGAAACAGTCACGATACCGTGATCGGGTGGCGTGGGCGGTCGCGCAAATCGCTCCACTGACACCACATTATGACATTGTACCCGTGCGAAGCCGGGGCGGGTTGCTAGTACTTACTATACATATTTACACTCAGACTCGGGACATGCAAACATGTTCATGCACACAGATGCATATCCTTGGTGGGAATCGAACATAAGATCGGCGGCGTGGAATCTTAACCAACTACGCCAACTGGCCCGTCAAAAGTTTTTTAAAGTATTTGAAACATTATATTTGTAATGTTTGTCTGCAGTTTGTCTACTGTTTACATTTTTACCGTGTCCAATTCAAACAGCGTCGTTCTCGCGGAAATGTTTAGATGGCGGTGTATCATGTTTAATTGTTTGTTTGCAATGACGCACTTCTAAATAGAGGGAGCTAGTATTTTTTGTTTGCTTAGTTCCTGTAATTTCCGCTAATATTATGTGAAAATGTGGCGCAAGGGTGAAAACTGAAATCTGCTCGAGAGTATTCTGGGCCTTAAGTTTCAAAGTTACGATAACTACAAAATATTTTCTAGAAATAGATATTATGCAAATGAAAAAGGCGGGGAATTTTTGGCAACTCGAATATTGGCCGTACGTAATGTAGACAAAAACAATATTTGCATCTATTTAACATAATCGTTCATAACAGCAGGCACACGTTTTTTAAACACGTCTGTTCTGAGAAACAATAAAATCTTGTATTGGCAACGGAACAGAACACAAAAAGCCCAAGAATTGTCAAAAGTGTCACATCGCTGTTTTGTTTGTAAAAGTGTAATTCAGCACGGCACGTTATTGCATTCTGCTAGTGTGGAAATGTTTGCCGTCAGCCATAAATCTTTATCGATGAGTTTATGCTATTTGCCCAGTCAAGACAAGATGGATTCGATCGACAATCGTCTTCGTTAGTAAAAGTCTTTTGTATAGGGTTGAATTATAGCACCAGGCGTCACAAATTTTAGAAAAAAACATACCTGTAGAAGCCAGACTTGGTGTCAGCGTTATCCTTAATGCTCTTCTTGGTGTCCACTTCGCTAAGCACGACGAAGAAGTGGTGGCACTTGTCACACTTGACAAAGCGCGTGGAACTGACGAACGTCTCCACGTGAGTGCAAGGATCACCACACTTGGGGCACGTGAGCACGCCGCTGCCGGACCCTGACTTTTTGCCGCCTGAGGTTGTGGTGCCTGATAGTAATGAAAGGTCTTGGTTATTGGAGCACAATTTAGGGCATGTGGTTATTCTGCCCATTTCCTACTATCGTAGATTTGAGTAAGACATCAATACGTTGACCAAGGTGAATTGTTACTGTTGCTGTTGAAGTCTTGGGGGACAAGACGGCAATAGAATCAAGGTGCTATGGCAAATAACATCTCTGGCGGATGAAAAAAAGAACAGCGATGAACCAGACATACTACCAGATTTCATCTAGCTAGACATCAATAGACATGAACACGTACCTGAACTAGCAGCTTCTTTAGGCGGATGCGGGTGTGGCGGTCCAGGCGGCTGTTCGGTAGGACTCTTGCATAGCACCGCGCAGGTGCTCAGCGATCTGGGACAGGACCGTCGTATTGAACGACATGTTTGAACACCTGCCGAACAAAATAAGATATCATTTTTGCGCATGTATTAATAGTTTATCCTATGATCTAGGAAGTGGGTCAGTGTATAGGCTCTTTTGTGTCATTTATATCTGTTCTGTCTGCGGTTCAAATTTGTTAGACCCATAGTTGGGACGATGATCTGGTCAGTCGCTGGGCGCCGCTGGATGAAGCGGCCCAAAACAGTTCGTAGTGGAAAAAAATGGGGGAGATCTATGTTTAGCAGTGAACATCCATAGGCTGACATATGATGATGATGGTTTTCCAAAAGTACTCGTACGTATGTAGCTGTCATAAGTAGCCATAATCACCACGCTACGTATGGTGAGTCAACGAAAAAGTAATACAAAGAGCATCATAACAATAAATGAAATGCAACATGACACCACAAAACGCTATTGAAATTATCTCGGCTCTTGCAGTGGCTTTTGATACATTGACCCTTAGCCCAGTGGAAGGTGGATCTTACCTTTTCACTGCGCTATTGAAATCCTCGACAAGTTATTGAAAGGTGAAGGTAAAGACAGAATATGAAGGCTATGTTAAATAATATAGCTTGAAGATTGATTATATGAGATTAATAATAGAACGTGTTATGTCAAAATTAATTGCTGCTTGATTCGCTTTAGTTCATCTACATATGAAAGGCATGACATTGTAGGTCTATATGGTAATACCCAAGACCAATATCCATGACACGAGAATGGAAAATAGCGGATAAATAACTACGGTGTTAAAGTTCAAAAGGGCGTAAGTAAAAGGACGTAAAAGGTTTTATTTGCCAATAGATTTATGCCGATGTCCTTAAGACAGCAGTAAATTTAACGGGCACTTTAGGTGACTTGCGTAAAACCCTTAAAAATCCCTTCACTGATGTAGCTGTATAGGATTGTGAAAGAACCACAGTAAATGCATATGGGACAGGTCGTAACTCAAGTCTTTGATAACAATAACTCGTGGAGCTGAGGAGATGTGATTTGACTGTTTTTGGCGGAACGCAATTTTCAAATCCTATATCTTATTCACTCAAACATATCAACTTGAATAAAAGAACGTGTTAGATTTACCGTGCAAACAATGCTACTGTGACTGTGACAATACCATTAACTGGCGATATATCATACGGCATATATGGCATTGTTTTATTGGTCAAATCATCATAATTAGCATGTCAATGACTTGAGGTGAAGCATGCTATATGATCGTTAGTTAAAAAAAAAAACCTTTCCTGCCTGAAATTTTCAATATATTTTCTATCCGTCAGCCGATTTCAAAGAAACAAAGCGTATTCGAAGAGCCAAGCCTTGATATATAGCGATTAAAATTATATGAAGAACATATAATTTTAATCGTTGTCAAGGTAAGTTCGACTAAATTCGTCGTATGACCTTTTAGAAGGTCAATCTGTGTTGTTGTGTCAACTTTTGTTTTTATTAACATTAACAATAGATACTGCCTTTATACTTGTTCGTCTGCAAAATCAAATAGGATCACTCACAACATTGTTTTATTTAATAATGCACTTTTCTATCTGCTTTCTAATTCGTTACTGCAATCATTGTAAATTTGAAGGTAATCTTTATTAGAATCTAAGATAACAACGCAGTATAATCATTACACGCTTTCTGTACAGCACTTATAAAGTTGTTGAAAGCACATTTTTATGCTTTTATTTTACCAAAAATGACTTGACGCCGAACACAACTAGTTGATTGTTTAAGGAAAACCTTATTTAATTGGACCAAAGAATGAGGAATGTCCGAAAATACACGAATCCGTCCAAAGCAAAGTATTCCATCAGAGAGCTGTTTACGAATCAAAAGTTGTGTATTGAAGCAACTAATTAAAATATAGTTTTATGCTGAAGTAACAATATTTAATTAAAAAAACTAGTTTTTAACGATCTCGTCTGTTTTGTTTGTAAAACAGCCTCGAACACGTAAGATGCATTATTGTTTCAATTATTTTTGAATATTACGATGATTAGATTTGATCGAAATTGTCTATCGTTCATTATTATAATTGGGCTCTACTCTACATACATTATTATCACGCGCTGTGCATTTTCAATCCTCCTATGGTTGGACCTATCTGCATGCCAATCTAGCTTTACACCCTAGCTGATCTCTGATGCAGGATTATCCACCGACCCTTATCAGACCATCATTCGAATTAATATTATAAATGCGAAAGTGAGTTTGTTTGTTACGCATTGACGCCTCAGCTACTCAATGGCATTAGTCATCATGCAATTTGGCATACAGATAGCCTATGGTATGGAGAAGGACATAGGCTACTTTTTATCCCGGGACCGCGGGCGAAACCGCGGGGGACAGCTAGTTCACAAACAGTTAGATATTTTTTAGATCTGATATTAATTTAGCTGAAACTGAAAGCAAGCAAAAGCTAAATTACTGAAAAAAAAAAATTGAAAAGATTCAGAATTATGTTAAAAAAATATTTGAAGCTGCTACCTTGTATTAAGTACCACTTCTCACTCTAATTATGCATTGTTTGACTTGAAAAGCACTTTCAACGGAGCATTTCTCAGTAAGGATTCTAAGTAACACACAATACGTGACATTGTTTTGGTAATTTCGACATAATGCCGCATTTTCCCCGAAGTTTTCACTTACTTAATGTTCACATGTTTGAAAACTGACAAATGATTAAATCGCGAACTTAGCTTTAGGAATCGTTGAATTCAAGTTAGAGTTTACTTAAGTAAAGCCCTAAGAGCACTTATGAAAGTTACCACTCTGCATTCGGCCTTCAACTGAGAAGGACAAAATACAGCATCTTCATGAAGACGTTTCTTATCGACGTACCTACTCAGTTTCTTTTTATTCTTTATTCCAACTGCACTCGATTTTTAAAGTTCTTCTGATAATTATGCTACAAATATAAACTTTGCCTACTTTGCTGTACAAGGTACGATTCGAATTAAAACATTTCAGTCTACAATCACGAGAAGTACCATAGAAGTTCTTTGCCCTCAAATATAGTCAGTTAATCAGACACTATTGATAATCTAAGTCTGGGGCAGATTATACATTTCTAGGCCAGATGAGTCAGGTTATAATACAATACTACCTCGGTTAATTGAATGTAAATATTTAAGACTGAAACACAGCTTATTATGTATCTAGAGCTTTTGTTCCACCTTGCCCTTTCAAGTCACCTTGGCAAAGAACACGAATCACCTCATTGAGAACATTCAAAAATGAATGTAGTGCATTAAAAAAAATTAGTAAAAAAAAAAACAAGTATCTAGTAGGTATCTTTGGACTCTCTGTAAGGGTAATTGCAAATAAAATTGGACTATTCAAACGTGGAATTAATCATCTATTATTGAATAACTTGACTTGATTCGATAAGTGAAGGCGAATTATGGCCAATGAACATTCTTAATTTAAATTATAATTGCAGGTGTCATGTAAGATTTCTGTTTTTATCTTCTGTGTCAAGGTAACGCCAATTGTGCAACTTACAAATAAGGTTTTTTAACATTACGATGCGTGCAAGGATTCGAAAAGATGACCTCCGAATAAAAAAGTTGCCTTTTATGTAACATAAAACCATATAAGGTCTTAGCATATTTAGACGACGTTATTATGACGAAAATGTATCACGATAAGCATGATTACAAAATAGGTACTCTCAATGAAGCTGAAGTAAAATACTTGCTGCAAGCAAATTGGATTTTATTTAATAAAAACATTGTAGACATTAACATATATAGTAAAATTTTGTAATCTATACTGATATCGTTTTAGATAACGACTCGAAGCGACCTGCATTGACACTATTAGCGATAATAATGTAGCATTTAGTTTCACTGAACACCTTTTTCACAAGTCGATACATATGCATGCCTATAACCAGTTTAACCCAACTGAATATATCTTATTAGTAACAAAAACCATTGTGATATCGAATCGTGTATGGGAGTATATCGAAATGATTGACATATGAGTGACGAGGCCTATAACCACTAATGTGAATTGATGATGATTGATGCTGATTTTCTTAACAATAGTAAAAGCAAGTCCAAAACATTTCGCCTTTCTATCTGAGTAATTGAATCAAGAATCACTTTCCGATTTTAAGCTCACTAAAGTATATTAACCTTATGAAAATATCGCACCAGATATTACTTTGTCACACAATGTCAACAACATAATATGCAAGAACGTACAGACGTCAACTATCTATTACGGGAAATTGGCAATCAACGAGCTCAGATAGGGATAGGAATATGAGTCAAGATCATAGTCTAGGTTGTGAATGAACAGGGAAAACTCAATAGCATTGACCTAGATAGATCTAAAATCACTCTATAACAGATTCCTTGCTCTTATCATTCTCCCATATGCCAATACGCAGGAAATAGAGCCGATACGCAAATGAAATGAACAACCATTTAACGACGACAACAATTCACCAATCTTCACCTTATAGATCCAGATTCATAATAAACAACAACGAAAAAAAAACAAGATTACTGCGCACGAGTTATGTATACAGATGACGATCACTGACGTAACACGTACGACTTTCACTTTTCATAACATTCTAGATTCTGAGACAATCTAGGCGAAATACTACCAACTGCCAAGCAGAGTGCACGTGTTGGCTACGTTTATTCAATGGCTCACAAGCACAAGTTACAAGGTATAAGGAGAAAGGCAGCCGTTACTGCACCGCTGGATTCGCTTCCGAGTTTGGGCTACGGAGATTTCCGTGAATACTTCCTTTCTAATAAGAATATTCGCACTTTTATTGCGTGATCTTTTGATATTACGCATATTATAAAACGTTTAACCTAAATTTACAAATGCTACAATTTTTGTATTGCAATTTTTATGATCAAAATTTTAAGGTGGACCCTTTATTGATAGGAGACTTAAAATTGCGTAAAATGACTAAATAGGTATTTTAATAAGTCTGCCTACTGACACAGAAAGAGTAAAAGATAGCATACTATTGTATAATGTAACTCCATTAGAGATTCACTATTCTAATACTCGAAATATACTACAAATACTACAATTCGTCATTGATTCGTGATATGAGGCAAATATAAGTGCATAAGTAATTTATCTAATGAGATTTTCAGACATCATAATAAACTAGAATCCTGGATGAGATTCGTTGAAAAACAACACGTGTCAGAACTATGTTGCAAATGACGTCCAGTTTCATTTTCAAGTCATCAACAACAAATACTTGTTTTGGTATTATTAAATCAATGTTTTGTGAAGAAGTTAAATTATATTTTCTAAACATATATAATATCAATCATCTTACTTATTGCGATAAGATTAAGGACTATTATTAGTTATTATTTTGCTATTGCATTTGAGTCAACTGGTGGACCTAAAGGCTTTCAACATGGAACTATCACATATAAAGATGAAAAACCAAATGACAATGCAGAAAAGACAATGACACAGTGTAATTTGGTCAATTGGTGCAAAGCAAGAGCACTTCGCTACGCCTAAGCACTTAACCGGCACGTTATTGATCAAGAAATCAATTTATATATGGTACAATTACACCGCACAAGATTGGATCAAACTAAATCTTCTCAGCAAATGCAACCTTCCGAACCGGTATTAGAGTATTAGAGTCAGACTTTTCATAAGTGCCTGCGAAGGTCTATTTGAATAAATGATTTTGAATTTTGAATTTTGAATTTTTTTAAAGTACACCGTGTCAAGTTACGTAAACGTAGTTAAGCTTCACACTATAGGAGTTCATTCGCAATAAATGAAATTGCTGAAATGTTACACTAAGAAGTGTTTTTCAATGTAGCTAAATTCCGTTATTTTTAAACGACTAGTTTTCTAGCGCCGCAGTTTCACCCACGTTCTCGTGGCATCTAATGGTTTCCCGAGATAAAGAGTATCCTATATGTTATTCCAGGCTATGATCTACTTGTGTACCAAATTACACCACGATTGGTTCTGCCGTAAAGGCTTCAAGAGGTAACAAAAGTAACTTTCAGGCTTCCAACAAAAAAATCGCTTTTGCGTTTATTATTAGTAGGACATAAGGATACAACCGGTAAACTAGCATACGGCATGGTGGTATGCGGTGACCGGGGTCTGTAGACGATTGCAACTATAGGGGCAACATTCACGCGTTATCAATATTTCCCCCTCCCCAATGACGACCATACTCACGCGCGGGAACACAATGTTATCTATTGATAAACAAACGGCTTATCAGTCAGGAACTCGGTAATATACGGAAATTATAATTAAATCAACAAATATTCTTTACAATAGGCCATCTGACTGAGCTGTAGAGCTTGTATTATGATGATAACTGATAAACTCCATATTAATACCACTTGCAAACATACCTATTGGGTATTTACAACATGTTTATCCTGGATTGGAATCGATTTTTGCAAGAATTTTGAGAGATTTGTGCAGGGTCGGCAACGCGCGATTCTCCTAATGCTACATGATACAAGCGTCTCCAAATAAATATGAATCTTAACGAAGTGTTGAGCGAGGATTTTACGAAAATTTTATGCGAACTGCAAATCTTGAGCGACCTTCGAGTGAGCTAGAGGCAGATGTCGTCCTAATACCTGTGTGAACCTGGAACCCGACTTGAAGATATTATAATTTTTTTTTTGCATATTTTAGTTCTTCGTATGTACCTGTTTGTACCAACTTTTTTTTCGTTTGTACCTCAAGGGGTTGCAGATTTTGATTATCTAAAAAAATGCCCGAGTTTCCGATATAGGAGAACAGGTTTTTTAAAGTCCTGTATTTCCGAACCCCTTGAGGTACAAACGGGTACAAACGACGGTGAATCCAACCCTGCTTGCAGATTTTGATTATTTCAAAAAATGCCCGAGTTTCCGATATTAGAGAACAGGTTTTTTAAAGTCTTGTATTTCCGAACCCCATGAGGAACAAACGAAAAAAAAAATTGGAACAAACGGGTACAAACGACGGTGAATCCAACGCTGCTGGCAGATTTTGATGATCTCAAAAATGCTAAATATCGGAAACTCGGGCATTTTTTGAGAGAACAGGTTTTTTAAAGTTCTGTATTTCCGAACCCCTTGAGGTACAAACGAAAAGAAAGATGGTACAAACGGGTACAAACGACGGTGAATCCAACCCTGCTTGCAGATTTTGATTATCTCAAAAAATGCCCGAGTTTCCGATATTAGAGAACAGATTTTTTTAAGTCCTGTATTTCCGAACCCCTTGAGGTACAAACGAAAAGAAAGATGGTACAAACGGGTACAAACGAGTACAAACGTCGGTGAATCCAACCCTGCTTGCAGATTTTGATTATCTCAAAAAATGCCCGAGTTTCCGATATTAGAGAACAGATTTTTTTAAGTCCTGTATTTCCGAACCCCTTGAGGTACAAACGAAAAGAAAGCTGGTACGAACAGGTACATACGGAGTACTAACATATGCAAAAAAAATAAAACGATATCTTCAAGTCGGGTTCTGAGCATTTTTCAACCCCCCGTATCTCCGAACCCCTTGAGGTACAAACGAAAAAAAAGTTGGTACAAACAGATACATACGGAGAACTAACATATGCAAAAAAAAATTACAATATCTTCAAGTCGGGTTCCAGGTTCACACAGGTCGTCCTAATTAGTATTGCAGTATTAATTTCTCAAAACTGCCGAACTAATTTGGTGTCAAGCTAGAAAAAATACACGTTTCTACATGGTATATATTGCAACATATATAGGCTACTGAAAATTTGGGTTTATTTCTCTTCAATCAATCAATTTGAAAGACGAAGGGTGGGTGTTTTCAGCTACCTTAGTAGTTCAAGTAAAATTTTGAATTTGGCATAATAAACATTTTCTCTTGAAAGTGTTGTTTCACGATTTGACAGTTCTCTTCTCTTTAACGTCAATACCTTGACTGGCTTGAGCATCACAAAGCCCTATCGGGGTATAATAATAATAGAAATCAATTGTTATTTTTTTACCACTGCTCAAAGGGTAGGGGGTTTTGAAATTCGCCCTAAAGTGCAAGCAAAACACCAAAATAACAATGAGCTTGTTTTGATTACCTACTTAGGTACCTACTAACCCTGATAAGCTTTAAAATACAAAAATTGATTAAACTATTAGATTCATGTTCTTTAATGAAATAGGTAGTTTATGATGACATTTAGTTTTTAGTAAATTACCAAAAATACTGGTTTGGAAATTAACATTTTGACGAGTATATTAATATTTTTTTACTAAGATACTTACCTGATTCGGTGTAGCAATATTAATTTTAGTTAATCATTCATTAGTATTAAAATTGAAAAACATGAATTTTGTGTAAAATTCATATGTAGTCCACTGCATGCGTAATATTATTGGTTTTAAATCCAGGATTTTTTTACTACTTTTAGCTGCATATTAAAGCCCTTTAGAGATTAGTATTTAAAAAAAAAACTGTTTCACTATTTAAATTAAGAATGCTACATTTACATACATGTAACTTGCAGTAAGGTGCAAACTTAACTTATTGGGATTATATTATAAAACACACAAGCATTGATGTAAAGTAAAAAGCAACTATGTTTATTAAGCTGCATTATGAATCTAAAAGCAGTGCATTAAGAGTCACTTTACAAGCAAGTGTGTTGAATAACAATTGAGAGAGGTAGAGCATAGCGTTTATTCGCTCAAAGAGCAGCTCGACTGGGGAAGTACCTCCACCTTACAGAATACCGCAGCCAAATAACTATAAGTTGTGTAAAGTTGTGTTCCTGCGCGTGAGTAAGATCGCCAGAGCTCATAGGGGAGGGGGGAAAGGTCGGTAACGCGTGAGCGATACTTCTTGTTTCAAGCGTCCATATGGCTACGGTAACCGCTTACCATCAGGCGGCTGTATGCTTGTTTACCGATTAAGTAGAATAAAAAAAAAAACAATTAATAATATTTTTGAATTACATTTTTAAACATGATACATACAATGGTAATCTATTCAACACATTTCATTACACAAACATCTTTCATTCATATAAATACTACAGAAATAATTTTCTAAACAAGATAAATTGTAATGTCTTTCATTCATATAAATACTACAGAAATAATTTTCTAAACAAGATAAATTGTAACGTCTTTCATTCATATAAATACTACAGAAATAATTTTCTAAACAAGATAAATTGTAACGTCTTTCATTCATATAAATACTACAGAAATAATTTTCTAAACAAGATAAATTGTAATGTCTTTCATTCATATAAATAATTTTCTAAACAAGATAAATTGTAACGTCTTTCATTCATATAAATAATTTTCTAAACAAGATAAATTGTAACGTCTTTCATTCATATAAATACTACAGAAATAATTTTCTAAACAAGATAAATTGTAATGATGATGTCACTAAGTACTGACAGTATATAGTTATTATTTATCAAACTTCATCATAACTGTCCATTATATCTTTTAGAAAGCAGAACTAAGTGTCACTATTATGTGCACAATTCTTACTTGTCACTTTGTAATGTATATTTGTATAGTAAAATTTAATCTTATGTAACATCATAATATAATTGGATCCCAGGATAATAATTTGACATCATTAACTACGTAGATTAGTTTTGAAGGTAGGCAATTTGTTTAACCTTGGTAATGGTAAATAATAATATAATAATACATATCCTGGGACATTCCTCACACATGGCTAACTGATCCCAAACTAAGCAGAGCTTTTACTATTATATATACTATTTTTTGTTTGTAAATACATACTTAATATACATAATTACACCCAGACTCGGGACATACAAACATGTTCATGAACACAAATGCATGTCCTGTGTGAAATAGAGTATAATATGGATTACTGATGTACCTGCGAAGAAGATACCTTTTCAAAGCGCGGGAAACGCTATTGAATATGTATAACAGCCGCAGTGTATTATAAACCTTATAGTAGTGATCTAAGGTTGATTGTAAGTTTTAATCATTCTTTCGTTAATCTTCTTACTTTTCTGTGCGAACTACTGTACAACATGATCATTATTTAAACAGATGGCTGTGTTATGATTATCAATAAGAAATAAGTTTGATTGACTTTGTTCTGGCATGAAAGAAAACCTATTCAAATAAATGTATAGATATCATTATCTTGTTATTTAGATATGTTTATCTTGTGTTACTTTGTTTCACAATACTTTCCTTTGCTTTATCTAAAGCTTTATTTACAAATAATAATAAAAAAATCTTTCTTTTTGTACAATTAGGATGGCAATTTTATTACACAGAATTGCTTATTTGCCATGAACGTCAAATAGATTCTTACACTTCTCAACATTTAGAAAAGTATTGGACACAGAGCGCAAGCAGATGAATATGAGTTACTAATTAAACTTGAATAGATGGACTTTGTTAGTAAACATGACATCTATAGAACAATGAAGAAAGTCATCATGATTAAAAAAACATGTAAAAATTCACGCCTAATGTATCATTAAGATTCCAATACGAATCTTATGAGTGTCGTGTACCATTATAGCCCTGACCTTGCCGTCAGATGTCTCAAGTAGCTCTGCGAGGCCGAGGAAAACCGCATTGAAAAATATAAAGAACTACAGCCATCTTATAGAATTAAGGTTCAAGACAGATAAACTGAAGTCACGTTTTGTTATCAAAACATACACCCAACGTAATTACGTCGAATCTGCGACATTGGAGCAGCGCCAGTGAAAACACAACAAAGAAATGTTAGAAACTCACCAGATGACAAATGTGAATGTCTCCTGACTGCGATCCTTCCCACGGACACGAAGCTCAATCTAACACTACTCATTGTAAATCGCTCGATTATGATCCGATAATAACATGAGCCCCCGACACGACCAGCAGAAACGGCACACGCGACACACGAGTCTATTAGAAATTACAGTTGCCGTAATAAATGTACAATCGCAATTTTTATTGTATTTGTTTGTCAGTGAGAGGGTTCTGTCATGACGCAACACTTTTAGACAACACCAACACTTCGCAAAATAAAAACAATTTGTGTGTGTAAGTACGAAAACTGCACTATCCTATTTTTTTGTATGATTTTTACAAAAACAATTTTATTTTTGAGATAATGGAGCGGCCATACTGATGTGCACAGCTGATTTTGATGTGAAAGAAATTGAAATTTTTGTACCACGTTGTTTCGATTCTAGCGCTACCTAGCGTTGTAGCTAACGAAACAATGTTCTGTTTTATCATCAGAGCAGGAAGTTTCCAAACCAAATCCGAAAGATGGCACTTTATCAGTATGTTTCGAGCTTTTTCGGGTGCGTTCATTATTTATTTTTTATTTTTGATATGGCAACTAATCTTTTTCTATATAAATTATTTTTGCCAGTATCGAGTTAAACGGTAAGTTTATGTTTAAGCTCAAAAGAAGTTGAAGATTCGGAACTCGGCCTTCAACTGAGAAACTGAAACATAATTATCAACTATATAATCTTTTTCGTCGTTTGTACCACAAAAAAAGTTTTCAGCAATAAAATTAACATCAAACTGCAAAGTGGTTGCAAATAAACCCTTGATTCATTAATTTTCAATTTATTATTCATGATTATTATTGAACATAATTTATTATTGGTAATTTTTTTTTTTTAAATAAAAAAGTAAATAAATTAAATCGACATGTAAACTGTGCTTTATTTATTATTGTGAACAAACAACCTACTATGTCGTGCTCAGGCAGTGTACTCGTCACTCAACGCTTCTCACACACACTCACACACACACACCCCCACACACCCACATGATGCGACGACCGTTTACTTTATTAGTTTATTGTTTCTTTTATAGTTTCCTACCCACCAATAATTTTGTTAAATAATTTTAAGTTACAAAGTAGATATTCATTATTGGCAAATGTATTAGTAATATAAGTTTCTATTTTTTATAATTTTTTGTTAAATGCTGTGTAATATCATGTTAAATAAATAAATAAATAAATAAAATAAATAAATAAATAAAAATCCTCAAAATAGTATTAGGCCATTTTCACACGAGACGATAACGACACCTTAAATATGTCGTGAAGATTTTTTTATATGCAGTGCGGTGTCGCACGTAGTATAGAAATGTATGGTCTGCTAAATCGTCACGACATTTTTACGGTGTCGTTATAGTCTCGTGTGAAAACGGGCTTACGGTGCGGTTGCCAAAAGAATGCGGGCACCTGTTAATATTGGGCTATTCTCGGAAAGGGCTATGCGATGGAATATTCACAGGAAGGAAGGTTCAGTATTTTTGTAGGAATAGTTTATTGAAAGTCCCACCCATTCCCATCATAATCTAATTAGCCGTTTCCGTGACTTGGCCAATGAGCCAGAAACGCATTCTCTTGGCGGCCGCACTGTATGGTCTTTGAGTATTGAACTCAAAGTGTATGGTATACAGAGATTTGCGAAATGATTTACAAAAAGTATTTTTACAAAATGCAAAAGTTTCTATTTCAAATACAATATAGTTTTTCGTATAATATTTCCAAAATACTTTATTAAAATAAAATACTTACTTTATAGTTTTGAACATTCTCTATTTAAGTGTTTTCTTTTTAATTTAAGTATGTAAACAAAGTAAAATTTAGTTAAAAGATTTTAATAAAATAGGAAATAAAAAAGAATGAACCTTTTCAGATGACTAATTAAATAAGTAAGCTGGCAGCACTGCTCTTAAATGTCAAGCAAAAATATTTTTTATCTGTGTTGTAATTGTTCAAAATGGCTGAGACAGAAACCGATAATAACAGTATTATCAGAACAGAAAGAAATAATAAGACTACAGTGGCTGCAAATGGGCCCCGTCGCGTTACTATCTATAAAACTGATACTGGTTTTGGTTTCAATGTGCGCGGTCAAGTTTCTGAAGGTGGGCAGTTGAGATCGATTAATGGCGAGCTGTATGCTCCTCTGCAGCATGTCAGCGCTGTCCTGGAGCAGGGAGCAGCAGAGCAAGCCGGGATAAGGAAAGGCGACAGGATTCTGGAAGTGTAAGTATTAATAATCACGTTATATAGGCCGTGCATTATGTAGTTAACGTATCGAAATTCCTATGTAATTTTCTCATCAAATTGTTTGTGTTTTCTAACTTAGCAACGTATTTCAACTGGTTGCTGTATGAACTTTTATGTTTTTCGCGGTACCAGATGCTTGAATAGTTTTATGAGTGTTGATTTATGTAATGGTCTTATGATTCATACATAAATCTTGATTTTATTTGAATATGCAGCATAAAGTCAGTGAGGTTTGAAATTGCTTTTTAGAACAATAAATGTTCTTTACTCGTTTATGTCTGCATCTTAAAAATGATGTTTCATAACTTTATTATAAAGAAACATTTTGATGGAATGTTATTTAAAGTAGGTATGACCATCTAATCATTTCACATCCACCCACATCTCTGTAGGCCTCCATTGTTTCACAACTTGTAATAATAACCTATTGGATAATATTTATCATTTTACAGCTAACACCCACAATATTTACAAGGCTGATTCCTAATTGGGTATTAAATAGAATAATTTAATTAGCATTCAAATTTTCTTACTTGATTTCTATAATTTTGCCTAGTTTTGTCACAAACAAATATTGTGTGTTGCTATTTATAATTATACTGTCAGTAATATTATATTATGTATTTATGTGGAATTTATTTGTATGAAATGCAAGGAACCCTGATTCTTTTTTCAAAAAAAAAGCCAAGTTCATTATGACATAACCTTTCTGGCAGTGATATTAACATCAACATTGCTTCAGGTTTTTCGGGGATTGTAGAGACAATAAATTTAAAAAATTACCCTATATGTATAGATACTTTCATATGCATTTAGTAAAAAGCCGTTTTTTCATTACAAACAAACAGACACTTGAATTTTATTTATTGGTATAGATTGTGTTACAACAATAAATAGAACCTACCATTCTAAAATAAGATTTCCTGCAGCAGAACAAGTTAAATTCTTCATAGGTTTATCCATACTAATATTATAAATGCCAAAGTAATACTGTATCTCTTGTCCATGATCTGATGAAATTTGGCATGCAGATAGGCCACTTTTCCTGTCGGGAACAGGGGTGAAACCGCAGGGGATAGTTAGTTTATTACAAAGTTGAGATTTGAATGTAAGGACCTTCTTAAAGCCAAGTGTGAATTATTAAAAAAAATATCATTGACACTACAAATTATACAACTTTCACAAAAACTTATCAACCTTACAGACTTAAATAAACCAATCATGTACAAGTCAGATTTAGTAAACATTTAGTCGCCGATCCCACAGAGAAGAGTTCTAGAGTTCCACGTTCCGAGTTCTGCATTCCACGTTGACTGTAAGCTATGTGGGGCTTTTGAAAGTAAAAAAAGTGTATGATGTGCATTCAGTAGCGAATATTGCAGGGCTCTAGAACTCTAGACTGCTTGCTGTGTGCACAATAGTCAACACGGAATGCAGAACTCGGAACTCAGAACTCCAGAACTGGTGTATATGGTGTGGTAATTGGTGAAAAATGCTGGCATTGAAGTATAATCTGACATAATATTTTTGTCTAATTACTGTACCTATTTGATGAACAGTTGGGGATAAACAAATATAAAAGAAATAAATATACCTACTTAGGTTATTGGTTTGTCCCCAACTACGATACCTTATAACATTCAAGTTATATATAAAATTCCATAGATTAAAGAGCTTGTTTTTCTCTTTTCAGTTAATTTTTGTTTTACACTGTCGGTTTTTTTGTTTCTTTTAATTGTTTTACGCAGTTGGGCTTTTTGTTTCTTTTAAAAATTTAATTTTTGTTTACTAAATCTAAATAAAGTTCTATGTTCTATTGTTATTTTAAAAAGTGCGCGCCGCGTCGCATCGCTTCATGTATCGGTGTGAGCTGGCTGACCCTAAGGGATATTCTCCAAAGACAATATTCGCGTGGCTTCAACCTTAAGGTTACTCTTAAAGACCCGTCTCTAATTTCCACACTGTATGTAGGTATTGTATTTTAAGATGAATGATAATTGCCTTTTAAAAGCTGTCATTATTGAGTAAAATGGATTTCAGTCATGGCCAACAATTTACATAAAGTATTTTAATATTAGGTACTCTCAATTACTACAAAACCGTTGTGGGCGTTTTCACGCCTCCACAGTTTACGCTGTTATCCGTGGATAGCTAAAATAGCTATGATTCTCGAATATAGTTATGAAACTGCAATCGCCTTTCATTCAAGAACAATCTTCCTACTATTATTGGGTGTCACACGGCTATGGGGAAAGTATAAGATTTGATATTTACAATAGATACCTATGATATTAAAAAGTACCTCATCCTAATCGGGCCAAATGATTTTGAGCAAAATTGTAATAGACAAACATACAAAAAAACATGTAAATAACCCCTGAACCCAAACGCTTTTTTTATTATTATGTATAGGCCTTTGTTTGACCACAATGTCACCATGGTCAGTGATGATGTGGCCGAAGGTGGTGCACACACAAAGCCTAGAAGGAACTGGGTCAAGTGTAGCTCTCGGAACACACCGATAGGTGCTTGGCGACAGATTTTCAACTTGAGGGTGGTAGCCAGCCAGATGGGTACAGAAAGTACCCTACCACCGTGCTATGGTTTCCTCACGATGTTTTCCTTCACCGAAAGCTCAGGATTCGAACCCAGGATCTTCGTCTCGGTATCCAACGTTACTACCACTGCCTTCATCATCGCCTTAACGCATAACGGTCTCAGTTCTGTCGTGGGTAAAAAATCTTGTCTAAATCCTTTTTGACAAGACGTTACTATATCTTTCTCTCCCGCTGTTCGTCCCTCATAATAGGGATGTTGCCTGGGTAAAAATATAATAATTTTAATTAGTCCGTCAGTAAGATTATCAAAAAATATTGGACACGTATTTTTTGTTTTACCAAATCATTAACATTTGACGATGATAAAGTGCGACTAAGTTCGGGAGTGGGGGCTCGTGACGTCACTTGTTACTAAAAAGTGTACCACACCGTGACGTCACGCGGTACTTCAACAAACGTAAGTAGACTATTAGCATATTTTCTTGGCACATACGGAAATTAATGAAGAAACTCTTTAAGCTACATTTCCCATTACAAATCTGTAACAGTTGAATTGAAAACGAACGAAGAACTGTTAGCAACTTATTGCAAAAACATCCGGCTAGTAACAGCTAGCTGTTAATTCATTGAATTATCAATAAATAAATAAACTGTATTGTATTTCAACATTGCCAATAAGTGGGACAAGTGTGCAAGCCACTGGAGCGTTGCTCAATCAAATATTGTTTTTTTGCTATCGGCAGACTGCTCTAGTTAGAACTGTACTATATTATAGATAGAAGAAACGCCTTCTGCCTAGAATTCAATATACATGTATCTCTAATTATTACGTACTCGGTACCTACAACATAAACTGTACCTATTCTATCTTCTGTACAACGCATAATTTACTGGAGAATAGTTTGACTTGCCAAAGGCTATCTTGTACCGTCGCACCACTCGTCGTCGACGGAGAGTCCAGCCAGCCTCCTTCACACATTAGAACCAAAATGGTCTCCCCTGTGCGGTTTCAAAGGAAAGCATACTTCTGTCTTACCGCAGGCGCTAATCGAAAGCAGTTCTTCAAGTTGCTCCTTCAAATATTTGGCTAACCCGATCGATCGGTCGCTAGAAGTCCCTGCGAAGGGATTAGCTTCATATACAAGGGCATAACTTCATAACAGAAAATGAGATAAGCAGAAATAGTTTGTACTCACGTGTTACGAATGCCTAGCTTTGAAACTGTTGGCCTGAAATAATAAGATGAATTGGCGTCCATTCAAAAAGAAAAAGGTATCTCAAATACTATTTTTTCAGGTTCAAAATTTCATATTGCCAAATTGCCTGCCAATTACATTGAATGAGAAATGAAGAGATTATAATTTTAGAACTTCTTACACACATGACCAAACCCAAAATTCTCGTGAGCACTTTCGACTATCGTTTTTCGTTGGTTTTTTAGAACACAGCTATGCTTTATTTCTGAAAACATCCCATTACGGTCTATCTTTACCTAGTTATGAAGCTGAATGGTCTATTTAGTATTGCAAAAGTGGAAAGTTACCTCCGAAGGTCGGAATTTCTACTCCACGATACACAATATGCAATAAATAATACACCTACATCTACATACATGTCTATTTGTACAGTAATTATATTCTTTATCGTCGTTGCAATATAATGAACTCTCTATTTTCTATTTATATTATTTACTTGTCATTATTATAGGTGCAGTCGCGTTTACAGTTTGAAGGGATTCTTTAGTCCCTTCTAATTTCGTCATGTCAGTTGCAGTATTTTGCAATATACCGGTATTCAATCTGTCCAGGTTTGTGAGACTTCTGACTCACACATAAGTGAAGTCTTTTCCAGTGAAAGTGGCAGTCGCAGTTTAAAACAAAGTGTTTGGATGCGAAGTGTTTTTAATAATGTTCAACAACATGCATTGTTTGTACGAACCAGTGTTAACACCTAAAATTGTGAATAGAGACCGAGTTGCTTTGGAATGTAGGTAAGTGCGTGCGAATTTGTTACTTATTGCGTAACGTTTCAGTGGTAAAGGGATTGAAGAATAACACTCTTTACTTGTAAAACAACATTCTAAACTTGGTCTAAGTAGTCTACTAAAAGTCTTTTTATACCTGTTCCCATTATTTGGGACTTCAATTACTTTTGCGCCAAGTCAGTATATCTAGGGTTATCGGCTTTGCATATACAGGTCGTTGTTTTGGTCAGCGACGAGCGACTCAGGGTCGATAATACAAATGATACTAGTGCTAAAAAAAATATAAATAAAATACTTTTTTTTTTAATAATAAAAATAAATAAATTAAAAATTTGAAAATCATGTAATAAGCTAAAGTGTAGACATAATACTTAACAGGAGTACGAGGGAGTAAATGGGTGGGGCGATTGTGGCTTGCGCATAGCTCTAGTCTGTGCACGTGCCTAGTAACCATACTTTGCACTAATTTTATTTCAAATTGAATAAGGTATTTCTCAACATATTTACAGTATTTAATGGAATTAAGTCCATTTTTGGGGGATATATATTTTGTACTACCGCTCCTGGGTCGCTTGTCGCCGACCAAAACAACACCCTGTATTTTGTTCGAGGTCTCTCTATATTAAACCACCAGGTCGATGGCGGGCTATTTCTGCCACTCATTTATTCCGGCAGATTAAGGGCAATATGTCCCACTCTTTGCTGTCTTTTTACATGTCCGTGTCATCTGAGGCGGTTTTAGTTAATTTTCTCAGTGCGAGTTTGAAGTTCTCTCGTATGTATTCATTATGAACTCTATCAAGTAAAGTAACAACTCCCACCCACCTCAGCATCTCCATTTGGTCGTGCGTCTTCTTAGCTGTCTAACATTCTGACCAATACATTAGTCCAAGTGTCAAATACTAATTAGTATTGAGTTCTAAAGGAAACAAAATTAAATTAGGTAAATACCACTTTTTGGCATAAAACATTGCGAGAATCATTGAATTATTACACATAGAAACAAAGTACACGCGCGAAACATAATCCAATCAATTGGAGCCATGATGGCTCCAAATGACCGCCGCGCTGTCAGTGTACTGACTGGCGTTTTAGTGAATGGAGCTCTCAGAAAAATAATAATTATGACGGTTTGTGCTGTAAAATTGTGTCATAATTCATCAGGGAAGAAAGATTGGAATTCTGTTGTAATATTCCACTAATAAGCCACTAATTTTATTGCGTAATTCATCCAAAATAACAAAATTCAAAAATAAAAATACTTCACTCAGATTTCGAGCAAAGTGTTGCCAGCTGTTTGTGTGCGAATTTGTGTTGTTTTACGTAATTGATACTGATTTTGTTAGAGTAGGAAGTAGAGTAAGTAATTGAGTCCGATAAGTTGTTTCTTTTACTTATAGCTATTATAACTGACTAGCTGTCCCCCGCGGTTTCACCCGCGTTCGTGGGATAAGTAGCCTATAATACTCGGGATAATGTAGCTTCATATTAGTTAAATAATTTCGAATCAGACTGGTAGTTTTACATAGTAGTCGTTTTACAGGTAGTTTTTTTACAGAGATTGACCCGTTTAAACAAACAAACAAAAAACTCTTTCGGTTTATTGTATTATAAATATTAATATTATATTAGTATAGATTCAGTTAGATATTATAAGAATGTATAGCTATTCGTCTTTTATACGATAATGATAATTAAATACCTACATACTTCTTAATCTTCTTTTTCATACAACCTATCATATATGAAACCTATGATTACCAACAATACCTACTTGTACAAATTGTACGATTGTTCATAGCTTTGCACATTGTCTTGGTTTACTATGTTAAAATACCCGACATAAGTACTATGAAACATAACCATTAAACTAGTAATAAATAAATAACAGGCCTGTGTCTATGATAAATTATCTAAGACGCAGAACATTTTAAACTATTTAAATAATTTTATGAATACTTACTTCCAATTTCATTCACTAGTATCGGAAGGTTAATTTTACCGAAAAATTTCGTTTATCTTGCAACATTACTCGTGCGCTTGTGTGCGTGTCAGCGAGTGTAATTATATGGTACTCACGCACACATTGGTTGTCAAGTGGCCTACGAGTCGCGAGGATTTTTGTTCGACACTTCGCTTCTAAGCGTAATAATTCAATGGCGAGAATTTATTTTCGATAAAGTTATGTCCTCTAGTATTGTGCAACATGTATACACTATCATTCATTACCATCCACACAGATTTTTATAAGCCGCATGATTTAATTAAACACTACATCATGTTTTGCGATGCCTCTTTTCTTTCTATGTCAGATCAGTCAAATTAAAAAAAGTTTAAACGCAATCGGATGATCATTGTATACGTTACAATCGTGAGTTGCGGACCTTGCGAGAATGTCTGCACACCTTTCTTGATGAAGACCACCGTGGTTATCTCAAAAGATTACACCTAATCCTTTGGGATAACCTGAACCTTTGAGCCGATGACAGCTCAGTGGTAGTAACGTATAATGCCGAGATGAAGGTCCAGGGTTCAATGAGCTTCAGCTTTCGGTGAAGGAAAACATCGTGAGGAAACCAAACACGGTGTTAAGGTACTTTGTAGTACCCACCTGGCTGGCTACCATCCTCATGTTGAGAATCAGTCGCCAAGCACCTATCGGTGTGTTCCGATAGCTGGAATTGAGAGCCAGTTCCTTCTTGGCTATATGTGCTTACCACCTTCGGCCCTTGACCATGGTGAGGTTGTGGTCAAACACAGGCCTATACGTAGTAAAAAAGAAAAGAAAACCACGGCGAGGAGCTCATTCAAAAACCTGAGCCTTATTCTTGTCTGCTATTAGTGCTATCCTAGTAGACTATGGCGCCGATCCCACAGAGAAGAGTTCTAGAGTTCCACGTTCCGAGTTCTGCATTCCGCGTTGACTGTAAGCTATGTGTAGGGTTGCCATCCGTCCGGGTTTCCCCGGATTTGTCCTAGTTTAGAGGGCGTCCGGGGAGCGTCCGGGCGGGATTTCATTTGTAGTCCGGGTTTAAAAATGCCAAGTCTGAAGATTCTGTTTTGTAACGGTTAAAATGATGATGAAAGATGACTAATAATAATAGATTTTTGATGACTATAAAAATAAAAGTCTTTAAAAATAAATAAAAAGTTGATTTATGACATTTTGAACTGTTTTTTTATTATTGAAAAAAACGGTTGTCATGTCCGGGTTCTGGGTTCCAAAATCCGGGGTTTTCACGCGTCTTGTCCTGGTTGCTAAGTTTTAGAGATGACAACCCTAGCTATGTGGGGCCTTTGAAAGTAAAAAAAGTGTATGATGTGTGATCAGTAGCGAATATTGCAGAACTCTAGAACTCTAGACTGATTGCTGTGTGCACAATAGTCAACACGGAATGCAGAACTCGGAACTCCAGAACTCTCTCCGTGGGATCGGCGCCTAAAACGCAAGTTCTCCCACACTTTGAGACTTCTTCTAATCTAACCATAATATTTAGTAATACTTGTACATAATCAGTTCATGCATTAAATACTTCAATCATTATAACTACTTACAACTGGATAGTTCAAGTTGCATTTTTCGACCTGTCTGCCTATCTGACATTAATTTTGTACTTGTCCTATGATACTATTCATTGCTGCACTATGCTCTAAATAGTTCTAATAACCTATTTATCCCTTATCTTATACATTGCAATGGTACTCGCGTTGATGACAAAGCATTCGGTTTGATATCATTAAAAATTCATGTAGCTTGTGGTACTTAAAATGCCCAGTAAATATAACTAATGATAATTTGACTCATCTATTGTTCATTAATGATTGTTTTCGTAAATTTAAGACAATGGTGCTGATTCTGTTGTTTACAAGCTGAATTATTTTGGCTTACATCTCTACCTAATAAAGAAATAATAGGAAAATGATATAAGACATTTAGTTCTGTCAAATTAGTCCAATTGCTTGTTTTCAACGTGAAACTACCAAGCAACGTTGTAAATATCACAGTTTACAAGTAAATGACATAGAGTCTTCTCTATCCTTTTTCAATAATGCTTGTATGACAGAGATGTAATGTGATTAGAATTATTTTAATGCGATTTGAAACAGCACAGCCCTACCGATGTGAATACTCTCGTACACATGTACATGATTACAATAGATGCAATTGAGACGGTGAGACTTCCCTTCTAGGCTTTGTGTGTTATGTATCGAATGTGGAAAAAGAACATTACGTACAGTATTACCACAGGTATTACCCGACTGATAAGGCGCGTCGTGAATCTTCGTTCGCACATAAAAGAAAGTATGGCCCGAAGATTAACGAATGAATGCTTAAAAATTCAACCTTAGATCACTAATATAAGGTTCATAATACACTTCAGCTGTTAGTCTGTCTCACTCGCAAGTCACGCCCCTCCGCAGACATGGTGGCAGCAGCCGACCAATAGCATTTCCCGCGCTTTGAAAATGTATCTTCTGCGCAGGTACATCGGTAAGCCATATTAGTTGGGTACTACTGTACCTTCAGTTTATCATCATTGGAGTTTGCTTTGAATGGTGTGACAATATGCATACTCCTATTAACTCATATGGCGTAAATTAGCATTGCAAATCGATAATCGATATTCGAGGTCAAATACGCATCGAATGATCTGTCCACAATACAAGTGTAACTAAATATCATAACGGCGCAATATAACTAGATTATTTCAATGTTTGTTGTTAATTATAACGTCTAATTAATGGCCATTTACTTATTGAAGTGGTTGTGCTTCACTTGTGTTGAGTCTCTAGTTTTACTTGTTTATAATTACTAAAAAATAACTGTGTAAAAATAAAAAATAAAATTCAACAATAAAAAGTTCATGGAGCAATTTGTGCGGAAAACACAGCTCAAAAATGTCATAAATTGTCGAAGATTCGTTATTAAGAAGTGCCAACAAGAAAGCATATTAGTAAAGTTTTTTATTTGAAAAAAAAAATAACTAATAATATGGAATAGTGTCAAGAAAAGTGTTAAGATTTTCATAAGTCCTAACCTCCCAGTGTCAATGTTTAGTGAAGTATGTTCAACAATATGTCAGTGCAGAGAGGAGGTGCTGGGACGTTCCGCTACTGTTTCTACTATTGTGATCATACGGGTTTCGAAATATACGATCTGGAGAATGAAAGTGCCGTAGCTGCCGCTGGGTAAATATTCTACCGTCTGGTACATTTTAGGTACTTATTTTCTAATGTTGCTTGGTTGTAATTCAGTCCACATTCCTCATTAAATTAACCATGATATTGGCCCTGATTCTGTTGTTCACAACTAAACTAATTTTAATGTCACTATGGCTCTTCCTAATAAAGAACATAAGAAAAGGATGTAAGAAATTTAGTCCTGTCAAATTAGTCCAATGCTTGTTTTCAATATAATTTTAGTCGCCATCTATCGCGGTTACGCCTAAATACACGCAAAATAAGACGGCATAGATTAATTTGACAACTTAAAATATGTTCTATCCTTTTTCAATCATATTCGTAAGAAAGAGATGAGATGTGACTAAAATTAGTTTAGTGCGATTTACAACAGAATCGGCACCATTATCTTCTGCAAATAATAAATTGGGTCTCCGAGATATCGGCAGTTGACGTTCACGTATTGCTTATTAATAACTGGGTTGGATGTATCTTAGTCAGCCGAACCAGACCCAATTGCCAGCTCAGTTTATGATCTCCCTACTTTTCAAAAGGACTGCGTGAGTGGAAAAGAAAATTATGTGACAAATACTTATAAACATAGAAATAAAATAACTAAGTATAGAACGCGAGTATCGCACAGTTTCACCCAGTACCAGCGTAGGCAGATGAGCTATAGATATTTATATTGATGAATATGTGACAATAGGGACGTAACTGCGCTGTGCTCCGAATTATCGATAGCCGCATAATTCATTGTAGTATGTATAGGTATGTATGTTGCTTACCTATTTAGTAAGTTCTGGCAAATATACCAACCGCATGTAACCATACAATTAATATTAAAATTATAACGTAAAATATACAATTGGTAAATTTATTAGGTGCCTACGCATTTCGAATGACCCTGGATGCAAACATAAAAATACGAATTTTTGCTCATTTTGAGGTAACTTAGTACCAGTTCCACTGCTTCCTGATAACGTATCCAGCAGGGTTACATGCGCGTGATGCGCGCCTTGAGATAATTTTCTTACCATATTATGTCGTGCGCGGTGAAGTTCAGTTTGAAAAAGCGCGGCATTTATTCATGTGATTTTCACTGTAGGTACATGAGATGATTCGATGACAAAATTATCTCACGGCTCGCATGTTAGCTTTTCAGAACTAAACTGACAGATGATGATGATGATGAGATGATGGATGATATTTCTGGCACATAAGTTCTAGATATGCTAATTGATAGGCCTCTAATCTCGTAAATTACTAAATGTAGATAGAATAATGAAACAGAATAAGATATCTGTTCAAAATGCATCTGAAGACGATTCCAACAAGTCCAAACACGGCTAACATACGTTATTCCGTTATGGAGTACCAGTGCCTACTTTCCGGATCCATCATCAGATCAGCTCGATGGTACCAAATTAATGTATTGTCATCAGTACTTGATAAGCGTGCAAAATTTCAGTTTAATCTGACGTTTAGAAGGCGATGAAAATTACGTTTGAAGATTACATTATATGCATACATATATACGTACATATATACATACAGGTGAAGCTTATAAAAGCGTGTTAAAAAGCGCCCCACACCATTTTATCACAGTTTTACCAACATAATTTTGTTGTACGATATGGTGACTAGAAGTAGGTTAAATAAAATCGACATCATAGATGTGTTTACATACTTAGTTACCTACACGTGAAGCTAATAAAAGCTTGTTAAACAACTGACACTTCAGTATAATATTACCGAGAAAGTAATTTTAATTTTGCCATTGGAATTTTTTGTTCAGTCTCAAAAAAGTCGTAAAACACAAATTCCGACTGAACAATTCAATTAATTATTAAAACCGAATAATTACTTTAATATTTAGGTATACTATTAACATTCCATTATAAAAATAAAACATTTAGTTCTCAAAAGGCCTACAACTTTTTTATGAACTATAAGAATATTTATCGACTGCAGTATCCGTCGCGCTACATCACTAGTCGCGGCGCGGCAGTGCGGGGCAGCGCGGGAGGCCAAATCGTGCCCGCCCCTCGCGTCTCTTTCACCCCCGAGACGCGTAATTTAATTGTTAGAAATGCATCAATATTTCGACTTACCGATGAAAAGTGACATTAGATTTATACTTTGAGTGTGTCCTACTATCATTACTGCACAATCGAACTGCACATTTAACCATTTTTATCGGTAAAAACAAAAAAAAACATCCGAGCAATTCGCACCTGACGCGCACAGCTAGTACTCGACAACGACTACTAGCGCTTGCGGTGGGATCGTTGCCTTGTTCAAACCCATGTCTACTGTTCTCACTTGGTTACTGCCACTCTAGTACATTTTAATTCTATGCTTATAAACATGTAGAATATGAATAAGTTGTGTAAACGCATGTTATACCAACTGTACCACATGACGCAGGCTGCTGCGGAAACAGGTGGATTCGTCTTTTAACCAACATTATTCTAAGAAATGTCTGGCATTGAATTTCAGCCAAAACATATCTAGTAGTCCTTTGAGCCGGACATAAGTCTTTATGACGATTACTAGAAAGACGACTGACGCGTTGCCGACCCTGCGGTCTCGTTACACCCAGAAGTGGCTTGAGGGTTGAGAGTAGTCTGTGACGACAGTGGAAGGGACACAGCAGTGTCATTTGGTACCCATTACACCGTTTCGGCATTGCCAGCACAGCGCCTACACATAGAGATCTGGTGACCTTACTTACCGCAGGTGTTACTTACTGTAAGGTGCTTTCGTAGTTCAAAAATTGGATGAGGAAGATAGATAGGAACCGTAGCTATGAAGATGACGATGTCCTATCATCATTTGACGGTATTCTCGGAGAATTATCTGTATCACTACCTCTACGCGTGGTCGATCTCTTATAGTAAATACTACCAATAGTACGCGTAGTCAATTAATATGTTTATTTTACACTAGAAATAGAATGACCTTTTACTTGACAGATGAATTATGACTTTTATCTAACACGTGCCTTGAATATTATGAAATTATCACTAGGAATTGCATTTATCTCTTATTGTTTGTACGATAGGTTGTAATATTAAAAAAGTCCTTGCAGTGAGTTGGTGGCAATTTACTAAAAATAAGTTGCAACTACAAATAGGGTTTTATGTGACGTTATGTTTTATTCAATATAGGACAATCTCTGATATTCAAATCGAGATGATGATTATCTATCTATTC
Source organism: Polyploca ridens (assembly GCA_951394255.1). NCBI lineage: Eukaryota > Metazoa > Arthropoda > Insecta > Lepidoptera > Drepanidae > Polyploca > Polyploca ridens. Next base: position 950,383 of record OX596259.1, read on the forward strand.
ATATAAAATGCTTTGTCCTGAATGACTGACCGATGGATCAACGCAACGCCTAAATCGCTGATTGTAGAGACCTGAAACTTGGAGTGTGTTCTTTGTATGACGTAGGCAACCGATAAGAAAGGATTTTCCGAAATTATACCCCTGAGGGGGTGAAAAACGGGGGCAAAGTTTGTATGGGACAACGTGATTCCTTGGTCCGATCTACTTCAAATTTTGCATAAACATTCTTTAACAGAATTGGTGATAGACGAAGTTGAAACTCATCGCCTAACGGGGTTAAAAAGGGGTAGAAAGTTATTTTAGGGGTGATTTACATCGAAGTTGATATCAATACTCCTTAGTGCATTTGATTTAAATATTCTTTTATATTTGAGACATGAATCTATAAAAAATAGATTGACATTCCAATTTTAAAGAGTATTGCATTTAGTGTTGCCAGATCCCGTGTATCAAATTTCGGAACGTAAGGATAAAATAATCGGGATTTTGGGTTTCAAATCGGGACAGTAGTGAAAGTCTGAATTTGGTGAGAAAAAATTAAAGCAAAAATATTTTTATGTAGTAGCAGCTTAGTTATATTCACTTTTCCTGTCAAAATTATCAAATATAGTAAAGACTCATGAGGTTAGTGAAAAATCGGGACATTTGGCGTCCCGATCAAGGGTTAATCGGGACGTGTCACCAGACCCCTGAAAATCGGGACATCCCGCGCAAATCGGGACACCTGGCAACACTAATTGCATTGCATCAAGCTTTTATGTGAATTCAACTTTTTTTGAATAAAATCGGATTGAGTTTTAAACATTTTTGTCAGCCTGTTCCGGTTCATAGCTGATGTTATAAGGAGTAACTTAGCTACTTTTTAGTCCATTGAAAAGTTACATTAGTCAGAGGACTCAATTTTATTTTTTAGATATCAAGGGGGTGGGTCAGTTTAAAGTTAAATCCAAGTTTGTGGGGTTGTAACCCTTGTCCCACGGCCGCCATCTTGAAAAAAGGGGTTCAAATGGTTTTTATGGTTTATCTCACGAACTATAGGACTCACAAATAAAATTGAATAAGTTTATAATGAAAATGTTCATGGATTTTCGCTTATAACTTTTTTATTTTTGGTTATACGACTAAAAGTTACTGAACTAAAGTTGTAGATAATCTTATTTGCAACAAAAAAATTGACTAATTTTTTTTCTGAGACCTATAGTTCGTCAGATAAACCATAAAAACCATTTGAACCCCATTTTTTCAAGATGGCGGCCGTGGGACTAGGTTTGCAACCCCACAAACTTGGATTTAACTTTAAACTGAAACCCCCTTGATATCTAAAAAATAAAATTGCGTCTCCTGACAAATTGCACGCTAAGCCCAAATTTAACATTTCAATGGACTTTATTTTTGAAAAATAATTAGTGTTCCGCGCAAAAAAATTCAAACCGTACGCGGGTGAAACCGCGGGGGTCGGCTAGTATGAATTACAAAATAATTGGACTGTTTTACAAAAACCTTAAACCGACTTCAAAGTACACTAAGAAGTAATCAAATCCCGATCTGATGACAATGGGACAAAACGGGAAGAGTACCCTTTCAAATAAAGAAAAGAATTTTCCAAATCGGTTAATAAATGACGGAGTTACGAGGTAACAAACATAAAAAAAAAAAATTATAATTGAGAACCTCCTCCTTTTTTTGAAGTCGGTTAAAAACAACTGGACGGTGGTTATCTGGCTACCAACCTCAAGCTGCAAATACGTCGTTAGGTAACAACCGGCACATGACAACCAATTCTCTTCTTTGTATGCTTACCATCGTTCATATCATCGAGATGTTGAGAACTGCGGTCATTTTGTGCCCATTTACCAATTTGACCTTCCGCGGCGTGAACCCTTACTTAAATTCGTATTCCAATGGCAGAACCATAGACGTATAAAATAATCATGACGGAGTGTCACCTAATACGAAAGTTAAGCCGAAAATATTCTACGTATGCGTGTCTAAAATCAGTACTGGCCCAAGCAGGCACAAGTAATACTGGCCTTATTGTCACTGTCGACGTCTCAATGTGGAATGACAACCGATCGGCTTTCTATGGTGTATATGAGTGTTTGTATTACTACGAGACGACCCGGCTTACTTGGGGTGCTTCACTTCGTATAAGGCGACACTCTGTCCTGATCTTTTTTATATGTGCATGGGCAGAGCATAGATTTCCAGTACAAATATCGGCTTAACTTAAGTCCGGAAATCAAATATTATTTCCCCATATTCCAATGAAGATATATTTATGTACCTTGTGTAAAGAACCACTAACTGATAATTTGTATACAAATAGAATATGAGATTATATTTGCAGACGGGAGCACATCCGTAAACACTGTTATCTTTGTTAAACCGTTTTATGTGATGCAATGTGGGTGACTAATTGCGGATATATCCTTTGAACAAAGAGAGAATATGGAGACATAAAGTGGAGGCAAATTACATAGAGGTCTTATATGTTCCGATGTTTTAAAAATACTTTTTTGACTTGATCTATCTACGCATAAATTAAACCTGGGGCGTGGACGTTTGCTCATAGATTCTTGGTAGGTGTCATGTATGCTAGGCACCCACAAAGTTAGGGTTTTCACAATTCAAATCTTTAATGGGTTACAAATAGGGAACCGTGGGGGCGGAAAGCTAATGCAAACTTGAATACAGACCACAGACCCAAAAGTATCCTATTAAGTCGTCCCTAGTTCACCGACCTAACATCCCCAAGAAATGGTCCTATGATGTGATATAGTTTTATTAATTGTATTGTTGCAGAAATGGCGTGAACGTCGAAGGCTCCACCCACAGGCAGGTGGTGGATCTCATTAAATCTGGGGGCGACTGTCTCACTCTAACAGTTATCTCAGTCACACAAAGAGTGAGTAATTATAATTTTGGGTATATTGAGTGATATAGATGTAGATGATGATTAGCCCTTCTTAATCGATCGGCAAAGTTAAGCTACGCCTGTCGTGGTCGGTACCTAGATGGGTGACCGCCTAGTGGTATTTCAAATCGAGCGTTTCCGTGCTTCGGAAGGCACGTAAAGCCGTTGGTCCCGGTTATCATTGTAATAGTCGTTAAGCTAGTTGGATGCCTCCTAGGCGGCTTGAAAAATTCTAACAGTACGTTGACCACTAGCCTTTTTTTTTTTTTTTTTTTTTTTTTTTTTATCGTGGGGAAATCCTCATAGGATACCCTACCGCCCCGGGGGTAGCGGACACACGGGACGGGACGGGGGGAGCTTCGTTCGCACAGAAAAGAAAGTATGGCCCGAAGATTAACGAAAGAATACTTAAAACTTACAATCAACCTTAGATCACTACTATAAGGTTCATAATACAGTGCAGCTGTTAGTTCCGTCTCACTCGCGCGTGTGGCCCCTCCGCACGGCGCGCGCTAACATGGCGGCAGCTGCCGACCAATAGCGTTTCCCGCGCTTTGAAAATGTATCTTCTGCGCAGGTACATCGGTAAGCCATATTAGTTGGGTACTACTGTACCGTTGACCAAATCTAAACTATTATAGAGGTAAAGTTTGTACTGAATAATGATCCGATATTAAAAAATCTTCCACTAATAGGCAACATCATCCCCTGGAAACTGGAGACAGCTAGCTTAGTCGTTGATAAAAACATTTGGGTATAAATACAAGTGTTTTACGTTTTTTGCAAAACAACTAAATCAACTTTCAAATTCTACACATTACTAGTACTCAAATATGATGTTATTGGAAACACATCCGATATAGTCCATCATACGTCGAGGGCAACGCTACTTCCACCTATTTGGCGATCTGCCAAAACAAACCAACGCCTTCGTTCATGTAACATCGATCACGGAATTCCTTGCTAGCTGCTAATATACTATTATTACACTGACAGCTGTATATTCTCACGTAATTATGATAATACTTGTTGCTGCGATGTTTTTTATAGACAGTTAAGATATTTCTTATTCATTGAATGAAATTACAAAGATGAGTTAAAAAATCCAAACAAAACAGTTTTGCATATTCGTGCAAAATTTCAGCTCAATCGGAAACCGGAAAGTGGGTCAAATTTATCTTGTAGGACAGGTGAAACTAAATAAAAGCTTGTAAAAAAGTGAAGAGAACTAGACTGCTTGCTGTGTGCACAATAGTGAACTCTTTCTATGAGATCGGCGCCTAAGTGGAGAAATTTCTCCAGTCGAGCTGACTTTAGAGCGTTTTTTTATGTGACTTTATTATGAATCAAGGAGGCCGAGCGGCTAGAGCCATGCGACGACGGCACAGCCCCAGTAGGCGTGATAGGCGGCGCGGCCAACTCCCGCGCGACCGTGTACCAGCGGTACGATTACACAGACAAGCGCTCCCTGCCCGTCTCCATCCCGGACTACCGGCTGGTGATGGAGCGCAACACGGGCCGCTCGTACGTCGCCTTCAACGTGCACATGGCCGGCCGCCACTTGTGCAGCCGACGGTACCGGGAGTTCGCGGCGCTGCATCAGCTCTTGAGGAAGGAGTTTTTAGGTGAGTCACTTTTAAGGCGGTTATGACGTGGAATGCTCCAATCCTGCAATGACCTTGAACTTTTGGTGAAGGAAAATATTGTAAGGTAATCATATCACGCTGGTAGGGTACCCTCAAGCCTCCGACAGCTGCACTTGAGAGTCAGTTCCCTTGTAGGCTTCGTGTGTTTACCACCTTCGGCCAAATCACTTACCATGGTGAGATTGTGGTCAAACAACCCTATTGAAATAAAACAACCTTGGAACTTGTTTGGTTTAACCACAGAATAATTAACTGTATGCCGTTGTCATTAGGTTTCAATTTCCCGAAGTTACCCGGTAAATGGCCGTTCACACTGAGCGAGCAACAGTTAGATGCAAGGAGAAGAGGTCTCGAACAGTATTTAGAGAAGGTAAGAATATCTTTGGTGTTTTTGAAGCTTGAAGTGCTCGTGAAGAAAAACATTGCGAGGAAACTATAGTATGGTGGTACTTTATGAGTACCTACCTGGCTTGCTCTCACCCTCAAGTTGCAAATCATCTACTGATAATTTCGCTTGAAGGCCAGCTCCCTGCTGCATTTTGTGTAGGTACCTATTACTTACCATCTTCGGTTATTTTATCACTTTCCACGGTGAGATTAGTAAAATTTAATAAAATGAAAGATCAGTGTTATAATAGTTATCTTTCTAATCCGGGTTTCCCCGGATTTGTTCTAGTTTAGAGGGCGTCCGGACAGCGTCCGGGCGGGGTTTCATTTTTTGTCCGGGCTTAAAAGTTTACAAGTCACAACAATCAAAACTATTTTTTTATTTTACTGAGTAATTTAAAAAAAAAGCACTGCTAATTCCAAAATCCGGGGCTTTCTAGCTTCATGTCCTGGTTGCCAGATTTAAGAGATGGCAACCCTAAATTCATACCTTCCGTAAAGAAGATGGGTAGTGTGAATGACATCTTTCACACTCTACCCATCTTTCACACTCTACCCATCTTTCACACTCTACCCATCTTTCACACTCTACCCATCTTTCACACTCTATCCATCTTTCACACTCTACCCATCTTTCACACTACCCGTCTTTCACACTACCCATCTTTCACACTACCCATCTTTCACACTCTACCCATCTTTCTTGTGCTCAAATACAATAGTACTGTCATTAAATCTCCCTTATTAATTGACAAACAAAGTTGAAGGAGACATTGATAATTATTTGATATCAAATTATCAACAATATAATTATTAATGTTTATAAACATCTTGAAGTTAATCACTCGGTCTCGAGTTGCAAACACTTTATAAACATTCACATTTTCCTGTTGTGAAATTGCAATGAACACATGCGAATTAGTCGAATTTGTTAATTTGAGAGTTGAATGTCCTGTTGAATTATTATTTCCTGCTTTTTGCCTTCGTCATTTGTTATTTAGAAGTTGTTGTAATGACGCTGAAAGGTTTGACTTTATGTTTTACCGTCACTGAAGTGTGAACCAAGTAGCAGTACAGAATTCGTCACTAAACATGTTGATACTTTAAATTGGCTCTTTTAAAATCCTATGTTTTGTTCGTTAGGCCGTACAATACAACTTTAACAAAGGATACAACAATTAGGATATTGCGAAAAAATCAAAAATTTTTAACATAAGATTAACGGAATGGAATTATACGATTTATTTTGTGAATTCAGAGTTTTACCAATGGTAAGGTCCGTATTCTAGAATGTTAATCAATGCTTATGTCAAGTTTTGACGATTTTTGTTCGAGATTAAAACAGCTGAATTTAGAATTTAGAATATTAGGTTTATTTTCGATTAACACGATCTATTCTTGATACTTGATCAGAAATATGTCATGCGCTGGTACAATCACCATTAAAAGTAAATGATCATTTTAGCACCCCTTCATAATAATCTATTGACATTCTCTTGATACCGTATGAAAACCGTCAATTACGCAATGAATGTGAGTAATGATACAATACTATTTTGACGCTGACTGTATACTAAGTTCTCATGTGTACAGTAGTGCCCAACTGATAAAGCGCGTCGTGAATCTTCGTTCGCACAGAAAATAAAGTATGTCCCCGATGATTAACGAAAGAATGCTTAAAACTTACAATCAACCTTATACCATCACTACTATAAGGTTCATAATACAGTGCAGCTGTTAGTTCCGTCTCACTCGAAAGTTACGCCCCTCCGCACGACGCGCGCTAACATGGCGGCAGCTGCCGACCAATAGCGTTTCCCGCGCTTTGAAAATGTATCTTCTGCGCAAGTAAATCGGTAAGCCATATTAGTTGGGTACTACTGTACCTTTTTGTACCTACCGCACCTACCGCAGATGGTCCCAGACGCCTCGTAAGGGGTTGCCTGGTATAGTGTGCCGTCTTTTATGACCGAGAGGTTGGTGAAGGTGGCCACTATAGAAAATCTCAGTAGAGAAAGAGGGGGTTTGTACCTTTTTGTGTAGTAAATAAAGTTCTATATTGTATTAAGTGCGCGTCGCGTCGCTCTCGATGTGAGCTGATCCTAAGATCTCAATCTTAGAGGAGGCTTATGCTACAAAGAACTTATACATTAGCTCATGTTAACGATCCTTACTTCTAGGTGTGTGCAGTCCGCGTGATAGCAGAATCGGATGCAGTACAAGAATTCCTCACAGACTCTGACGATTCCTCAAATCCCTCACCAGTGGACCTCAAAGTGCTCCTACCAGATAAAGAAGTAGTCACAGTATCAGTCCTCAAGTCCACAAACGCTGACGATGTGTACAAAGCTGTCTGCGAGAAAATTGGACTGTCCAAATCGGTGCAAAAGTACTTCTACTTGTTCGAAATTGTTGAATATAATTTTGGTGAGTTTTTTTTAAATATTATTAGTCTCTATGGATTTTTTAAATTCTTACGCGGTTATGATATTTCTTTGGTCATTCTGTAACGAATATTTCATGAAATGATTATGGCTATCCTTCGATTAAAATAACAAGGACGTTACGGAGACTTAATTAGCTGGAGATGCCTAGTTCCAGATTTAAATTGGAGGACTTTTAATTTTCTAGGTTTATCAACGACTTTTATTATATCTTTGTTGTTATGCTGTAAGATATTGTATACACACACACAAACACACCCCCCCCCCACACGTCACACACCTGCGTGCGCAAGTGGCTCTTCTCACCCGCCACTGAACTTGTATAAGTAACACTCACACTCACACTCACACTCACACACACAGAACGCAAGCTGCAGGCGAACGAGTGCCCTCACTCGCTGTACATACAGAACTACTCGACCGCCTCCAGCAGCTGCCTCGCCGTGCGCAAGTGGCTCTTCTCACCCGCCACTGAACTTGTATAAGTAACACTCACACTCACACTCACACACACAGAACGCAAGCTGCAGGCGAACGAGTGCCCTCACTCGCTGTACATACAGAACTACTCGACCGCCTCCAGCAGCTGCCTCGCCGTGCGCAAGTGGCTCTTCTCACCCGCCACTGAACTTGTATAAGTAACACTTACACTCACACACACAGAACGCAAGCTGCAGGCGAACGAGTGCCCTCACTCGCTGTACATACAGAACTACTCGACCGCCTCCAGCAGCTGCCTCGCCGTGCGCAAGTGGCTCTTCTCACCCGCCACTGAACTTGTATAAGTAACACTTACACTCACACACACAGAACGCAAGCTGCAGGCGAACGAGTGCCCTCACTCGCTGTACATACAGAACTACTCGACCGCCTCCAGCAGCTGCCTCGCCGTGCGCAAGTGGCTCTTCTCACCCGCCACTGAACTTGTATAAGTAACACTCACACTCACACTCACACACACAGAACGCAAGCTGCAGGCGAACGAGTGCCCTCACTCGCTGTACATACAGAACTACTCGACCGCCTCCAGCAGCTGCCTCGCCGTGCGCAAGTGGCTCTTCTCACCCGCCACTGAACTTGTATAAGTAACACTCACACTCACACTCACACACACAGAACGCAAGCTGCAGGCGAACGAGTGCCCTCACTCGCTGTACATACAGAACTACTCGACCGCCTCCAGCAGCTGCCTCGCCGTGCGCAAGTGGCTCTTCTCACCCGCCACTGAACTTGTATAAGTAACACTCACACTCACACTCACACACACAGAACGCAAGCTGCAGGCGAACGAGTGCCCTCACTCGCTGTACATACAGAACTACTCGACCGCCTCCAGCAGCTGCCTCGCCGTGCGCAAGTGGCTCTTCTCACCCGCCACTGAACTTGTATAAGTAACACTCACACTCACACTCACACACACAGAACGCAAGCTGCAGGCGAACGAGTGCCCTCACTCGCTGTACATACAGAACTACTCGACCGCCTCCAGCAGCTGCCTCGCCGTGCGCAAGTGGCTCTTCTCACCCGCCACTGAACTTGTATAAGTAACACTCACACTCACACTCACACACACAGAACGCAAGCTGCAGGCGAACGAGTGCCCTCACTCGCTGTACATACAGAACTACTCGACCGCCTCCAGCAGCTGCCTCGCCGTGCGCAAGTGGCTCTTCTCACCCGCCACTGAACTTGTATAAGTAACACTCACACTCACACTCACACACACAGAACGCAAGCTGCAGGCGAACGAGTGCCCTCACTCGCTGTACATACAGAACTACTCGACCGCCTCCAGCAGCTGCCTCGCCGTGCGCAAGTGGCTCTTCTCACCCGCCACTGAACTTGTATAAGTAACACTCACACTCACACTCACACACACAGAACGCAAGCTGCAGGCGAACGAGTGCCCTCACTCGCTGTACATACAGAACTACTCGACCGCCTCCAGCAGCTGCCTCGCCGTGCGCAAGTGGCTCTTCTCACCCGCCACTGAACTTGTATAAGTAACACTCACACTCACACTCACACACACAGAACGCAAGCTGCAGGCGAACGAGTGCCCTCACTCGCTGTACATACAGAACTACTCGACCGCCTCCAGCAGCTGCCTCGCCGTGCGCAAGTGGCTCTTCTCACCCGCCACTGAACTTGTATAAGTAACACTCACACTCACACTCACACACACAGAACGCAAGCTGCAGGCGAACGAGTGCCCTCACTCGCTGTACATACAGAACTACTCGACCGCCTCCAGCAGCTGCCTCGCCGTGCGCAAGTGGCTCTTCTCACCCGCCACTGAACTTGTATAAGTAACACTCACACTCACACTCACACACACAGAACGCAAGCTGCAGGCGAACGAGTGCCCTCACTCGCTGTACATACAGAACTACTCGACCGCCTCCAGCAGCTGCCTCGCCGTGCGCAAGTGGCTCTTCTCACCCGCCACTGAACTTGTATAAGTAACACTCACACTCACACTCACACACACAGAACGCAAGCTGCAGGCGAACGAGTGCCCTCACTCGCTGTACATACAGAACTACTCGACCGCCTCCAGCAGCTGCCTCGCCGTGCGCAAGTGGCTCTTCTCACCCGCCACTGAACTTGTATAAGTAACACTCACACTCACACTCACACACACAGAACGCAAGCTGCAGGCGAACGAGTGCCCTCACTCGCTGTACATACAGAACTACTCGACCGCCTCCAGCAGCTGCCTCGCCGTGCGCAAGTGGCTCTTCTCACCCGCCACTGAACTTGTATAAGTAACACTCACACTCACACTCACACACACAGAACGCAAGCTGCAGGCGAACGAGTGCCCTCACTCGCTGTACATACAGAACTACTCGACCGCCTCCAGCAGCTGCCTCGCCGTGCGCAAGTGGCTCTTCTCACCCGCCACTGAACTTGTATAAGTAACACTCACACTCACACTCACACACACAGAACGCAAGCTGCAGGCGAACGAGTGCCCTCACTCGCTGTACATACAGAACTACTCGACCGCCTCCAGCAGCTGCCTCGCCGTGCGCAAGTGGCTCTTCTCACCCGCCACTGAACTTGTATAAGTAACACTCACACTCACACTCACACACACAGAACGCAAGCTGCAGGCGAACGAGTGCCCTCACTCGCTGTACATACAGAACTACTCGACCGCCTCCAGCAGCTGCCTCGCCGTGCGCAAGTGGCTCTTCTCACCCGCCACTGAACTTGTATAAGTAACACTCACACTCACACTCACACACACAGAACGCAAGCTGCAGGCGAACGAGTGCCCTCACTCGCTGTACATACAGAACTACTCGACCGCCTCCAGCAGCTGCCTCGCCGTGCGCAAGTGGCTCTTCTCACCCGCCACTGAACTTGTATAAGTAACACTCACACTCACACTCACACACACAGAACGCAAGCTGCAGGCGAACGAGTGCCCTCACTCGCTGTACATACAGAACTACTCGACCGCCTCCAGCAGCTGCCTCGCCGTGCGCAAGTGGCTCTTCTCACCCGCCACTGAACTTGTATAAGTAACACTCACACTCACACTCACACACACAGAACGCAAGCTGCAGGCGAACGAGTGCCCTCACTCGCTGTACATACAGAACTACTCGACCGCCTCCAGCAGCTGCCTCGCCGTGCGCAAGTGGCTCTTCTCACCCGCCACTGAACTTGTATAAGTAACACTCACACTCACACTCACACACACAGAACGCAAGCTGCAGGCGAACGAGTGCCCTCACTCGCTGTACATACAGAACTACTCGACCGCCTCCAGCAGCTGCCTCGCCGTGCGCAAGTGGCTCTTCTCACCCGCCACTGAACTTGTATAAGTAACACTCACACTCACACTCACACACACAGAACGCAAGCTGCAGGCGAACGAGTGCCCTCACTCGCTGTACATACAGAACTACTCGACCGCCTCCAGCAGCTGCCTCGCCGTGCGCAAGTGGCTCTTCTCACCCGCCACTGAACTTGTATAAGTAACACTCACACTCACACTCACACACACAGAACGCAAGCTGCAGGCGAACGAGTGCCCTCACTCGCTGTACATACAGAACTACTCGACCGCCTCCAGCAGCTGCCTCGCCGTGCGCAAGTGGCTCTTCTCACCCGCCACTGAACTTGTATAAGTAACACTCACACTCACACTCACACACACAGAACGCAAGCTGCAGGCGAACGAGTGCCCTCACTCGCTGTACATACAGAACTACTCGACCGCCTCCAGCAGCTGCCTCGCCGTGCGCAAGTGGCTCTTCTCACCCGCCACTGAACTCACTCTAGTCGCTGAAGACAATGTCGCTGCCGCCTTTATATTCTGGCAGGTAAGCTCTTTTATATAACTTCTATGCAACAAACATTTACTGCTATACGAGTTATAACAGATACATAAAGGCGTTTTTACAATCTTCAAAGTTTGAATGAGCGCTAAAACTAGTATTGTAGCAACTCAAATATACCTAATTAAGAATAATTGTTTTCTTTTGTTTTCCCCATCAGTAGAACTAAATTATTACCCGAGATAACCTTAGAGCGTCTTGGATATTCTTAATACTAAAATGAAGTTGATATTCTTGCGAAGTGCCGCTCTTTTGTACAGCTATTAAATAACCTTAGCCTGTAAAAATGTTATGTCTTTTCCGGAGTATATTATCTGAGTCTCTTATGCCACGCTAAAACTCTATTTTTATTATTAATTGACACTTTTAAATTATAACTATTATATTTGCGCTTAAAATTAAATGTTCGTTGGAATACACTTATAGATTGCGTTAAGTGTCACAGTTGTTTAATTTACTGCTATTTAATGTCATCCATACTATACAGCATGGAAATTTTAGACGGCTCAGTGAGGGCAGCCTTAAGGGTTGAAGCCACGCGAATATGGTCTTAGGAGACTATATAGCCCTTACTTTTTTAGTAATTGGTATCAGCATATACAGATTTCGAAACCTGTGCACCAAAAGGGCAACCCCCTGCCCCGATTTCCCACGACCCCAAGCCCCAAGGATTCCGTTTATTTGCCTTTTACGACAGGCAGGGGAACACCATAACTGTTATTCTAAGTTCGTGCTACAGGGCAAGAGGGTCCGTTTGCGCATCGGCGGCGTCGTCTTCGGGCGGGATCGGCCCTCCCGATCTTGCTTAGCAGCCTCCTTCTGGCTGGACCATTACGGTCTCACAGAAAGAGGCTACGGCCCTCCATGTCGTATCCGTAGATTTCCCGTTCAGCATCGCCGGCACGAATACCTACGGGCAGGGAGAGATTCCGCCCGATCTGAACTCTCGCCATCGACGGCGAGTCCATCCTTCACACATAGGAATCGAAATGGTCTCGTACTGTGCGGTTTCAAAGGAGCTTCCTGCCGCGGTTGCTCAGGCTGTGGAATGAGCTCCCGCCTTGTTTTTCCCAAGGGAGTACAGCATTTTCTTCAAAAAAGGTGTGAAGAGATTTTTGCAGGATCGACAACGCACTAATGATTCCCCTTTTATTGCAATCGTCCATAGGCTACGGGAACCGCTTACCATCAAGCGGGTCGTATGCTTGTTTGCTAACTTAGTGGTATTAAAAAAACACTAGCCGACCAAGATCGAGCATGAGAGTGTGCGAAGTGGAATCCTGGTCGCTTCCACAGTAGTGAAAGCAGGCCGCCGTCGCCTCACATCAGTCACGGTTAAATCATTGAAGCACCTATGCCCGGTGAACCCGGTGCCCTCTTCTGGGCCACCGCTCTGGCTGACAATGCGGATTCGGTCATAGACCCTCGCATCCATGTCCATCAGAATTTCCAGTGGCAGAAAGCGAGTCGGTACCGTTGCCGCCTCAAAAGGTTACGGTACGGTATCCCTTTACGATCCGTAGGGCCATCCTACGCTGGACATTGTAGATTTTCGTTATACAGCGTCGGTTGGCCAGCCTCTTCCTTCATGGCATACAGTTTGAGCATGGCATCCGCTACCCTCGAACCGGGTGACGAGGCGATTGAAGTGCTTAACCGTGGGGGACCGTAGTTTTTCTGTGAATCAATCAAGTGTAAACTTTGATATTCATCAGATTGAATATGTTCTGGATACTTTTTATCCCGGGAAAAAATTTCGGCAGCGTCGTGTGACGGATCGTCTTCTTCCCTCCAATATGGCGAGGAGGGCGATGGCTGCCACATGCGGCATACTTGGGAACAGGTGCTGCTTCTGGGGGCTGATCCGATTCAGTCAAATTTGTAGTTTTGCCGCCGGGGCACGCAATTGTTGTCAGTACGATTAGAATGTAAATATGATGTAATAAATCTAAGCTCGTTTTGAAAAGAGTAATTGCTGAGTTTATTGCCGGCTCTTCTCATCAAACGCAACTTTTGGAACCGGTGTTACAGTATTAGTCAGAGTATTTATAAGTGTATGTGGCAGGCGGTGGAGGACGTGAACCGCGGCGTGTGCATGGCGGGCGCGCGGCTGTACCAGCTGAAGGCGCTGCAGGAGGTGCGCCGCGCCGCCGAGTACCTGTCGCTGGCGCGCTCGCTGCCCGGCTACGGCGCCGTGGCCTTCCCGCCCGCCAGGACCGACTGCAGGGCCACGCCCGCACTCGCTCTCACCATAGGTGAGTTACATACTGTACTGTACTGTACTGTACTGTACTGTACCAGCTGAAGGTGCGAGTACCTGTCGCTGGCGCGCTCGCTGCCCGTTTTTTCGTCCGTTAAAAGGAGGGTATTTTTAGCATTATTCATTGTTTTATCGTTCAGGTTGGAGCGGTATAAAGCTAGTGTCGTGGTGCGAGGAGGAGGTGGGCGGTGGAGTGGGGGTGGGGGTGGGCGCGGGGGGCGGCGCGGGCGCGGAGGTGCCGTGGCGCTGCGTGGTGGGGTGGCGGGCTGATGATGAAGCCGCAGCACTCACCCTCACATACTCTCACACACACTCCACAAGGGACCATAATCACACGCAGCGGACTATCGCGCTGTTCACGCCATATGTGAGTATACAATTTTTTTACTCCTCCTGCTCAAAAAGTCCTTCATTGTTCTGGGGCAGAGGTTCCCAAACTTTTTTCCCTCGTAAAACACCGTTTGAATTTTTGGTTCTGCTGCTATATTTCTACTATCTTCCCAAAATTCGTGACTTTGTTCTAACCCTAAATTTGGAATGGTAAAAATAAAAAGAATTTAGTTTTTATTAAAAACCGGCCAAGTGCGAGTCGGACTCGCACACGGAGGGTTCCGTGTAATATTAACTAACTCTACTTTGCTATGAAAAAAAAACGCCAAAAATATTGAATGAATGGTTAATTGCGGTTTACGATTTATGACGTATTAAAAAAACAACTTCTTACTAGATCTCGTTCAAACCAATTTTCGGTGGAAGTTTGCATGGTAATGTATATCATATATTTTTTTTAGTTTTATCATTCTCTTATTTTAGAAGTTTCAGTTATAAGTATGGGGAACCCCCAATTTTTTTTTTTTTTTCTATTTTTTGTGAAAATCTTAATAATTAATTATAATTTATTTATTTAGTCAGATAACAAAGAATGCGGTTCACATAATAAATAAATTTAAAAAAAAAACATCTACTTATCAAGTTTCAACAGTATAGTTCTTATAGTTGCGAAAAAAGTGGCTGTGACATACGGAAGGACAGACAGACATGACGAATCTATAAGGGTTCCGTTTTTGCCATTTGGCTACGGAACCCTAAAAAGAACCAAGTTCCTTTAAAGAAGCGTTTAATAAAGTTACTAAATACGTTTAACTAATAGTTAGACGTATTTAGTACTATCCTGTTCACATTTTATTTGTATTTTTTTTATAATTTCAGTACCAATTCCTATGCAACTGTATGGACAGAATAGCAGAGGAAGCTAACTGGGTCGACACAGGAGAGTAAGGAATAAAATTTCGTATAAAAGTAAATTACTAAGCTATCAAAACTGTATTACTCCGAAAGCGACATTTTGTCTTACGAGATATATTTTTCATGTTGGCAGCACTACTTCTTAACAATGGTGGATCAACGGTGTACTTAAATGCTGCCAGTGTAAAAAAAAGTGTTGCCAATGTAAAAATAAAATCTTTAATATAGGCGTATGAATTTTAGATGGTTGCTCTTATCGAATAATATTAATTGTTATTATTTTTGATGAAAAATAATAACGTCTCTTATAGAGTTTCTAGGTTGAATTGGTTATGGTTTCATACAAAATTTGGTATAATTTTGAGCATTGTGAAAAGAGAATGCATTTATATTGTAGCTGATTTAATTCCTTAACAGCCTTTAAAAAAATGTATCCTTTAATGGACAAATAAAAAAGACACTAACTGCCATGACAAAAGTGTAAAAAAAAGAGCCAAGTCTTAATTTTTTTTTACTCAAATTTTGTTCGAAATCATATCCTTGCTCTCATTATTAACGCTTATCTATTTAAATAGTTTCATTGTGCATTGTCGATTAAATATTATAATTTTAGGTCCAGAATATAAACTTACGGCATATGTCTGGTATAACATTCCAAAAAGCCTGATTAAGGTGGTATGAAAAAAACTACGTCATAATGTTGGACTAAAATGGTCTTTAAAAGACCTTATAGCTTATAAAACTCTATTTAATTATTAAAATGATTAAATGGTCACGTAAATAAGGTCACAATGTAAGTAAGGTGGTCGATAAATATGTGACCAACTAAACAGTGTTTTTTTTTCAACAGCTTTTTTTTCGATAGTGCCCAATGATTCTAAAACTTTTTTTTCACAAATTTTGGTGTAATATCGAAGTTAGAACGAGCTCTCTTCATCGTATTTACATTAGTCAATAGTTGATGTACTTATTAACTTGTGGCAGGCAATTACTATAATATCTAATTCTGCTAAGTTTAATCAAAAAATGTATAGCATAATGGAAATATTTTCAAATTCTTTTTACATTACTGTTATATTACTTAGAATGTGCAGAAATAACCAAAGAAATCAAATGCAATTTTGGTTAACATGTGGCCAAGTTCGTCACAACTTTGTGAGAAAATTATTAATTAAAATGAAAAACACTAAGCAGAATTGGATACCTCGCAGCTAAATCTCAGAAACGAAATAGATATAAACTGTAAATCTTTCTGTCATAGATCTATATTATAACAATAGATTCAAATCATTTAACGCATTTACGAGTGAGGTATGTAATGTTAAAAAAATACGAATTAAATATTGTACTTTCAATCGTTGATATGCATTTTATTTGTGAACGCCCTTTTTTACCATCGTTTTAAAATAGACTTTAATTTATTTCACGTAGAGTTTTTATTCCTATCTTGTAAAATTTTACTCGATTACTCCGAGATATATCATTAAATGTTTCTTTAGACATTAATTTCTAATAATAATTAAAAATAAATTTTAATAACATCATGATAATGTAAATCTGGGTACTATATTAAGGTTGCACATACGAGCAAAAGTACTTTTTAAGATCACTTAAAAACATTCTTGGTAAGGGTGCCTACATTCTGCTTCTTAACTCATATCCATAATACAAGCTCTGCTTTATTTGGGATCAGATAACCGTGTGTGAGAAAGGTCAAAAGATATTCTTTTATTAAAAAAAATTGTGATTAAAATGGCGTTCACATAAAATGCATTACAAATCTGCAGTTAAGAATTTCATTCGTCATAATTAAGTAAAATCAATTATTCTATGTAAAATTGTAACCTATTAGGTATTTCGATTAACCGCCTTTCATCCTATCGATGTAATTAATTTTAAATTAGAAAAATATTTATTTATGGTTATGTAATGATAAATAATATTTATAGGTTATGGTAGTGTGTGGTAGATAAATTTTATTGTGCTAGCGTTGTTGTGTTCGCGGGAAAATACAATAAAAAATGCACACTCAAAGTAAGTAACCGAACAGCCCTCTGTTCGGTTACTTACTTGGAGACAGCGTCATTGCTAGAAGCAATTATGAGTGCGGAATTCTCTTTTTGACGTATAGCGCTGTCTCCCTTGGTTCGGCTGCACCAAGTTCGGTCGGCTGTTCGCACTATTATGCAACCAGGCTCATCAAAGTTTTAAAGCCATAAAAATACCCAATCAGGATGCCCAATCTTGTTTTATATGGTCCTACAAGATTAAGTATGGTGTTTTTAAGGGATGATCGTAAAGGTTTCCTCATAAAAATATAACATATTATTTCGTATGTGTTAATGAGAAACTCCAAAAATTGTACTTAACACCAGTTAAAAGTACTAAAACATAACTACTGAGTAGAAAGTTATATTTTTCTTAAAGCACTACACTACTTACTTATTTATTTTTCCGTCTTGGCGGAGGCACTACCGTGCCCTCAGATTTTGTAGGACCTTTTATACACTGCCAAGATTAAGCAATTGCGTTCTGATATAAAATAAAAGCGGTTTATCAAGACTTTACATTTTTTTTCTGCAGCAATTGCGCTAGTTATCGCAATATGTATTTAAAATTGAATTCAGTGAAACTGCCTTGTTAAATGTTCAGAGTCTCGTGTTCTTATTAAATTTAAATCTTGTTTTATGATAGGGTGTCCATACATATCCATTATAATTAAACACGTATAATAGTTTATCATATGTTTTTGTCAGCAAAGCTTGTTATTGAAGGATTAGTACAAAGGAAATGTGTTTTAACTGTACACGGACGCGAGAATCAATACTGAAATGTATGTATACCGAAAGCAGCGCCTCTGGTGGGTATTGGTTGACACTAATGTTTTTTGTAATATTTGTTTGTCCCCGACTAAAGACATTCAGTGATATGACAAGATATGTTACGTGGAATTAGTTACTATCCTGGGTAAAAAATATATAATTCTATTTAGTCCGTCAGTTACATTTCCGCGTGACGTCACATTTCATTAAAAAATGTATAGAAATGTGACGTCACGCGGAACTTTAACGGGTTATATCTTCGTCATTTTTTGTTTGATTGACGAAAAAAAAAAACGTGTCGCAATATTTTTTGATAATGTAACTGACGGACTAAATATCGTTTTTTAGGAAAGTAGCCAATTTTATTTACCTTGGCCGCCATTTTGGTTTGATGAAAAATCCTAGCCTGAGCGATAGACACCTCATTAAAATCCATTCAGCCGTTGCGATGTTTAGACGGTATAAAGAATCCCACATACATAAATACAAAAAACATAACCCTGTCTTTAATGTCGCGCAGTCGGGTAAAAAACAGAGATTTTAGAGGATCATGACTAAATGCAAATCGCGAACTAAAGTATCGGCAAGTTTGTTCATTGAACCTACTATCTAGCCTAATCGAAAATAAACCTAATGTCATAGATGCAGGTTTGAAATTAAATTGTGGGAAACCTCGCAGGCATAAACTGATCCAACGTCGTTAAACAGTTAAATCGTTATAAAAAGATTCATAATGCATTGTTTTATTGCAAATGAAGGTTAATACAGATTAATTATATATTATTATGTTGCCTATATTGTGATATAGTATACAGTATTTATGTATAACATTTTTATTTATGTAAGTAAAGGTTCGGTACTACATTTATGCGATTGGAAAATTAATGGCAAACTTTGGGCCAATATTGGCTCATATTTGCTCTATTGGACTATTTGTTTATGAGTGGCGTTGGAATTTCGACTCAAAACATGAACTAATAAGACACATTAAAAAATCCATAGTGGTTTCAATATCTTGGGCCAATTCAACGCATAATGTAGTACCAAAATGTATGATAAAGTTGGTTTCATTATAACTTAGTATAAAACTTCATAAATCCATTCACATTGTGTTATTTAAATAGTGTTTAAGTTTTGAATAAACAGTTGTGCAGTATTAATGTATGGAAATTGTATGAAGTATGAAATTCGGTGCCATAAAGCATCCGTGGAAAAAGGGAATTTGTATCTCAAATATTTAAAAGTGGTTTCTTATTATTGGGTCAATCAACTTTTCTTGTTTTTCTGGTCCGTTGTCCAAGGGTCAACAGTAACCGTTTTTCTAAAAAAAACTGTTAACTACGACAAAAAATTACGTTTGGTGAATAGGGATGTTGCCTGGGGAAAAATATAATAATTCTAATTAGTCCGTCAGTTAGATTATCAAAAAATATTGGACACGTATTTTTTGCTTTACCAAATCACTAAGTTCGGGAGTGGGGGCTCGTGACGTCACTTGTTACTAATAAGTGTACCACACCGTGACGTCACGCGGTACTTCAACACACGATATCTTCGTATTTTTTTGTTTAATTGACAAAAGAAAAAATACGTGTCAAATATTTTTTGATAATGTAAATGACGGACTAATTAGTTTTTTTCAGGAAAGTAGCCTATTGTAACCATAGAAAAACATGGTTTCAAAGAGTTGTCCAGGGGACGTAACTATGGCAACGAGGTACGAGAAAAAGTTGACTCAATTACGACTTTATTGGTAACAGAATATAACAAAATTTTCAATACTATTATTACTATTTACTAAAAAATTGTGTTGTAAGGAACCACTTGTTTATTTATAGGTTAATGTTATGCAAGAATGAATTTTAATTATTGGAAATGTTATGATTGTTCTGTAACGGATATTGTAAGCGAAAGTTTCGCTCAGAAGCGGTTTTAATATAAATCAATTTAAATAAACTATAATTTTATTGTGATTACGTTATGTATTAAATGTTTTTTTGTGCAAAATATAAAATATTTATACGGTAGTTGTTAGTGTGCGGAGTACACTGATGTGCAAAATTGTAATTAATATTATTTATTTAGAGTGACTTTGTCAAAAATACAGATAAGTTAGACTGAAGATCTGTTGCAGCGGTTTTTGCAGATCAGTGTACCTCGTAATATTAGTATAAGCGAAATAATTTCCTTTTTATCTAGCTTCTCATGACAAATGACGGTAACATGTACTTATTTTATCATTTTTAGTCAAGGCGAGAATTTTATCATCGAATAAAATAACCTATAATTATTCCGGTCTTAAATGAACTGATTTTTTTAAAAGTATATTAAAGATAAATTATAAATACCTATATCACTAGTTTCTCATGTATTTCAAATATTAAATTAAACACATATAATTAAATTAAACCCAGTTACTATATACTATATTTAAGCTGGATAGCTAATAAATCTTTTCTTATGAAATACTTTCAGCTGTCATGTTGACAACTGAATCAACTGACAGTGACAGTTGAAGGCGAATATCTCAAAAAATAAACCCTTATTCATAATAAAGTTATCAAACGTTGATTAGCTAAAATTCTGAAGTCTTTATCTGACAGGTGACATTTGGTGAACGAAAGAGTGAGACGGGGCTCATTACACTGAATTAGTTAAAATGCGATTATGAATAAGGGGGTAATTCTATAATGGTGGCTTTTATCTTTCACGCTTTTTATGTTTTTGTGAATTGTTTTTTTAAGCAGCTTAATTATTTTTAGCTTTATTTATTTATTTTTTTAAGTGATAAAGAAATATGCTATTAAAATTCGACTTTAAAGTGCGATATTTAAGGTACTATATTGCGATTCCATGTTCATAATTGTTTAATAAATAACAGTAAATTAAATTCCTAATAAGTTTTATTTTATTTTATTCACCAATAATATTTAAGCTATCAATCAGACCTTTGGATGTTGATTGTGTTGGAGCGAGTTTAGTTTTGTGACAACAATTATGAAACATATCATTTTGCAATAAAATCTATGTTTATCAATGTTGTTATTTGAAAACTATAAGAAGTGTATACACGTTGTATCTAGTTAATTCTGTTGTTGCAATAAAATTAATAATATTTCTAAAATGATCGTCACTGTGTCTTACATTAGCAATAACTGAAGAGACAGGATTTCTAGACAAATTATTTTTTGTTTTAATAAAAATTTAACGCTTTTTGCTCGCGATTGTACATTGTATGTCACTCCAGTGTATTCTAATATCATAGAGTATTGTCGACCATAGAGTAAGGGTACTTTGTCTATGTTTTCAATATTAATAAACGATTACTAATCGAAATTGTATATTATGATACATTCCACTCGATAGCTAATTGGTCTCACTTCACATAACATAATTATTATATAATAATGGTATATTGTACGTATGTCCGTCACAGTTGTTTGTGTGAACTGTATGTAGGTTTCGCTTAAATAAATAAAATTGTATTCAAATTTGTTATTTTATTTCGCTCAGATTGTGGAATGAGCTCCCTGCCGTGGTTTTCCCAATGGAGTACAGCATGGGGTTCTTCAAAAAGGGTCTGAAAAGATGTCTGCAGGGTCGGCAACGCGTCCATAGGCTGCGGTAGCCGCTTACCATCAGGCGGGCCGAATGCTTGTTTGCTACCTAAGTAGCATAAAAAAAAATTACATCCAGAAGCAAAATTTTTCGCATGTGTGCAAAAAACTAATGTTCCCATTTATCTCCTCTCCCCATGTTAATGATGTGGCCGAAGGTGGTCATCACACATCCAAAGAAACTGGCTCTCAAGTGCAGCTGTTGGAACACCGATAGGTGCTTGTAGGTGGAGATCCCAGAGCCGCCAGACGCCTTATTTTCTGACGGACAAAATGAGAATGATAAAGAAAATCATTATCGTAGTCTTTTAATTTATAAATTCTGTCTGTCTGACAAGGGGGTCGCCAGAATTTTTCAACCTGTAAGGGGGTCGCGAAATCAATAAGATTGAAAAACACTGGTCTAGGCACACTATAAATACGGATTACTAGTCGGATTCGAAACATTCTTCGTCGGAACGCGGGTAAAACCGTGCGAGACAGATAGTATATGATACTCAGGGACCGCCTGATCAGCCAGACCAATCGTCGGAACCAAACCAAAAATCCCCTATTTCGCTATAATATGAGCGTGAGGCGTATTATGCAAATAAGACGATAATTTCCATTTTTCATCCAGAAAATATGATTGACGTTATAAGATAATCAACAAAATAACCTCGCTTCAATCAAATCCCCTCTTTTGACACTACGATCAAACGCAGCAAGTCTCCAAAACACGCGGAGCAAGTTTGAAGCATTAGCTAAAGTCGCCAGAACGCGATGCAATCGCAAATCCGCTTCACGCTGATGCTAAAGGCTCAAAGTAAATGTAAAAAATGTATGTCTCATCAAGGCATTTCGCATATAAAATACCTAATTCCTTAACTAATAAACGTGGTGTGAACAAAATTACCGAATTCCCAATTACAAATTAGCGTAGCAATAATAAATCGATCAGAGTCTATGAGAGCGCAAAATGCGAGCGCGTGCTGTGTGAGCAATATTGTAATGCTAAGTGGACGCTCACGGTACGAGACTTGCTAACGTGTGTCGAGGTCGTTTAACGTTTGTTGAAGACGTGTTAGAGGACAGTACAGCCAGCTATACTATTTATATACAACTATGTCGGCAAACAATCAAACGGCCCGCCTGATGGTAAGCGGTTACCGTAGCATATAGACGCTTGCAACAACAAGGGTATAAACTCGCGCGACCCCGCAAAAATCGTCACACCCTTTTTGAAGCAACCCATATTGTGGGAAAACCTCAGGTGGTAAATAGGGTGGTCCCAAAACCGAAAGGCTCCGGTTCGATTCCAGATGATTAATATTTTTTCCCTTTTTTTTTCAAGTTCTTTCTTTTGTGAGAAATACTATTTGGAATTACAAAAAAAAAAAAACGAGCAAAGGTCGGTCACCCAGGTAATATAATATTGGTTATGTCAATAAAATAATAGCTATTTATAACACAGAATAGAAACATTGTTTAACCAAAAAAAAAAAACCTATCTCCTTTTCCATATCATAGGCTATTTGCATGCCAAATTTCATGAGTAATTGTGGCGTGAAGGCGTAACAAACAAACAAACAAACAAATTCACTTTCACATTTATAATATTATATTAAGTTAGGTGGGATATAATATTAATAATAATAATTTATAAATAAAATTATTATCATCTTTAATTTTATTGTAGCTCAAAAAATTTTTTTTATAACACTCAAATTAAAATCAAAAATACTACTAATAAAAAACCTAACTATTATTATAATATTATATTATTATAGTATGGATGGCATTCGCTGTACACCATAACGTCACCGCGCCAGGTCTCAACTTATCGCGCACGGGAGTACCAATAAACCCGCCTAATACCAAGAATCGACAAAATAACAAATTGATTTCAAGACAGACACAGACTTTGAACGGTACGGAGAAAAGTGACATAGGTCCGTTCAGCACAGCGTCTCGTCCCGCACTGATTTATTGGACGACAGAGGGGTCGCCCACGCGTATTTTGAGTATTGATAACGAAAAAAATTCGTAAGAAATTATTAGAAAAAATATTTGTAAAAATAAGCTGAAGGTGACCTTGGTAATTAATTTTCGAATACGTTAATGGCAAAAAACATATCTTATGATTTATATTTTAGGAGAAAAAAGGTTTTATATTTGAAAACAGAGGTTACTTTGCATTTTATTTTCTCTTATTTTAAATCGTATTTTTAATTTTCTGAAAAGAAGAGGATATGCTTTGTATCATGTAGATTATAATTTATATTTTTAATTTTTTTTTTCTATACAGATTACGGAGAAAAATGGTTTTAATGTAGCCCAAATGAAGCCCATTCACATATATCGCCGCCTTAAAACCCTCATGTGATACTATTATGACACTCGCTTCGCTTCGTGTGATAAACCCACATTCGTGTTTTGATACCCCTTATTTTACAACAGTTGCATAAATAACTATGAAATGAAATGAAATGAAATAATTTATTCATTCAAATAGGCCTTCACAGGCACTTATGAATAGTCAAACTCTAATGCTCTAATGCACGGTTCGGAAGGTTGATTTTGATGAGAAGAGCCGGCAATAAACTCAGCAATTACTCTTTTCAAAAACAAACTTAAATTTATTACATCAGATGTTTCCTGCGAGAGCGAGCGCTACAACCACGCATTTTTATCATTTAAATATTCTTTAATATTGTAGTAAGCCTTCTGTACTAAAGCGGCCTTTATACGTTCCTTAAACTTTAGTGACGGTAAATTTAAAATTCATTAGGGATCTTATTATAAAATTGTACACTCAGTCCTAAAAATGAACCTTGCACTTTTTGGAGTCTATAAAAAGTCAAAAGTTTATGCTTATTTCTAGTATTAAAGGAGTGCACGTAACTTTTTTTTTTTTATTATAATGCAGTTCACGCCTTTGAGCATTTTTGAAAAGTCTCTATATTTTCGTATTTAATATTCGACGTGCACACATATTCAAGTTTTTTGTCTTAATACATGTTCTTCATTCATCTGCTTTATTCTAGGATCTAGGAGAATATTCTATTCCCCACGTGGATCATGGTGACGAAAATCGTTACTCTTCAATATAGGTATTTTTCCCATGCCACAGAGTATCCATACCATGCTATGCCTGACCTAAATAGCTAAAGTAACTTGAGTCCCTCGTGTAATGGCTTCTGTCTGGAGAGGAAATTAATGTCACAGATAGCGTCGCTATTAGATACTTCTACAACTCACGCGCAGGAAGCTGTAACACAACTTGCTGTATTAACGTCACCGAGTGGGTTTATTGTAGACATTGTAAAAAAAAAACAGACAATAAAATTTCCTTTTTTTTATACTACTTAGGTAGCAAAAAAGCTTACGGCCCGTCTGATGGTAAGCGGTTACCGTAGCCTATGGACACTTGCAACACCAGAGGTATCGATCGCGCGTTGCCGACCCTGCAGAAATCTCTTCACACCCTTTTTGAAGAACCCCATGCTGTACTCCATTTCCTAGCGGGTCGACCACCAATCCAATATATTATTTACCCCCATAGAACCCCCATGTATTCAGCTCCGTACTGGTTGAATGAAGTCCTGTCAGGGGACATAGGGTAGGTACCTAATGGGTAGGGTAAGGTACTTTGACAGCTAATCACGCCGTAACCGCTCGCTGGGCTCAATCCAATTTGTCGGGCATAAATACTTAATACTTATAGTTATTTGTTTGTATGTAGGGGGTAGGTAAGCTCAGGAACTACTGAACCGATTCTAAAAATTCTTTCACCAATAAAAAAGCTACATTATCCCATGGATATCGTCATCCCGGAAACGATATTTAGAACGATCCACAATAAAATGTCTTGCTGAGTTTCTTGCTATAGTCTTCCCAGTTTATGCTATGTACATATAAGGTAAGTGCCATTTTGATTGTTTGTTCATAAGCACTACGCCTGTGTTTGACCGCAATCTCACCATGGTAAGTGATGATGCGGCCGAAGGTGGTAAGCTCACAAAGCCTAGAAGGAGCTGGCTCTCAAGTGCAGCTGTCGGAACACACCGAAAGGTGCTAATGTAATGTGCTGGTGTAATGTAAACAATTTTGCATAAATTGATAATCTCCGTGTAATCGCGGTAGGCCTATCGGGGCAATCAAAATTAACTGCTCTACGTACCTCTAAACTAACGAATAGAACGTTTTACACCACACGATTTTATACGCTCTAATATAAATAGCTAAAGTTAAACGGGGAAGCGTTTTTGCACTGACTGGCTACCACCGGCAAGTTGAAAATCTATCGCTAAAAGCCTACTGGTGTATTCTGACAGCTGCTTACAATAAATAGCACCACGTGACCTAGGCAGGTGTGGTATATACTCATAAATTTTGACTGTTTCCTTTGATTTTCTTTGCTAATTTACTTTAGAAGCAGTTCTGAAACGGTACTTTGAGTTGTCATAGAGTTAAGAAGAGTCGTGGCGTAAAAAAATCATTGCTGTCTCGCTGTTTAATGCAACATTACATTACTGTAAATTTTTTCAATATTTGTTCTGTCTGTCATATTGTAGATCATTAATGTAATGTTGTGTACTGTCAAGAATTAAACATTTTTCTTTCTTATTCATTCTTTTGCTTTCTTTTTCTTTCTTTCTTCTTCTTTCTAATGAAGAGGAACGAAGAAAAATATAGTTACTGTACGTAATGGGAATACCACATCGCTCTAATTGGCGAAAACCAAGGCATCAGAGTGGTGACCATGTCGACCTGCGGGGCTACGTAAAATGGTCTGGGTATAATCTGGAATTCTATAAAATTTTGAAGCCACGTCGGACATCGGCTGAATTAATAGATGGCTTTGTTGACTCGCGTAAATATGATATGAACGTAATTGAATTTAGCTCCTATCTTCTGGTAACCTGTTATTTAAAAAAAAAATATATATATTTACAGAAGATTTAGCCAAATTAAATTATGTACATTACCATTTTCATACGCGGTAACCACGGTGTCAGAGGGGAACCGCTGGATGTTGATCAGTTGATCCCTAAACAGTAACCATTGATGACTTTAAATTAAAAACATCGTATCGCAATCGTGTCGTATCATATGAAGGTGTTGTAAACGTCATAAAGCATTACTCAGTTTGGCGGCACTTGAGTAAAATAATAGATAATGAGCCAGTGTTACTCGCGCTCCCGTCTCGACTCCGGCGCATCTATACATAATATTACGTGAAGTGAGTTTGTGTATGACTTAAAAGTTTGGAAAAGCACTGTGAATTTTTTCGGTAGGTGTGATTTTCTTTTTAAAAGTAAAATATGATGTAATTAAGGTAGTGTCGTGTATAATTTGTTAAATAATAATGAAGTAGTTAAGTAACTTTTATGGCGTTTTAAGGCGATGATATCTCAGTGGTAGTGACGTCGGATACCGAGACGATGGCCCCAGGTTCGAATCCTACGATGAGCTTAAGCTTTTGGTGAAGGAAAACATCGTGAGGAAACCATAGCTCGGTGGTAGGGTACTTTGTAGTACCCGCCTGGCTGGCTACCACCCTCAAGTTGAAAATCTGTCGCCAAGCACCTTTCGGTGTGTTCCGATAGCTGCACTTGAGAGCCAGTTCCTTCTAGCCTTTGTGTGCTTACCACCTTCGACCACATTATCACTTACCATGGTGAGATTGCGGTCCAACACAGGCCTATAAAACAGTAAAAAAAAAACAATGCCTATAAGTCAGTCGTATGTCACTGGGCCCTAAGAGACATGCTCTGTCTAGTTTAGGGTCATTAACAAAACCAATTGTTAACTACATTGATTAAATAAATAAAGATTATTATAATTAAACTTATCTTACTAACTTGAGCCTGTTATATAAACGGGAATCAAGTGAATCGAAAAACTTTTTGTCTTATAGCTAGGTTCCAAATTACAAATACATTGATGCAATAAAGAAACGTTATTATAATTATTGTTAAACTTAATAACATACGCTTATATAGAACGACAATCAAGTGAATCGAAAATAAAAAAAAAACAATTATGTTTTCAAAATATTAAAATATTAAGTTCGATAAAACAAATCCAGAGTTGCATTTAGTCACGCCGTTTACCTACGCAAGTTCTCATTAGCGCTGGCTGTATAGTTTTATTTTTTTAATTGGAACGATTTCATAATTATTATTTTTTTCTTTATGATTTTCTTTTGTTTTTTTCTTCTCTCTATCGCTTGTAAGTGCAGTGCCAACATCTCCGCATCACTGTAAGTGGTAAAACTATAGTCCTCATTATTTCTCTTCAATTCCCGCGAGATCAGCTCAATCAACGGCCACAGGGTGATTCCTGTGCCCGGCGTGATTAGCATTAAAAAAAAAACGATTTCATTCCTTAAGATCACAGTCATAGAGACTAACTAAAAGCAGCTTATTCTATGTGAGTAACCAGACATACAAAATTACACTTCCAGCTTTAGTTGCGTCTTAATAAGAACTTCCTTCTTTAATATTCACTTTATAAGCATAGGCGTAAATTACATGATAAGTTTGATTTATTACACTTGACTTTAATAAGGGAAAGGAACCCTAAATAAGTTCACAATAATATAACGAATAAGAGAACAAAACCTAGACGTGTTTTTAAGTATAGCTGCAAGAAAACAGGGGCCAAGTCTGCTATTACAATTGTGTTCCAATGAACTTTCAGTGGTGTCAAAATTGTGACATTTTACAGTTTTGGTAGTCTAATAGTTTTAGTAGATAATGGCCCTGATTCTGTTGTTCACAACTAAACTAATTTTATTCTCACTATGTCTCTTTCTAACAAAGAACATAAGAAAAGGATGTAAGAAATTTAGTCCTGTCAAATTAGTCCATTGCTTGTTTTCAATATAAATTTAGTCGCCATCTATCGCGGTTACGCCTAAATACTCGCAAAATAAGACGGCAAAGATTAATTTGGCAACTTAAAATGTGTTCTATCCTTTTTCAATAATGTTCGTAAGAAAGAAATGAGATGTGACTAAAATTAGTTTAGTGCGATTTACAACAGAATCGGCACCAATGACCCCATAATGACGATATTGTGTTAGTAGACTACCAAAACTTTAAAAGTCACAATTTTGACACCACTGAAAGTTCATTGGAAAACATTGTAATAGCAAACTTGGGCCCCAGCTATGTAGGTGCTTAGAGATATTTTCAACTTGAATTTAAGAGGACAGCCAGCCGGGTACCTACTTAGTACAACGTACAAACTTACCATCGTTTTACGTTCTATAATCAAAATCAAAATCAAAATCAAAAAGTAATCCACACTCACCCTTCGTATCCTTACAAAATCTGATAATGTCAATCCCAAAAATGGACTTCTTTTTCAAAGATACGGTAATAACCATCATCACCCTATTATGTCCCACTGCTGAGCACAGACCTCCTTTCACAAATGAAGGTGAAAGGAATGGACAGATACTCCACCACGCGTGCCCAATGCGGATCGGTGGAGGTAGACTAGTGGTTAACCTACTGTTCGAATTGTCAAGCCGCCTAGTAGGCCTCCAACTATCATAATTAAGCCTTCAAAAGTACGTAGAACGCTCGAGTTGAAATACCATCAGGTCACCTATCCAGCCTCACCGGTGGTAGCTTAACTTTGCCGAAAGATTAAGAACGGCTAATCATGCTACACCACGAGCGCTACATCTTCGATAATAGCCTGCTGTGATTACATCTCATTGTAACGATCTACGAGGGTGATAGAAATGAACTTGAGAGCCAGTTCCCTTCATGTGTAAGAATTTAAAAATAGATCAAAAATAAAAAAGTAATTTAAAAAAAAATCATCGACTTCAGAATAAACTGAAAATTATGAAATAACCAAGAATCTTAAATAAGATTCTTGGAAATAACCACGGAGGAAATAACTCTAATCTGACACTGATTTGAAGTCAGCGAAATATTTTCAATGGAATACGTCGTACTCTTATTTCCTCCGTGGTTATTTCCAAGAATCTTATTTAAGATTCTTGGTTATTTCATACTTTTCAGTTTATTCTGAAGTCGATTAATTTTTTTTAAATTACTTTTTTATTTTTGATCTATTTTTAAATTCTTACACATGAAGGGATCTGGCTCTCAAGTGCATTTCTATCACCCTCGTAGATCGTTATTTAATCTCCTTTTTTTTGAAGTCAATTAATAACTTTATATCTATGTAAACAAGATCAACAGTGAATGAAGAAATATCCACTCGAAATAAAGACTACAAGAGGCGGCTCCAGAATCATCCTTATCAACTGGCAGTCCAATTAAGATGAATGGATGGCTGCAAGAAATTTGAAAGATAGGTATTTAACAAATCTATTGCTGTCGCGCTGTGGCCCGGAAATCAATGTGTGAGTGCACACACTGTGCATGGTGCAAGTGTGCGTGCCGTAGCTCGCACCGCTCCCACCGACCGCCCGCCCCTCGATTTTACTTTACTTGTAATATTATATTTCTGTGATTCGGCCGGCGACTGGCAAGTTGATATACCTTTCAGCGCTTGCAGTTCTGTTGTTCCAAGTGACATTAGGGATTTTGAAATTAGAACAAATACCTAACCATACGTTATTTTATTTGTATTTTGAGTCGATATAAAAAAATTGATTATATATTCGACATTTATGTATGTAATATTATTGGAACTGCATTATATTCACATAATGATAATCTATTAGGGCTTCCAAACAAATACCTATACAACATTTTATAGATTTATATTTGTCCACAGTCCACGCATTTCTTCGAAACTATTTATCGAATTGTGAACATTATTTTTTTAATGCCTTATATTTACTTCAACTTAGGGAACAGTGCGAAAGTAAAAAATAACTCTAATCTGACACTGTCTTGATCTCAGCTATAATATTTTTAATTGAATATATACGACGTGCTCTTTCGTGACTTTAAGATATTTTCAGTTTACAGTTATTTCATATTTTTTTGTGTATTATGAAGTAGTTTTTTTACTAGTGAAAGAGCTTATTTATACGTATAAAACAAGCCCTTGAAATAATATTATAGAATCATAATAAAACGTAGCTCGTATCAAGCCAGGCCTTCATGCGTATTACTCCATATCTTGAAAAAAACTGAACCGATTTTGATGAAACTTCTTCACAAAATATTAAAAATAACTCTAATCTGACACTGTGTTAAAGTCAGCGAAATATTTTTACTGGAATACGTCGTGCTCTTTCGCTGACTTCAAATCAGCGTTAGATTAGAGTTATTTCATTCTTTTTAGTGTATTTGGAAGTCGATAAAAAAAAAAAAAATTACTTTTTTTTGTGTATTTTGAAGTCGATTTAGTTTTTTAAATTACTTTTTTATTTCAATTACCAACTTTTTTATTTCGTATTATTTAGAATTTGACCAAGCTCAAGCCAAGCCGCCGCATGTAATTACTTATTCCATATCTTGAAAACAACTGAACCGATTTTAATAAAACTCTCACTGAGTTGAAGTAAATGTAAACCAATAAAAAAAATGTCACAATCCGATTAATAGTTTCAGAGAAATGCGTGGACAAACATACACCTATGAAATTTTGTATATTAGTTTGGAAGCCTGAAATTTTGTGAGGAACTTTCATCAAAATCAGTTCAATAGTTTTTAAGATATGGAATAATAAGTGTGTCGGGCTGGCTTATTGATACGAGCTATGGGCGTTGGTTGTGTCAAAGGGAAAATATCTGAAAACTTTGGTCAAATCCTCGTAAATGTAAGAAAAAAAAATTACAAGTCGATTTTAAATAAATATACCAGCCAAGTGAGAGTCAGACTCACACACAGAGGGATCCGTACAATATTAAATAACTTATCGTTGCTATGACAAAAAAAAAGAAGTTTCTTGTATGAGCGGCCCCTTTAATTTTTCTTTTTCATTTTTATTATTTTTTGTTATAGCGGTCATAGAAATACATAATCTCTGAAAATTTCAGCTGTCTACCCATTACCGTTCATGAGATACAGCCCACTGACAGACAGACGCACGGACGGACAGCGGAGTCTTGTTTGGCACCCTTCGGGTACGAAACTAAAAAGTATAGTCACAATCCGATTAATAGTTTCCGAGAAATGCGTGGATAAATATACATACTTACAACCATACATACACCTATAAAATGTTGTATATTTGTTTGGAAGTGCTAATAGATTATCATTTGAATATATAATATTGTTTGGAAGTCCAATAATACATACATACGTGTCGAATTGATCATCTCCTTTTTTTAAGTCAATTAAAAATAGATATTTTGTCCTGTTATTTTGAAAAAGGTTACTAAATATTAGATATTATGATAACCTTTGAACGATCACATTTCTTGTTCTTTAATCCTTCATCACTCAAAAGTATAAAAAAGAACAATCTTGGTTAGGGCACACTATACCTTACATGTAGGTTACCAAAGACGTAATACTATATCGATATCGATGAACAACACTAGAGCAGGTATCGATAATATATTATCGACTACTACGCGACACTTCTTTGACTGTATATGTATTTGTCCAAGCCTCTCCTCCCTCAACCCTGCCCGAATACAGGCGATAGAGACAACTGCAGCTTGGATCGATTATACCTATTTAAAATTGACGAAATCGCTATTTCGTAATCCCCAGTTTCCTCCTCCAATACTGAATCGATTTTAATTATTTTTCAAGAATAGTAATAAGAAGGGCTTTGGCTATGTCGGTCGGTTTTCCTTTTATTATTTATATTCGTCATATTTGTTTTCTGGACGTCTGATAAGGGCAGTTAAAAATGATGAGTTTTTGTGATTTTAGAAGATTTTTAGTTTTTATAATAATTAATTTATGGAGAAAAACGAAACCGAGGGACATACAGTGGCACCTACAGGTTGCATGGTAAAATAATCATTGCTCTAGTATCATTATCCAGAGAGGAAACTGAGGATTACGTTTGTATGGAAAAAACACCACCAGTGTTTCCTCTTAACAAATCCCTTCTAATTTATCGCTTAAAAAGGAAACTAAGCTTAGCAATATAATAAACTGGATGGCTCTCAATGGAGGCCACTAGTCACGACGATGCAGTTTTTGACAAGAGTAGCTTCTGTCAGCGTGACTTAACTTTCCCCAAACGGTATGTTTATTTAGTATGGAAAATGATATAAGCTAAGTAAAGACACGTGACTGCTGCTTACAAATCTTATACAAAATTCCGAACGCATTCGGAAAATGTATTTGGCTTTTGTCTATAGACCTACAAATGGCTGAAAATCAATGGTCGATTTTTTATGAATATCTTTTTTTTTTGAGCCCCTGAGGAACCTTAGTCGGGGGATCGCCGGCAGAAGGAAAAAGGCAAGGTAGACTTCGCGCAAGCGGGCGTCCAACTTACCTCTTACTTAGTTGCAAACCTCTCGCGGCTTCTTGCAGACTCATAGGTAAAGGTAACAAAATAAAGAAAATCATTATCGTAGTCTTTTAATTCATAAATTCTTTATCTGTCTGACAAGGGGGTCGCTAGAATTTTTCAACCTGTAAGGGGGTCGCGAAATCAATAAGATTGAAAAACATTGGTCTAGATAATAGTTTTAATACGATGCAAATAACATTATTTTCTCAATATTTTGTCATATATATACCGACATACAGATAGTATATAATCTCAAGTAGGAGCCATCGATAACCTTTCAATTGATAATGTAAATAGGTGAATAGTTTCAATGTTTTACCGATAACATAAGCATAAAAAGGTGTATATTGGAGAAAATATCTATGACAGATGATTTTCCAACCATCTATGCTTAGATTTACTTCTTGGCAACATTAGGACTCTACCAATACCAGCAGTTGTTCTGTACTGAAAAACATGGACTACAAGTGACCACAAAATTTGACGACCAATAACCTAAACAGAGTGACTAAACTTACCAGTAACAAAACTAGTTTTTGTTCGTTACTAAATTATTTGATTAAATGTAACTAAAGTTAGTTTCCCGACAACAAAACGTCAACTTACATAATTAGTTTTGTAGATATTTTTTTTTAGTGTGAGATGGTCAGTTTTCCTGCAGCAAACACTCAGGAGCTCCCCGCTAAGGTTTTCCCAAAGGAGTATGAGGTTTTTCAAGAGCGATGTGAAAGGGTCAGCAACGGGCGTATATGAGCTGTTGATAACGCTGTTGCAAACAACCATATGACCCGTCTGCTAGTAAACAGTTACCGAAGTCTATACATGCTATGTATTTTTTTTTGTAATATTTGTTTAATACAAAAAAAAATACATACTTAGGTTATTGGTTTGTCCCCTACTCCAATACCTTATAGCATTCAAGTTATATTCAAAATTCAATAGATTAAGACCTTGTTTTTCTCTTTTCAGTTAGTTTTTGTTTTACGCAGTCGGGTTTTTTGTTTATTTTAATAATTTTCTCAAACAAACGAAATTGCCGCTCCGCCTGTAGAATCAGACATGGTCAACAAGTTTTAAACATAATAAAATGGGAAAATACATTAACATTATGCATTACAGTGCACTATGGTACACTACGTAAGTGAATAAGTTGCATTGTTTTATATATTGGCAAGGTCTCAATTAGCATTCAAATAAGCGGCAGATGATTATGTCGGCTCGTACTCGTGATCTTATCCTGATGTGATTTATGTTGATGTTACACAATATTGTTACTGTTCTGCAGGTTTAAGTAGGTTTGTGTTACGGTCATAGCTAATTCACTCCAGGCACTGCATGGAAGGGAATTAATACGATGGGCGTATTATATTATATATATATTAAATCGACGGGCCAGTTGGCGCAGTTGGTTAAGGTTCACCTTACGCGCCGCAGGTCGTGGGTTCGATTCCCAAACAGGACATGCATTTGTGTGCATGAACATGTATGTCCTGAGTCTGGGTGTAATTATGTATATTAAGTATGTATTTACAAACAAAAAGTAGTATATGTATTATATCAGTTATCTGGTTTCAATAGTACAAGCTCTGCTTAGTTTGGGATCAGATGACCGTGTGTGAGGAATGTCCCAGGATATTTATTATTATTATTATTATAATATAATTAATTACCTACGCTTTGATCACACACGCAGCGAGTGGTTGTGGAGTTGGTGGCAATTAACCCAAAGAAGCGATCATTCCCCACCACCGATAATGCCTCTGATTGGCTAAGCCAAGGACCCACTAAACATTTAGACGTAGTGATTGGTCGGAACTGTTATTAATCAGTGCAAAAACACTAATTGTGGAATTGGATTGCTCGGTATTGCGAACCTAGAGAGGTTTTTCCTCAATGATGGGGCAATACGATCTGGGGCCCAAGTCTGCTATTACGATTGTGTTCCAATGAACTTTCAGTGGTGTCAAAATTGTGACATTTTACATAATGGCGTCATAATGGCGCCACTATGACGCCGTTATTATGAAGCCATTGTGTTAGTAGACTACCAAAACTGTAAATAGTCACAATTTTGACACCACTGAAAATTCATTATAACACAATAGTATTAACAGATTTGGGTCCCTTTCAAATCTGTCAATTTTGACACCATTGATAGTTCACTGGAACACAATTCTAATAAATGCCTTGGGTCCCTGTATTGCTAATGTATTCCGGTGGACGTGTATCCTCAGGTGAAACCACTGATTTCTAGCCAATATTCGGACAAAAAAGGCCCAGAATACTCTCGAGCAGATTTCAGTTTTCACCCTTGCGCCACATTTTCACATAATATTAGCGGAAATTACAGGAACTAAGCAAACAAAAAATACTAGCTCCCTCTATTTAGAAGTGCGTCATTGCAAACAAACAATTAAACATGATACACCGCCATCTAAACATTTCCGCGAGAACCACACTGTTTGAATTGGACACAGTAAAAATGTAAACAGTAGACAAACTGCAGACAAACATTATAAATATAATTTTTCAAATACTTTAAAAAAACTTTTGACGGGCCAGTTGGCGTAGTTGGTTAAGATTCCACGCCGCCGATCTTATGTTCGATTTCCACCAAGGATATGCATCTGTGAGCATGAACATGTTTGCATGTCCCGAGTCTGAGTGTAAATATGTATAGTAAGTACTAGCAACCCGCCCCGGCATCGCACGGGTACAATGTCATAATGTGGTGTCAGTGGAGCGATTTGCGCGACCGCTCACGCCACCCGATCACGGTATCGCGACTGTTTCTTGCTAATTTTAAATCTGTGATATCATTTAAAATATTAATGATAATTATTTGCTGTAAAGCATTGAGCTATTATTACCACGTATAGAGATGCTATCATAAGCAAAGCTTATGTCCCATTTCCTTAGAGTCGACTAAAGGTTTCTTTAGCACTGAAACAATAATTAGTCGTCTAAGCAGACAGTAGAAACACGTAGCGCTATTAGAAAGCTTTTAGGAGTATTTTTCTCGCAATCACCGTTATTTTCACGGCGCTTACGCGTTTCGTTCATCGTTTTACAACAACAAGTGTGGCCGGATGGCCTCACTTGAACGGAACATAGTTGTGATGTGTGACATCTTCTCTTTACGTAGTACTAATGAGGATCTATCTGATGGTTAAAACTGCAAAACCCGTTGCGTGGTTAAGAGTTGATGAACAAAGAGACAAACAGACGCGGAAAACGACTTCTTTTTATACTATTTAGAGATGTATTTACAAGTTCTGCTTAGTTTGGGATCAGGTAGCCGTGTGTGAAAAATGTCTCAAGATATTTATTTTTAAAAGTTGATGCTTACGATAATATTTCTCAGGTTAGGTAATTGTCTCCCAAAACCAGAATTCTTTTACATACGCTACTTAGGTAATTGTCGTCGGGTCACGAAACTAAGCGTTTTATCTAAATACAATTTGTGTTCTATAAATTCGGAGAAAACAGGCTGTGACAAATGGACAGACAGGAGAGTATCCTACTCGTATACAGCTGTGAGCTTTCATAATGTGCACAAATTAAAAGGAGGGAAACTATGTTGAATTTTATCGACCGTTTTTTAAATTACTTTTTATGTTATTTAAATTCTTGTTCACTACAGTGATCACCACGTTAACAAAACTATGTAACTTTAATTACTTATTAAACTTAGCGATATATCACAATGCAACAAACTTAATATAATTAAAAAAAAACAAGCCGTCCTCATAAAATGAAAATTGAGGCAAAAATACAGCCCTCAATCGAGATATTATATGTTATTTGACAAATAAACAGGTTTTCTTCCATCACGTTTTACAATAATTGTAGAATTTCTCAATAAAATGCCCTCTTTACCTACCATTTTTAGTCATCATCATATCAGCCTAATGATATCCACTGCTGAACATAAGCCTCCCCGATTAACTTCCACTTCGAGCGGTTTTGGGCCGCTTGAATCCAGCAGCGCCCAGTGACTCTGACCAGGTCGCCGGTCCATCTGGTGGGAGGTCGTCCTGCATGGTGTCCCCTTCCAGTTAGTGGTCGCCACTCTAGAAACTTCCATCCCCATCGGTTATCGGTTCTTCAAGCGATGTGGCCTACCCATTGTCACATCAACTTACTAACTCTACGAGCTTTATACATATTTTTTGTTCTCCTACGAATGTCCTCTTTTCGGATCCTGTTTCGTAGAGAAATTCCAAGCATAGCTCATTCCATGGCTTGCTGAGTGACTCTGAGCTTATTTATGCGGCCAGCAGTGAAAGACCACGTCGATGTTCCGTATGTCATCACTGGTAACACGCATTGATTGAAATCCTTTCGTCTTAAGACTCTGACTCTGAGGTATTCTGGACTTGAAGATATGCCGTAGCTTCCCGAACGCTATCTAGTCGAGTTGGATTCTTCCGTTGTCCTCTTTGTCGAAGTTGAACCTACCTTGTTGGACAATTTGTCCTAGGTAAACATACTCGTCTACAACTTCGAGAGCAGTGTTCCCAATAATCACGGGTATTGGCGGAATATGAATATTAGACATAATTTTTGTCTTGTATATTTTCATCTTGACCTGTTAAGAAACTCTTGAGATCATTGAGCATGATGTTCAAAGCTTTCAGCGATTCCCGCCATTATGACTATTTCGTCGGCAAGTCGAAGGTGAGAGATGTGTTCACCGTTGATGTTGATGCCATAACCCTTCCAGTTCAAGAGCTTGAACACATCCTCCATTGCAGTGGTAAAGGTTCCGGGGAAATTACGTCACCCTGTCTTTCACCCTTCTGCAACTGGATTGATCTCGTACTCTCGTCCTGTACTCGGATTGACATAGTGGCTTTGCTGTACAATCACTTTCAACAATTCGATATAGCGATAGTCGATTTAGCACCGCTGTAGACTCTGTAATACCGCCCATGTCTCAACTGAATTTAAGCCTTTTTCACAGTCATCATACACAAGGCATAACGGTTGAATATATGTATTTGATCTATGGTACTAAAGCCTTTACGGAAACCAGCTTTTTCGGGAGGCTGGAAGTCTTCAAACCTACGTGCAAGACAATTCGTAATGACCCCCGAAAACAACTCATAAACGTGGTTTAGGAAGGATATGGAGCGGTAGTTCTTCAATAGGGCCTTATCGCCTTTTTTGAAGAAGAGCACCACCATTTATTTCCTCTCCATACTTCTGGTATTGTATCTAGGGCATAAATCTCGGAATATCGCAATATTGGAATCTCGGCACCGTGCATAAGGACTTCTTTTTATAAAGCTGGCAGGTGAGGTGATACTTCTGAGCTATCGCTGTCAAATTTATTGAGCGGTATCACCGAGGTATGTAAATGTAACATAATTGCATTTTTGAGCAATGAGGATCATTGACGTTCAAAAGTATCCTTTGTCCTTCTCCACTAATTGAACTATCTCCCTGCCAAATTGTATTTAAATCTGTTCAGTGGTTAAGCCGTGAAAAGGTTACAAACTGACAAATATCCAGTTGCGTGGTGGCCGAATTATGACGTCAACGTTAATGTACAAGCGGGAGCGAGCGTATTAATTAAGCTGTTTTTAAAACTTTAATAACTTCGTCATTTATTGATGGATATTAATAATTTAAAAAACATTATGCTCAAAAAGGTTATGTGCATCCTCTGTAGTAATAAAGTAGTTATAATTTTGTTATGTGAATGATCCTTATTGCAGGAATCTAACTCAAAAAGCTATTTTGACCCATACATTATAAAATTTCCCGCCTCATGCTAAGCATCCACCTTAAGGAAGTATTATATAATGGTTTGGAAAAAAAGTTATTCCAATTTTATTACTTTTATTGATATAAAACTGTGCCTGGCTCACTGATTGGCTGAAAAAACTAAGCTACCGGTGGTTAGGGTTGCAGAAACAGGAACCTCCTCACAATACGAGCTGTATCGAGTAATACTGCCGAGAGCCGAGAGGCTTTCGGCCATCAGGCCATTGGCCGTTACGACAATCGGCACAATGATAGCCGAGCTCACTACTAGTAATTGTAAATATACGATGGCTTCACATTCCAACTAATCAGTCCAGTCAGTACTAGAAACTTAGTCAACGTAAGATGTGTAATATTTTCCTTACTGTTCTAATTTTACTGTGCCATTATCATTTGACGACTACGCGAGTGGACCACAATAATACAATGAATATAAAAGTTTATCGGCTCGACTCGATAACTACAGATGACTCGATGACCGCAGTAGAGGCAGTCAAGCCCGCCCCGACTTCGGGGCACCTACTGTTACCAGTATCAGTCAACCTACCTTTCATACCTTTTCTTTGATCTCAAAATAAACAATATTTAATGAAGTATTATTTAATCAGGTAACTAACTAAATAGGTAATTGCTCATTAAAAATAATATACAGGGTGTTGTTTTGGTCGGCGACAAGCGACCCAGGAGCGGTAGTACAAAATATATATTCCCCAAAAATGGACTTAATTCCATTAAATACTGTAAATATGTTGAGAAATACCTTATTCAATTTGAAATAAAATTACCGCAAAGTATGGTTACTAGGCACGTGCATAGACTAGAACTAGGCGCAAGCCGCCGTCGCCCCACCCCTTTACTGCCTCGTACTCCCGTTGAGTATTATGTCTACACTTTAGCTTATTACATGATTTTCGAAAAAAAATATTTTTTTATTTTTATTATTAAAAAAAATAAAGTATATTATTTATATTTTTTTTAGCACCAGTATCATTTGTATTATCGACCCTGAGTCGCTCGTCGCTGACCAAAACAACGACCTGTATATTGCTGATTTTTCATTTCGCATGATTTGATAAAAAAAAATAAAGAAAAACATTTTCCGGAATTTGAATCATCATCTCCTTCAGTCGGGAGTACATAAATACCCCGCGCCTTAGCCCCCTAGGCTACCCTAACCATACATTTCATAGACGAAAATAAGAATTAGTCTCTGTCAGTACCACGACATGCCTCGGTGACAATTATCAAAAGCATCAATCATAACAGATTTTATTTTATATATTTTTATTTATAACAAGCAAATAATAGGCTTAATTGCCTTAATTTGGCTAGCATGCATTTTCCAGTGCCTTCTAAAGATAATTTGATATGATTTTTTACTAATTTGAGAGGGTTTTATGTATGTGAAAATTCTGAAAAAAAATTACACAGGTCCGTCTAGCAACGCGGATCGCCGCGGAATGCGAGTGAGCGCGAAGCAAAATACGCGAGTTGCAGGACAATAGAGTGCGGTATGATGTTCATGGTGCTCAGATTAATTTGACGTAAGCGACTTTTTTTAAAATCATTATTATGAAAAACTGAATCGCAAATTCAAAAAACTAAATCGGGCGTTTATTTGCTTATGATATGTACTCTATTGATGAAAAAAATCGTATTAAAATACCTTCAGGCGTTGGATATATTTGGGAATTTCTTGATTTTCAGAGGTATGTTTGGCATTTTTTTTTATCGAGGCTTTTAATTGAAATCGTGTTTTCGGCTCGGGCGATGTGTTTGTTATATCCTTAAGTATCATATATTTCAATTTCAATACCGTAGAGCTAGCATGTTTCATATAATTTGGGCTGCAATGTAGAGACTTTTGCCCATTTCTGCCTCTTTTCTCCTTATTTTTTTATACTCCTAAGTCGGTAAACAAGCATACGGCCCGCCTGAAGGTAAGTGGTTACAGTAGCCATATGGACGCTTGGAACATACAAGGCATCGCTCACGCGTTACCGACCCTTTACACCTCCCCAATGAGCTCTGGCGACCTTACTCACGCGCAGGAACACAACTTTACACAACATAAAGTTATTTGGCTGCGGTATTATGTAAGGTGGAGGTACTTCCCCAGTCGAGCGAATAAACGCTATGCTCTACCGTTCTTAATATTCGTCCAGGCACCAATGATCAAAATTGTACCTATCGTCATTCCATCTTCTACAAAAGTCTTTTGAATTATTTGAATAAAAAATCTTCATGATTATTTCTGAGATTATAGATTACAACAACAATACTATCCCAAGATCTAAATAACTGTGTTTAACACAAGATAAAACCAATTTGTTCAGTGCTTGCGTTTCAGTAATAAGTAAACCACACCATTACG
This sequence comes from Polyploca ridens, assembly GCA_951394255.1. Classification (NCBI taxonomy): domain Eukaryota; kingdom Metazoa; phylum Arthropoda; class Insecta; order Lepidoptera; family Drepanidae; genus Polyploca; species Polyploca ridens. The sequence goes on from OX596259.1 coordinate 991,625, forward strand.
GTCGCCATTAAGGTACCGAGCAGTACTTGAGAGTAACGACTTGGAACACAATAGTACAAGAGATTTCAAATACATAGTTACATTTTTATGTTCAGCTGGATGCTACGACTATAAATCTACGACTTATCGTTATATATTTTATTTAGACTATTATAGACAGTTTTTTTTTCTGTTTTTGGAAAACTGTTGTTCTCACTTGCCGGAGTCTTCTGTTTAGTTGTATTTTGAACCAGTTGTGGTAGAGTCAACTGTAAGGGTCACCGCTCACTATAACAACCTCGGCATTTACCTTGCCATGCGAGTGAGGCCTTTAATCTTTTGAGTAAAAGTAAATTTTACAATGACTAGATAAAATAGTTGACGCCTCGCAGCAAGTGCGCTTCCCGCTACAAGCTACTAGTAACGTCCTGTTGACCACACCACAGAACAGATAACCTTATTTATCTATTCCGTGGACCACACGCTACCAGCGAGCGGCCCGCTCCCTTGCTGCGTGACGCCTTCAAGCGGTATCTTTCCAAAGCCGCGCCACCAAATTCACCGGCGCCGCACCGCCCGTGAGCTGCCACCTCGCAGGCGGCGCGCTGGCAGCCAGTGGTTGGATTGAGTTGAGGCGTTGCCGGGCCGTTGCTGCGATGGAGCGGTGCTGACATATTGAGCGATGACCCTAATGGTGAAAAAGTACCTAATCACAACAATAGTAGAGATGATAGAAATCGGCGTCTTTTATTCTAGTTATGAGCTACCAATTTATTTATAAAACCAAATTAATTATATAAATAAAACATAATTTAACGCTAATTTAACACAAATAGCTGCTGATCGTTTATTTGATACGCATTGTTTAATTTTACAATGACTAGCCTATACTTTTTAATTCTACACAGCGGGGCTACCGCGTAACTCAATGGTAATGAACTTCATTAAAATGGTCTTCCTTTTTTCTACTATGTATACTTAATATAATAAGGCTGAAGAGTATTTTTGTTTGATTGTTTGTTTAAATGCGCTAATCACTGAAACTACCAGTCGGATTAAAAAAAAACTTTCACTCATTGGAAGCTACATGAAATGGTGAAACCGCAGGGACAGCTAGTTCATTAAGATTGACTTGCGCCCGCTCTGCATGAATACCTTTGAAATGTCATGTTTTCAGCATATGAGATGGGTGACGTTAGTACAATAATATATCTAAAAGCACGTTAGGTATTTATTTTTATTTTGTGATATATGTTTCGTATCTCTCATTTTCATACACAAATGTTTGTCGTGGACGGTAACCGAATTACCGAACCCACGATCTGCGGCGATAGTAAATGTAGGTATCTAACCATTTCATTGTACCGATAGGTAAAAACATCGATTATTTAGCATATATACCTACTGCATTATTAAACGCCATACGATAATTTCCTCAACTCATTACTCATTTATCGATTAACAATTAATAGGCTTATTAAGCTAAAAATACTCGTTAACAACTAAAAGTTTTCCTGATGATAACGTGCCAAAATAATTGCGAATCATTTTATTTTAAAACTTACAGCAGACCGCGTATTTTAAACCGTTTTTCAAATAAATCAATTTAGATTTTTTTTTTTTTTTAAATGAGTTTTTAACGACTTTGAACTTTATTAATCGTGTCTTAAAGTTTTGTATTAATATGACTACAGGTACTAAATGTGTTTGTTGCATCGCTTACGACAAAGTGACTAAGTTGGATGTTCTTCGCTTGGATTTGATACTTTATGTTATTCTCACTGTAGTGCTGTTAGCACTATTTATTTATTTTGGTGTTACTATGTATATGATGTAGAAAGGGATGCAGGTAATTTGTTTAAGTATTATATAGAATGGAATTCTTCAAAGAGGGTGTAATGAGACTTAATGAATTTAAGGGTCAACAACCAGCCAACGAGAGTGTTACCCCAGGGGCTCTACCGCGTATTTTCACTTGCTATCTATGTATACAGGGTGTTGTTTTGGTCGGCGACAAGCGACCCAGGAGCAATAGTACAAAACATATATTCCCCAAAAATGGACTTTATTCCATTAAATACTGTAAATGCGTTGAGAAATACCTTATTCAATTTGAAATAAAATTACCGCAAAGTATGGTTACTAGGCACGTGCACAGACTAGAGCTAGGCGCAAGCCGCCATCGCCCCACCCCTTTACTCCCCCGCACTCCCATTGAGTATTATGTCTACACTTTAGCTTATTACATGATTTACAAATTTTTAATTTTTTTATTTTTATTATTAAAAAAAATAAAGTATTTTTTTTATATTTTTTTAGCACCAGTATCATTTGTATTATCGACCCTGAGTCGCTCGTCGCTGACCAAAACAACGACCTGTATATGTATAAGTATAGTATATCGCTCACGAATGATCATCGTCATACCGCGTCATTGGATGAAATCTTGAATGGTGTTCGTTACGATTACCATCAAAGATACGCGATCGACCTGCAAGCGTCAATAGGATACGGTGAATGCTCGCTTAGGCGGGCCGTATACTTGTTTGCTACATTAGAAGTATAAATTAAATACACAATTCCCACATTATTCATAAAGACGTTATCAAATAAACTTAAATGGTATACAAAAGAAACTTCATTAAAAATTTATATTCATCGTTGAAAAAAATATGATGAGTTCATTGCTTCATCCGCTTCTCAATTTTTTTACCTATCTACCTACCTTTTCTACCTATTTATGAGTAAATAGCAAGTTTTTATACACTACATAAACAGCTCCAGTGGTAGGTAATTGTTAAAATCAACTCTTCGAGTTAAGTAAATGTTTTTTAAATCTTTATACCCTATACTAGCTTCTGTCTCGCGTTTTCACCTGTGTTCCCGAGGGATTTATTGTTTTTCCGGGATAAAAGTAGCCAGCACTCGGAAATAATGTAGCTTCCTAAGTGAACTATTTTTTTTAGTCTCTGATCTGTAGATCCGGAGATCAGCCCCCATATAAACAAACATACAAAATCCACTCTTTATAATCTGCTAGCTGTCCCCCGCGGTTTCAACTGCATTCTCGGGATAGCCTCTGTCTTTTTTTTTTATATACATTATAGATTATAAAGAGATACGAAAGAGAAGAAACACATTCTGTGAAATTTTCAACTATATACAATTCATGAGATACAGCCCACTGACAGACGGATAGACAGTGGAAGCTTAGTAATGGGGTCCTATTAGCACTTTTGGGTATTTAACCCTAAAAAGGCGTGACTGTAAAGAATATGAAACAAAAGACAGTGTTTGGTTGTCTCACAGAGTGTAAAAAAGTATTCACCTCGAGGATAAAGCCCGTCTTCATCTTGGGCGGCTGGAACCCCTCGCTTCACTCAGGATCAGGACTACAGAACTCCCTCACTTCGCTTCGTTAACTCTAGAGTCCCTCGCTCGGTATCTAATGCTGTCCGTGACGTGAGACACTGCTTTATCACTTTGGTGCATTAGTGACCCACAAGAAATAGCGGGAATAGTAAATCATCACAGACATAAATCTAAATAGATACCGCATTTCCCTCCATCCGTATAAAAACCAAGCGTGTCACTTTTTATGTACCTACCATAATGTCACAAGATTGATTTAGATAGGCTGGCATTAGATTTTTAACGTGAAAATGAAGCTATCCTATTTGTCAGCTAAACACATATCTCGCTACACAACTCTGGTGGACATGCAGCCTTATGCGAGTTCCCTGTCCGCGCGAAACAATTTCAAAAGAAGAACATTTTTGCACAGATTTTGACACGCGAAGTACATACACTCGCGGCATCTATTAATATGTATATCTGTGTAAATCAAACACTGTACAATAAAGGAGAAAAACTATCAAAGTTACTGTACGTAAACTTACTACGTACGTAATGACGTCATTCACACAAAAACTCTTTTCGAAGTGTGAAAACTTAATCGCAGATAATCTCAAAGCAAACAGTCTACCGTGTGTGCTCGGCCTTGTGTCAAGTGTGTACTTAGCTTAATGAGATAGTAAAGATACTTGATAGAATTTAAAACGTTAGTATTTTTTTTCATACGGTCTTCTAATAATATGAGTGACTTAGGAGTCATCTTTATTTCGAAGAGAATGATTAAAAACCGGCCAAGCGCAAGTCGGACTCGCAAACGAAGGGTTCCGTACAATATTAACTAACTCATTGTGCTATGAAAACAAAACACCAAATAAAGAAGTTTGTTGTATGGGCGCCCCCTTTAATTTCTAATTTGATTTCATTTGTTGTTATAACAGCAATAGAAATACATATTCTCTGAAAATTTCCGTTGTCTACCTATTACCGTTCATGAGATACAGCTAGTGTTGCCAGGTCCCGTGTGTGAAATTTCGGAACGTAAGGATAAAATAATCGGGATTTTGGGTTTCAAATCGGGACAGCTGCGAATTTTTTTTTCGTAATCATTAATTTTAATTTTTTTCATGAAAGTCTGATTTTGGGGTAAAATATTTTTATGAAGTAACAGCTTAGTTATTTTCGTTTTTCCTGTCAAAATATCGAATATACTAAAGCCTCATGAGGTTGGTGAAAAATCGGGACATTTGGCGTCCCGATCAAAGGTTAACCGGGACGTGTCACCAGACCCCTGAAAATCGGGACGTCCCGCGCAAATCGGGATACCTGGCAACACTAGATACAGCCCACTGACAGACAGACGGACAGCGGAGTCTTAGTAATAGGGTCCCGTTTGGCACCATTCGGGAACCCTAATAAAAACGAGGTGAATTTCAATATTTTTAAAGGTAGCTTTTTGCCCTTTTGTTTTTAAAACTAAGAAACCGAAGAAATATCACGCGTTTCCTATTGACAGCCATAAAATGAATTATTTAAGCTCATTGACTTGTACTTTGTGCAGATCATGTATATTGTAGGTATTTAGGTTATGTATTATGTTTTGGATTTTACACCATTTTTCATTTTCATTTATTTGGTGTTGGATTTTATAATATACCTACTTTCTAGTATCAAAACAATCATCGGAAAATTAAATGTATATGATTTCATACCTACATTATTAATGAATCACACATTCAAATATGGGGCTCTCTAATAGCTTGCTTGGAGGACGTAGAGACACTTAAATGTCGTACAACTTAACTATAGTGATGAAAAAGTACGTGTAACGATTTTTTCACCACTAAAACATCGATAGTACATCGACAAAGTTTATCTCGAAGAATACAAGATACCCGCGAAGCTAGTAAATAACATAATTGAAAAAAATCTTAAACCTAGTTCAAAGTACACTAAGAAGTAATCAAATCCTGACCCAAATGACGACAATGGGACCAAATAGAATAATAAATTACGGAGTTATGAGGTAACAAACATAAAATACAACCGAATTGAGAACCTCCTCGTTTTTTTTAAGTCGGTTAAAACTACTTAAAAAGGAGGTTTGAGTCCCATCCGCTGCCTTTATGCCGGAGAAAAATTGTACTTCCTGATTTTCCACTGCCAGTACTAGTGAAGGAGTCACTAGTGCTGGCAGTGGAAAATGGAAATGGACAGGAGCTCTCCAGACCTTATTGATGAACAAAGAAGATTATATATTAATAATAAAATCGTGTATTCACTCCCAAATAAAAACAAATGAATAATTTTAATACTACGTAGGTACATTTTACTGTGGGAGACTGGAGCTCAAACTAAGTTTTCCTGTGCTATGAGTCTCCCGGCAGCAAATGAAGTCGGTTTACATAAATGTTTAAAAAAAGTAAAAAGATATTTATGAAAAAGCATCAGTCATTCCTAATTATATTATAATTTTAGGTAAACAAAATCATAAAAACAAAAGAAAATTCAAAAAGCGATATTCGAAAAGGTTACAAGGACGATCAGTTAACATAAAGATGGTGTTACCGATAACGTGGTAAAAGATTATAGATCCAATCGTGATAGGAATACCGATATCGATGTTTCGCATCATTTTGAGACAACACTATTTATACTAACATATCCGAATTCAGTCACATTTATGAAACAATCGAACAATGTAGTGTATCTGCTAACAAACATCTTATAATATTCCAGATAACTTCGTCTACTATGAAATAATAAAGAAATGGAAAACGCAAACAATATATCACCATACAAAGATGTAGCCAAAGGACTAAATTCGCCTGAACTGCGAGCGAACAAAGATATACCATTCGTTGATGACGTCGAACTGGATAACGTACGCATTGAAGCACCTATACGTCCTAAACGCTTAAGAGATGAAACGGATGAAACTGAACCTCTTTTGCAAGAAAGAGATAGAAAACTACATGCAATAGACCTGGGAGAGATACATTCCTCTCCAAACAGTGATACTATAGTAGTGAATACACCAGAAGGAACGCTATATGTTACTTTAGATCCTAATTCTAGATCAAAAGTTACTAGTCCTAGTACAGAGTCAACTGATTTATCAGCTACACCAAGTACTTCAAAAGCGTTTGATTACAATGGTCCTTTTGGTGCGAAGGAGACAACGGCGTACGGTGCTAATGAATCTGATGAGCTGATTAGGAGCGAGAGGGAGATGGAGCATAGGAAGGCGAACTTGAGGAGGAACTCGATATCGATGCCGACGCTGCAGAATTTGGAGTCTGAAGTTCTGAAGCAGCATTTTTTGAATAGTCCTGATGGGGTAAGCTTCTCAAAAATGCTGTAATTCAATTTTAGATACAGTTTCTAATGGAACTGATATATTATATAGGTACAGGGTAGAAAAGTGGTAGAGGGAAAGTACTTCACATTTTGACTGCCTTTTTTTCTATTCTAGAAATACACTGTATGGGTTGTGTCTTCATTTTGTACTATACTGGATGGGTTATCCATTGTATTTCCAGATATATAATAAGGTCCGAATAAAATAGTGAACTTCCTCTTGAGGGATGAATGTATAGGTCATTAGTAAGCAAAACATAATATTATAAAAAAAATACGAGGGAAAAAAAATTTTTTTTTTAGACAATATTATATTTTGCTTACTAATGACCATGGACGAGAGACTTTACTCTATGCTAATGACCTATACATTCATCCCTCAAGAAGAAGTTCACTAATTTATTAGGACCTTATATAGTTTTGACGATAAATATACACAATTGACTATGTTAGGTCTCTGTGGACTCTCACCCACGCGCACCTAAAAAGGACCTAACCTAAAAGAAAGAAACAAGGTTCTGTTAATATGCGCGCAAAATTAAGCAACCCATTGAAGCCTCAACCAACCTTGATAAATACCACCATTACTTAAATCCTAAGCTGTCCACACAACATTAGCCGTATCTAGATTAAACAAAGCTATGTACAAAACAAGCAAACCTGCAGTTAATCCACCAGCATATCGTACTGCGTGCCGTTTTCTACCAGGTCGACGTCCTCGCTCCAAATTATGTTGTAAATGACAATTTCAACGAGTTAATTTGGCGAAATAACAATAAAAGATACTATAGATAAGGAAAGTAAATTATTCTTGCTTATATAGCATTGTACTATTTTGAGGTTACCAATTTTTTTTGCATTCTTACTATTAGAACTGAGCTTATTTAACTAGTGGGAGACATCTTTATTTATAACAAATATGTACAAAATACAATCTATATACAGAAAATTTCCTCAAGCCTGCCGCTGCTTCCGATTAACGGCAGGGTTCCCAGAAGGCTGGCAGCGTTTCCCCTTTGGATAGCCAAGCTGACGCGTTGGCGGAAAAAGCTCCCCGCCCTTTGGTCTCCGGAGGTCTCGATCAATTTTGATGACGAGATGCGAGCAAAACGGCGAGCTTCGAACCCCCACGGTCCCTTGGTCTCGACCGCAAAAGGCACAAAAATATAATTGGGTCCAATCGATGCGTATTTTTAGAATTTTGAATTTTCCGCACTGGCCGCAGCTCCCCTGCAGCTTTACAAGTCGCCGGTAAGTGAGATGGCGCGAGTGTATCGACACATGTGGCATCCAACACCAGCGACTTGCCGACACTCCAAGGGATCAAAGACATACCATCCGGTCTCTTGCCATCGCCCCGCGCAATACCGACTGGTTCCAGTACGGAAGGCACATTAGCGACAACTTTAACTAGTTAAAGTCAATAGTTAAAATGGTTCGCATAACTTTTTTAGAGTTCTGAAAATCCGATGAAAAAACGGGAACCCATATAGAATCACTCTCATGACGTTATCAACTAATTTTTTCCAGTACGTAAGGTATTGGAAAGTTGGGCGTAAAAAGTTCACCAACCATATTTTCAACGTTTGGGCGGTAGCATGATGTTTAATAATGTTTATAGCCTTCCTTAATGAGTCATCTAACTACACAAAAAAAATCAAGTCATTCCCGATTCCCGATTTAAAACACTTCAGATATAAATTAGTACAGATGTCTTCTATTCAGTATTACTTTACTAGTGCTCAATATAAATGGTACTTACGGAACCCTCTCCGCACGAATCGAGTCCCACTTGTCCGGTTATTTTAATTACACATAATATATTCTTATATATGCCACATGTCATAAGTTATAGCTAAACCGCATGCTAATGTGTCGGTTTGTTATTATTTATTTTTTACATGATACCAATCACTTTGAATGTACTGAAAATTGTATAGGAAGGTATCATCATCATCATCATCAGCCTATAATGTCCCTTACACCACAGTACCCCTAGACAAAGTACTTTTCGTTGCGTTTGCGCGAATATAAACGCTACAAAATGTATGAGATTGACATAAGGATTCGCTAGATCCTAGCGTAACCAAATGTCAGTCTCATACATTATGTAGCGTTTCTATTCGCGCAAACGCAACGAAAAGTACTTTGTCTAGGGGGGCAGGCCTCCATTCTCAAATGAGGGTGAAAGGGAATGGGCAGATACTCCACCACACGTGCCCACTGCGGATCGGTGGAGGTAGGCTAGTGGTCAACCTACTGTTGGAGTTTTCAAACCGCTTAGGAGGCATCCAACCAGCTTAATGACTGAAAAATGCAATGAAATGAAATGAAATGAAATAATTTATTAATTCAAATAGGCCTTCACAGGCACTTATGAATAGTCAAACTCTAATACTCTAATGCACGGTTCGGAAGGTTGATTTTGCTGAGAAGAGCCGGCAATAAACTCAGCAATTACTCTTTTCAAAAACAAACTAAAATGTATTACATCAGATGTTTCCTGCGAGAGCGAGCGCTACAACCACGCATTTTTATCATTTAAATATTCTTTAATATTGTAGTAAGCCTTCTGTACTAAAGCGGCCTTTATACGTTCCTTAAACTTTAGTGACGGTAAATTTAAAATTTTATTAGGGATCTTATTATAAAATTGTACACTCAGTCCTAAAAATGAACCTTGCACTTTTTGGAGTCTATAAGAAGAGGTCAAAAGTTTATGCTTATTTCTAGTATTAAAAGAGCGCACGTCACTTTTTTTTACAAAAAGATTAATACAAAAAAAATGCAAAAAGATAACCGGAACAAACGGTTTTACGTGCCTTCCGAAGTACGGGAAACGCTCGAGTTGTAATACCAATAGGTGGCCACCTATCCAGGTACCAGCTTCACCAGTAGCAGCTTAACGCTTAGCTCTTCTAGGAAGGTATAGTTGAATGCAAAATTGTAGAGAACAATTGCAGATTTTCTTTTATGTCTGTGGGACAAGCAAGCAGGCGGTCCTCTTGATGGTAAGAGTTAGCCGTCACCAATGGAAATTAGCAACCTGGTATTACTAATTTCCATAAGGCTGACAATGTGTTGCCGATCTTCAAAAGGCCTCAAAAGCAACTAACTACCTCTCAAGGACAACTGCTGAAACGCACCGGTAGATGCTTGGTGGCTTGAGGGTAGTAGTCAGCTAGGGGTACTACAATATACCCGAAAGCCGTGCTGTGGTTTCCTCACGATGTCTTGCTTCACTGAAAACTCTAGGTAATTGTAGTATTCGAGTCATGGCTTTGTCATGGTATTCCACAACATAACTTAACTAACGAGCTAAATGTATAGACATTACAGTTATAGAAAGAATTCATATATTCAAATTATGTAAACAAGCGTTTCATTTTCAATTTAATAATGAAACCTCCTGTCTAGGGGGCCAAGTCTGCTAAAATGTCATACTGACACGATACTATTGCAATTCCATTATCATTGAGCCGATGTGCGCACTCTACTAATTCATAATGGTCTCATAATGAACGTAAAGAATTTTAGTGCAAAAACTGTCAAAACTGACAACTAAAAGATCATTGTGGCACGATTGTAGTTTCAGAGAAAAATCATCGGAAAGCTATTATGGCGCCATTATGACGCTATTGTGTTAGTAGACTACCAAAACTGATAGTTCATTGGAACACAATTGTAATATTTTGACACCACTGATAGTTCATTGGAACACAATAGCAGACTTGGGCTCCAGAATTTGCAAATCATAAAATCGTGGAACAAAACCACGCAAATTATTTGCATAGACGAATTTATAAATGCGCATGGATAAGCTACCATATTATCTCAATGTCAAAATAAGATATCAATAGAGCAAGCGATTGGTGCAAATCTGATTATATGCCGGAAAGAAAATTTCCTTAGATATAAACTAAAATTATTCAGTGTTTATTGCTCTTTGCCAAGAGAGTTCGCGTTGGTGATAAAATAAAAATTACAATTAAAACAAATGATAGTGAAAATACAAATATTAGCAGACATTTAGTAGTGGTGTTTGTCAAGATAAGACTGGACAGTGCGAAAATTAAAAATAAATTACTTGAGAAGATACTTTTTATCTATCCCCTATAGATAGCTTATCTCCTATGCATATAGGAATGTTTTGATAATTATGTAGTTTTAGAAGATTCTGATAAACGCGATGACCGAGGGATTAACACAAATCTAAGAAGATAGAAATCAGTTTTAGAGAAAGACATTTGTGTTAGTGAGAATTAAAATTTTATCCAACCGAGCCATTAATCAGATAAGACAAAAGCAATAAATTAAAAGAACTCTTGTTAAATCTAACTAATACCGGTTCTTCAACAATGTCTGAAAAAAGATCAAGAAAGAAACCTGATCTTCGCGTAAAGATACCATCCTACCCTCACGATTATGTAGAAATGCCGCCTGAAACGAAAAAGCTGATTCTAGAAGCCAATCTTGCGTCTAGCGATATAAAATATATAGACGATGATGAATCAGGGTCAGTTAAACCTAAAGATGGTAGAGGAACACCTGAAGTTAAGATTGTTGGTCCTGAAGATTATAAGGTAGATGGTGATAAGAAAGATGAAGCTCCTACTGGTGATAATAGTCCTGTAATTTATAGAAACCAATTGAAGAGAGGTTCTGTGTCAATGCCTCATGGAATGAATTATCAGGCTCAAGCTCCTCAAGGGTTGAATGTAAGTCGACATATTGATACTTGTATATAGGGGATAAGCTATGAGATACTTGCACAATAGGCCTTTTTAGTTTATTGTAAATTTTTCATTGGTGTAAGGTTCGGCCGCGGGCAAGATAACTGTGAAACCTTCTATTAGGGTCAGCTCACACCGAGACTAGATGCGACGAGACAAGACGCGAAGCGCACTTTTTATACGATAGCGATAAGCAACTATATTTTCATAAACAAAAAAGTACACATTCCGGTGAGAGAGTTCAAAAGATGCTGCGATGCTTCGCCCGGTAGACGCGGCGGGCGGCGGCGAGCAAACACACGGCTTCACGATGCGCCTCGCGGCGACAGCTTCCTTCGCGGTAGGTGCGTTTCGCGGCATGGCGTCGCGTCGTGTCGCGTCGCGTCGCATCCTGTTGCGTCATTGCGTCAACTGACCATACACTACAACACTAATTACAATACATATCGCCATTCACGTGTGAATTAGGCGGAAGAAGACGGTTTTTCTATTCGTAGATGCATTGGCTCTACTTAATACAAAATTATTGCTTTTACTAAATAAATTGTATGCTTTACGTACGATTCATTAAAATATTTACTAAATGGGGATGATTCCTAGGTAAAACAATAATAGTTCTAATTAGTCTGTCAGTTAGATTATTACAAAATATTGGATACCTACATAATTTTTGCTTTATCAAATCATAAAAAAATTACAAAGATAAAGCGAGTCAATATAAAGTCCGGGAGAGGGGGCTCGTGACGTCACTTTAGAGTAAAAAGTGTACTCTAACGTGACGTCACGTGGAACTTCAACACAAAATATACGTGTCTAATATTTTTTTATAATGTAAGAGTCGGACAAAAAAAAAATTTTCTTCGACTTTCATAGAGACTCTCTATACAAATCAAAGAAAAAATTTTTTTTTTCCCTCGGTTTTTTTTTCTAATATTAATTTTAGATTACTAATGACCTATAGACATTCATCCCTCAAGAGGAAGTTCACTAATTTATTAAAGGTATCAGGGAGTTTATAATCTCGCTAGGTATATTATAAACTAACGGTTTTCACAAAAATACGGTGACATATATAAGAGCGAAGCTGCGGGGCAGATAGCTAACCTAGTCTTATAAGTATCCCGGTAAAAACTTTAATCCAGGTAAAACCACGGGTGGAGACTTATTTACAATAAGATTTGGTAGTAGACGGTGACACTGAGATTAAGAGCGGCTGCTACCTACAATTGTCCCGCGACATCCTGTGGGACGATCAATTGTGTCTTTTTAGGTTCCCACTGAGTCGGGAATGTTTTATTATTTTACTAGTCTTTTCCCCGCGATTTCGCCCGATTTTTTTCCCGGGATAAAAGTATTCTATTTGTTACTCTAGGTTATGATCTGCCCGTGTGCCAAATTTCATCATGATTGCTTCTACCGCTTAGGCGTCAAGAAGTAACAAACAAACATAAGCATTTATTATATTAGTAGGGTAATATAGATCTACATACATAAATCTAAATAGATAACGCAAGTCCGTCCATCCGTATGAAAACCAAGCGTGCCACTTTTTTCTACCTACCGTAATGTCATAAGAGCGATTTAGTTAGGCTGGCATTAAAGCTGTAACGTGAAAATGAAGCGATCCTATTTCTCAGCTAAACACACATCCCTCGCTACACATCTCTGGTGGACATGCAGCCTTATGCGAAACAGTTTCAAAAGAAGAGCATTGCTCTCCTTTTTGGCACACGAAGATGAACTTCGTCACTGGCGTCATCTATTTAGATTTATATCTGTGATAATCTTTCGAGGCGAATGAGACTTTTCTTTGTGTAGGTATTTGCCACTGTAGATATTACAAATTGTGATTCACTTAAAAATTTCCGTGTTTAAAGAAAATCGTTTTTATGGAATTTGGAATATGGAACTCATGACATGTTTAGGGCCAGTTTCCTTCTATGCTTTATGTGCTTACCACCTTCTGCCACATCATCGTAAAATATCATATCATACAATATTAGCCTATATTGACGGTAAATTTATTATTTTTACTCTTTATTTTTATTCTCTACAAATATTTTAAAGCGAGTGCGAATTTTGTGAGTTTGTGCGTGTGATGAGGGTAATCTCTGGATCTACCGATCCCAGTTTTATAGGCTACTTTTTATCCCGGGAACACTATTGAAACCGCGGGAGACTACTCTTAAAAAAATCACAACAAATCTTAGAGTCCCAACATGCACCTCCCTCACCGGTGCGGTGTCCCACTTGCCTACATCTAATCCACTTCGATTTGCCCGTGAATCGCGATCCTACCGGACCACGGCGACTCTACACAACAACACAATAACATCATGTGAGACTTACAAGAACTAAACAGTGATATAAAAGTGTTATAAAAACGCAAGTAAGTAGTTTACATGTAAAATGGTCACGTATTTACCGCCACTATACTGTCATAGTCAAACAATGTGAACTTATGTACATGACAATATAAACAGTATTGATGATGATGATGATGATTAGCACTACCCTCAGCCAGTACAACGACCGACACATGTCCTATACAACCATTCAAGCATCAGCCACCATGTAACTAGCTTAGTTTATAATGACTGGTACCTGAATAGTTGTATCGGAGTAACCATGGATAAACCAAGGGGTGCGTGGTATATAGGAGTGACACGCTCTGGGATGGGAGAGGACGGCCATTACATTAAAAATGCGTTTTATGCGTATGGGTACCTCCTGACCGAGGCACTTGAATAGGTACTCTAATACTGGTTCGGAAGGTTGCATTTGCTGAGAAGAGCCAGCAATTAACTCAGCAACTAATTTCAAAACAAGCTTAGATTTATTACACAAAATTTATCTAATCTCATAACAATGACGAGCCATTAATTTTTAAATTAATACTTGTTAATAATTCCAAACAGTCAAAATGTCTAATGAAATGCGATTCAACGCGTTCGCGCACACATTCAAATACCGTTCGCCTCTATGGATCGAGTCGGATTCTGAGGACAGCAAGAGCAGCAGCGAAGGCCACGGTGGACTGTGCAACAGTGACGACAGCATCAATACTGATAGTTCGGGGAGTATCAACAATCTGCTGGATTCCAAGGTTAATCGAACTTTTGAATTTGGCCGAGTATCCACCAGAGATGTGTAGCAAGAGATGTGTCTTCAACTCGTCATTAGGGCCGCTTCATTAGAGCGATCGCTGCATTTGATGAGAAAATTAAGCGGTCTTATTTAAATTCAAAATCATTTATTCAATAGAACTTCGCAGGCATTTATGAAAAGTCTCACTCGAATACTCTAATACTGGTTCGGAAGGTTGCATTTGCTGAGAAGAGCCGGCAATAAACTCAGAAATTACTCTTTTCAAAACAAGCTTAGATTCATTACATAATTATGTATTTACATTCTCCCATCGTGGCGGCAAATCTACAAAGTAGACTGAATCGATATTTAATAATGAACTAGCAAACTTAAGCAGACCAGCCCCCACAAGCAGCACCTGTTCACAAGTATGACGCGTGTGGCAGCCATCGCCCTCCTCGCCATATTGAAGGAAGTGACCATCACACGATGCCGCCGCAAGCAAAGGCTTATTATGGTCAGCATAAACACATCCCTCGCTACACATCTCTGTTGGATACTCAGCCTTGAAGCATGAGAATCTTTTCTGCATCTTATTATTTCTTGAATCGGAAATATTCCTGTGCAGAAAATAGAGTTGTTAGAAAAACAGAATTGTCCATAATATCAGATGTGTTTCGTGACGGTTCTTCTCAGTTGAGTTTAGACGGTTTAGAAGTCCGTCTAACTGGGAAATTCTTCACATGACCATCCCGTCCCAAATGTATCATGGAAACCACAATTTGATTTACTACACATACTTTTCAATAATGTATTCTAGACTAGCTGTCTCGCGCGGTTTCTCCCGCGTTCCCGTCATAAAAAGTAGCCTATGTCAACCGCGGATAGTGTAGCTTCCCAACAGTGAAAGATTTTTTCAAATCGGTTCAGTAGATTCGGAGCCTTTTCAATGCAAACAAACAAACAAACAAACAATCAAATCTTTCCAAATTTTACTATTTATTGGTAGAAAACAAGAAACTATATATATGAACAATGAAACCTTAAATCTAAATTAAAAGTTAACTAAAATTAAAAATTACAAATAGAAAACTTGTCCCAAATCGCTGCCCTGTGCAAACGTACCAAGAAGGCTGGCGGCATTGCCACGTTGGATTGCAATGCTTATTCGTTGGCCTAAATAGACGCCAGCCCTCTTGTCACGTGAGGTCTCAACTAGGCGATGTGAGACCTCGTTAAACAAATGGTGAGCATCTGGCCCCCACGGCCCCAGCGTTTCAACCCCAAACGCCGCAAATATGTACCCATCACCAAGGGTAGCATATTTGCGGCGCTTCAGACCTTCTTGCTGGGCGGCAGCGGCACCGGCCGTAACTGAGGTAACTGGAAGGTGAGATGGAGCTAAGGTGTCGACGCATGTAGCGTCCCACACCAAAGGTCGTCCCACCCTCCAGGGTACCAAAGTCATTCCGTCCGGTCTCTTGCCATCTTCCCGCACCAAACCGTTCGGTTCTAAAACGGCTGGCACACCGGAAGTGACAAGAGCCCGGCGGATGAGATCGTTAATAGCCGCATGCCGCGACATCCGCCCAGCACTCCTGCTACACGAAAGCCCGTGATGGCCAAGACGCTCAACATTGTCACCACAAAGGCAGCGATGGGGGACAATACATTTAGCCCCTAAACGGAGACAACATCCTATTTTGAAACAAGTGTTGTCGAGTAACGTACCCGTATTAGGAGATGGAAGGCATTGAAGCCAGAGCCCTGACTCCCATTTTGTAGAAGCGAAGAGACGAGCTCGCTCAGCAACGTTGCTAGATGAATCGATAAGGTAATTTTGAGTAAGCCTGCAGAGTGGCTCGTCCCATCGCCTCTGTGACACCGGTGTGGCTGGAGCATCTGTATTGGGACAGGCCAAGATCCAAGCGTTTCTGGCCTCAGTCAGCCACGACACCTCAAAGTCACGGAGTGACGGACTAAGGATTTTTCCAATGAGGCCCCGTGTGCTATGGACTGAGGACAGAAACGCTGGTAATGAAACACTTGAAATTTTTCGGATACCCAGGCCTCCAAACCGCATTGGTAGAGAAGCCTGAGTCCATGTACGATCATCTAAATCAATATTTAAAATGGATATGAGTGTTTGCTTTATGATACTGTCTAATTTATATAAAATATCCTGATGTTTCCAAAGATGGCAACTTCGTAAAACGTATGTGAATTTAGGTACAAAAAGACAATGCCGAATAATAAAATATGCCATATGAGTGTTAATTTGTTCCAGTCTATCTGACGTTGAATTAAAATTTTGAATTTGCTCATCAACAAAAGTTTGAAACGATTCATCGAAAATCGGAGAGCCTAGGAGGCGAAGTGAACTCTTATCAATAAGTTTTAAATTTGGCGCTAAAGAGTTGAATTGAGAAACTATTAAATTTGAATCGAGTGTACTATCGGAAATAAAAAGTTCTTATTTGGAAAAAATTAATTCTAAACCAATTTGGTGAAATTCCCTAACTAAAGTTTTAAAGTCATCAAGGACAGTGTTCACATCGCCACCTAGGGTCCCGTCATCTAGATACCACAGGTTAAATTTTGAATTTAGTTTTTGTATGATTGGATGAATTGCGAGACTGAAAATGGCCGGCCCCAGAGGGTCACCCTGTTGACAACCAGTAGCCGAGATCAGGGTGTGGCTTTTATACATAAGATTAGAAGGAGAACTATAGTTTTGCCAGAGAAAAGGATATACTAACGGAATTTGTTTTTGAACTTCTGTCAACAAGGTGCCTCGGTCTATTGAATTGAAAGCATTTTTTACGTCCACCTTCAACAGTATCTCACCACCCTGAGATGAAAGAAAAGTGCGGAGTGCATGTACGGCAGCCTCACACCCACCCTTAGAACCGAAGCCAAGCTGTGCGGGCTGAAAATAGTTGGCAAGGTCTACAGAAGAGGCTTTGCAGCAAATTTTGGCTGCAAGCCGGCGGTAAGTAGATCCAACCGCTATTGGCCTGATACCACCGTCTTTTTTTAAAAGCGCGCACAGATTGGCTCCGTATAGAGAATCTAGGATCTCCTTGTTAACCTGACCGGAAAGCATCAGATTTATTAAATCCGTGAGGTCCTTCAACATAGACTCACCGGTGTCCCCTAATGTTCCAGCGATTAAGTCTTTGAGGTGCTGAGGTGTGAGACCGTCCAAACCACCGGCTGAGCCACTGCTGAAGGACATTACAGCTGCAAATACAGCCTGCGGTGATGCTTTTAAAGTTTCAACGAAAGGTTCAGGTGGATCTGGGAGGCTTTGATTAACTGTTGAGGGTGGATGCTTTGATTCCAGAGCTGCAACGGTATCTTGGTTATTGGGAGCCATTGTGTCATTAGAAAAAAGCAAGCGGGCGGCTCCTTTGATGTCTCCATCAGAGATTTTTCCTTCAATAAATTTGAACAGGTTAAGTTTTAAGATGGGAGGGTCAATATGAGGAAAAGAAAAATTTTGGAGGGTGCAATTCTTTTTAATGCAACTGGTAGCAGATTTATTTTTATTACAATCAATTTTGCTAATATGTAGTATTCTAAAGGGAAATAATAAAAGATGCTCCCAGTCACGCTTTGTGTTATTAATTATTGTTTTTTTTATCGTGTCTGATAACTTTTGGGCAACAGAAATTCGGGCGCCCCTTGGGATTCTCTTAATCAACGGTGTAGATTTTTTAAGTTCAGCCAAAAGTTCATGAAAGGTAGAGTGATGATCTTTGTTAGAAGGAGCAGAGCTAGAGAATCCATCTTGGTTTTTATAAGATGGATTCTTAACCCTCTTTGACCCTTAAAAAAACGTGGCTGGGGGCATTTAGGACACTGCACTAGGTTTTCTAGAGACACAAAACTAGACTCATGGCTTCCACCTGTGAGAACGTTACTGACAACACTTCCTTGCATAGAGCTTTACCAAAACAATTTTATAAATTTAAAATGAAATAAGCACTATATCTAAAAAATAACAAATCAAGAGAAAACATGAAAAAATAAAAATTCCACAGGTCCAGTCCAATTTCTTAAATCTCCATCTTGGCTTCATCGATTGACCATCTATATAGGTATAATTTTTCTCAGATGGGAATGTTTCGGATACATTAAAGGATGCTTTTTCTCTTGACTTCAACTAGCACATTATTTACTGGGACAATCTGGAACACCAGCCGATGACCTTTGAGCTTCACAAGGATTACTTGCTGCCAATTTTTAAAATATTTTAAAAGCTGGGCCTCTTGTTTATGTGGTTGTTCGAAGTCAACCGGTGAAAAGAACAAAGGTGTAGGAGGTACTCGTCACTGTCTCTGATTTAATGAAAATTGGTGAAATTGAGAACCTTATGCCAGCACTAGGATTATTCTTCGTTTTATAAGAAAAAACACGTGGTGAAAATCAAATAAAATTAATTTTAAAATGACAACGTCAATTCAATCTTTCCTCTTTATAATATTAGTTAGACTAACTATCCCCCGTGTTGTTATCTACTTTACCACTAGAGATAAAAAGCCTATGCCAATCTTCGGCCCATGCATAAACTATACCTATGCAAAAAATCATTGCAGTCTGAGTCTAAGAGCGAAGCATACCTTTGCATGTGTGTAGTGTGTTCTGTCTTTTATGCCATAAAATCCTCTTAATTTGTTGTAACAAATAAAAGTCTTAAATACCTACTTAAAGTACATTAACCCATACTTATCAAGTTTTGATGACAATCGTAGCGTATAGCGCGTGACAAGGAAAACGCTATGTTTACGCCGATATTGACATGTTCTTTACGATGTGTTAGTTACGTCCAATATAATATCCATTGATTTATTGAAACACGAACATTGTAGGGCTTTCAATACAATCGTTATTGATTAAATTATCATGGTATTGTATTTCAGATCTACTGCCATATCGAATGTAATACCTAGTTACTAAAATTGAAACATTTTTATGTCTTTTGCATGTGTAAGTATAAGTTTTAAATTTAATTCCCTAAGTATCGTAACGCATTTTAGTATTTCAAAAAAACCGTTGCTTAAATATTGCAGGTACAACGCCATCTATGTTTCATTACACACACTACGATTATAACCTGTCCGGTTTTGAATGAGCAGTGTAATCAACTAATCACAGATCACCTCATCTACTAAGATTACTTCAATGTAATATTTATTTGGAGATTTCATAAGATATCTATTTGCTTACACGCCAATAGGTACATACGGGCATTTTTAGAATAACCGTGTTTGATTGACTGAAATACAATTAGTTCTTTAGTTCTGTACTAGATGGCGCTTCTTGTAAAAGTTTCTACTACGAACCAACCGCCATTATTATTCTAAAATTTCGAATTAAATTAGGTTTCTATATTTATCTTAATAAAACATTATTTTCACTGATGTACCTCAGTAGTTATACCTACATAACTACATACTATTGACCGAAGGATTTCCCCCAGTTAGTTACACTAACGTTATTTCAATTATGTAACGTTTATGATTGAGAATTTAGATAAAACTATAATATTAAATAATTGCCAACAATCATTTTATTTCCTTATATAACCTACAACGCAATGTATCTATGTATATTCATGAGTGTGCTTATAACTGGAGAACCACAGCACATATTTTGATCCAGTTCTTATAGTTACCTGAAGAATGTAAATTATGTATGATTTTTATTTTGTACGCCTATTTATGCAAATCTCAGTGAAACTATTCATTAGATTTAAGTACACCATTATTTTATTTTACCTCTGACTTACAAATAAAGATTTTTGAATTTGAATTGCGGAATAACTAATTGGAGCTGCGCAGTAACCAATTTAAGCCCTCTCAAGCCCTCTTGAAACTGTTTTTTGTTATGAAGAGAATTTTGCAGGATCAGCAACACGCGAGTGATACTCCTTGTGTAACCGCTTACCATCATGCGGGGCACTTGCTACCTTATTAGACAGAGAAAATAATAATCATGCTGCTAGAATAGTTGACGATCCCGAGCTCACAAACGGTTTAGAGCCCCTCAGTCTGAGGAGAGACTTTGCCTCCTTATGTGTGTTCTACCGCTTGTACAACGGACAGTGTTCTGAAGAATTGTTTAAGATGATGCCCATGGCCACCTTCTACCATCGCAACTCTCGCCATCGACAGGGAGTCCATCCTCGCATATTGAAACCAGAATTGTTTCGAACTGTGCGGTCTCAAAGGAGCTTCCTTCCGCGGACGCTCAGATTGTGGAATGAGCTCCCTGCCGTGGTTTTCCCAATGGAGTACAGCATGGGGTTCTTCAAAAAGGGTCTGAAGAGATTTCTGCAGGGTCGGCAACGCGTGAGTGACACCCCTGGTGTTGCAAGCGTCCATAGGCTGCGGTAGCCGCTTACCATCAGGCGGGCCGTATGCTTGTTAGCTACCTAAGTAGTATAAAAAAAAAAACATGCGGATGGAGCCACGAGCTTTATAAAAATCGATGCGTAACGAATATGTGATCCTAAATAAATAAAAAAATTTAAAAAGGATGCATAAAGTACAAAGAGGTCAACCCTACACAGAGGTACATCCATCTCGAGTGATTACACGCCTGTTATAAATGAACTTCGCACAATTTGATTAATTGATTTAATTAAATATTAAGTCAGAGTGCGAATAAGTGCAGTGTGGGAAGCATGCGCGGTGCTAAGAGGGACTTTGATTGTATACCACTTACTGAGGTTAGATATTGTTTTATATTTCACATTTTCCTGGCCCGTACACGATTTGGCATACCGCCATTTTGAATTTTCGTGACTTATATAATAATCTAGCTGTCCCCCGCGGTTTCACCCACGTCCCCGGGATAAAAAGTAGCCTATGTCCTTCTCCATACCATAGGCTATCTGCATGCCAAATTTCATGATGATCCGTTGAGTAGTTGAGGCGTGTTGGCGTAACAAAAAACAAACAAACTCACTTTCGCATTTATAATATTAGTTTGGCTATATGCAAGCCTTCATAGTATAATATAACAATTATTTTCAATAAAATTATTTATTAAATAATATTACTAGTCTAGTAAGAGCAACATCAAGATTTACGAACTGTTGATAGCTAACTCGTTAATATCTATAATTACCTACCAAAATCAATCAAAAAGTAATTTAATTAAATTTAGGCCCTGATAAGGCACTCTTATACACCAATACATTTCACATTTCAATTGCTTGTTCGACTATAGCTGAATCAACAGAATTGCAACAGTATTGTCTGAATCTATGCATGTGGGAACTACCTATGTTAAAAGATCTTCGACATGTTGACAAAAAAATCTTCTGCTGTTAGAATTAAATTGATACTTGAAAACGAATTACTGTGGGGCTATGATGAAATGCTTGAATACGGAAAAATTTAACCTACTGCCATTTTGTAGTAATATTATACTGAGAAGACTCCAGCAAGAATCTCGGCAAATTCTAGATCTTTCTTTAGTATTCATGCTAAGTACATTTTCTTTTTAATGATACTTGTCCTTGAAGCGCTCGTGGTGTAGCTCGATTAGCCGTTCTTAATCGTTCGGCAAAGTTAAGCTACCACCGTCGTGGTCGGTACCTGGATGGGTGACCGCTTAGTGGTATTTCAAATCGAGCGTTTCCGTGCTTCGGAAGGCACGTAAAGCCGTTGGTCCTGGTTATCACTTGATTTTGATAGTCGTTAAGCTAGTCGGCTTGAAAAATTCCAACAGTAGATTGACCACTAGCCTACCTCCACCGATCCGCAGTGGGCACGCGTGGTGGAGTATTGCCCATTCCCTTTCACCCTCATTTGTGAAAGGAGGCCTGCCGGGCTATTGCGTATCTCTGGTGGTAATCGTAACGAACACCATTCATTATTTCATCCAATGACGCGCACGCGATATGACGCGACGATGACCATTCGCGGGCCCTGATTGGATGAAATTGATTAATGGTGTTCGTTACGATTACCACCAAAGTTACGCGGTAGAGCCCCTGTGCTCAGCAGTGGGACATTATAGGCTGATGATGATGATGATGATGATACTTGTCCGTGAGTGATGGATGAAATGTGAAACATAAGAGTCGAAGCGCCTTGGATGTTACATGTTACATCAACAATACTGAAGCATTCATATTGTAATAAATGACGGATATTTTAGGTTTTTAGGTAGTTTGCTTAAAATTGCCTCTATGGAAAAAATTGTACATGCGGTCATAAATATTTGCGTATTCATGTATTCGACTATTTTCACCGTAACACGAAAAAACCTTTGTGATCTTTTGCGCCGGGATTGAGAGCAAATTGATGCAGGGAACTGAGCGGAACAACATTCTGAGGTATTAATAAGGTCTGATGATTCAGACAGTACGTAGACAGTATCCATGGGACTGTGGGGGTCCGAAGCTCGCCATTTTGCTCGCACCTTGTCATCAAAATTGATCGAGACCTCCGGAGACCAGCGGGCGGGGAGCTTTTTCCGTCAACGCGTCAGCTTGGCTATCCAAAGAGGAAACGCTGCCAGCCTTCTGGGAACCCTGCCGTTAATCGGAAGCAGCGGCAGGCTTGAGGAAATTTTCTACATATAGATTGTATTTTGTACATATTTGTTGTAAATAAATATTATATACTTAAAGAAATGCCGTGAGCCCTCAACTATGATCAGTAAAACCGGTAAAACGTCATAAGTGTACTATTTGTTACATCGTTCTTGTATTTAATTAAAACTGTCATAAAAAGGCAATAAAATACAAATTGCATTGCCGAGTTTCTTGTCGTCTATTTTCAGTAAAATGCTGTTTTAATGAATACAATGAGCATCTTCGTTCCTAGAATGCATAACTTTGTAAGATAGATTTTTACAGCTTTGACCATGTCTCATAAAAAATACACTTACAGAATCCCGCAGCCAAATAACTTTATGTTGTGTTCCTGCGCGTGAGTAAGGTCGCCAGAGCTCATAGGGGAGGGGGGAAAGGTCGGTAACGCGTGAGCGATGCTTCGTGTGATGCAAGCGTCCATATGGCTACGGTAACCGCTTACCATCAGGCGGGCCGTATGCTTGTTTACAGACTTAGTCGTATAAAAAAAAAAGTATAAAAAAAAAAATGCACAATAAATCCCCGCTATGCCACCTATGCCAATTCAAACTCTTGGTTGTCAACTAGCAGAAAATTCATGTCGATAAAATTACCACGATCCAAAATATTCGTTCACAATCGAAGGAAAAAAAAACAGCATTATTTTGCAGTTTTTCCATAAAAGGTCGGCAGTAGAACAAAAGGTCAACCTTTATTAAAATGTGTGAAAAACCGTTTAATAAATATTAAATTAAGTAAAAAATTTAGTGTTTTTCGCAATTTCGGTCCCGTATTAAAAGTTGTTAATTTTTCACAATTGAAGGAAAAAAAACCATTATTTTGCGGTTTTTCCATAAAAGGTCGGCAGTAGAACAAAAGGTCAACCTTTATTAAAATGTGTGAAAAACCGTTTAATAAATATAAAATTAAGTAAATTTAGTTTTTCGCAATTTCGGTCCCGTATTAAAAGTTGTTAATTTTGCTGTGATAAGTCCTTCCAACCCTCAAGGCAGCGCAGATGAATTAAAACAAGTTTTTGTTAAAAATATCATTTGTAATACAAGCTTTTTATGTTGACTGTACTTTTTGTTGTCGGTATTTGCATTGTCATCCAATATACTAATGTATACCAAATTTCAGTTCAATCAGACACTTGGAAGTGGGTCAAATTTAACTTGCAACATTCAATAACTGACACCGGACAGGTGAAACTAAATAAAAGCTTGTAATTTGCTTAATTTGCTTGTAATTGTAAAAACGGTTCAGTCGTCCGTTCCTACTGCGGACCATTAGGATGTGGAATGAGCTCCCCGTTACGGTTTTCCCTCAGCGCTACGACATGGGGTTCTTCAAAAGGGGGCGTAAAAAGAGCTCTTCAAGGTCGGCAACACATCGGTAATCCCCCTGGTATTGCAAATGTCCATAGGCGGCGGTGACCACTTACCATCAGGTGGACCGTCTGCCTGTTTGTCAACCAATTGACATAAAAAAATTAAACTAGCATCGTCCAAATTCCTAACGTAGTCACAGGTAGATCTAATTTCCTATTCCTCTGATCAATCTCATAAGCAAACATTTCACTATGTCTTGACGATATGTGACTGTGAAATATTGTTCTACACACAATATTTGGTATTAACCTGTCCTTTTGTTTGCACTCATCATCTGTTAAGATAACATTTTAGTATAACTCAGCAAGCCGTTGATATTCACCGTGTTTTTGTGAATATTTAAAATAAGTAAAAGTCTAAAAATGTAGGTTTTTTTAAGTGATGGAACCGAAAGTTCTGTTTGGAAACTAACCAATCTTCAAAATGAATGTTAATACATTGAAGATTCAAAAGGTAGGTTGTTTGTTGTAATTGGGCGGTAGAGCTATTATTCTAATATTTTTGCTTATATTCATTATATATTATTGATTGATTCTTTATAATCTTGATGGCTATAAGTCGATATTCCGAAAAAAAATCTGCATTTTTTATACGACTAACTCGGTAAATAAGCTTACGGCCCTCCTGATGGTAAGCGGGTAAATGGATGCTTGCAACATCAGGGGTATCACTGACGTGTTACCGATCCTTCCCCCATCCCCGAAGTTCTGGTGACCTTACTCACGCGCAGTAATACATTAACGTTATTTGACTGCGGCATTCTGTAAGGTGGAGGTTCTTCCTCAGTCAAACTGCTCTTTGAGTAAAATAACGCCACTTCCTCTCATAATCTGCATAATCTGTTTCCTTTGCTCAATATGTATGTATATTTTGTTTCCATTCATCCCTTCTATGCCCATTCCCTATAAAAAAACAATATCATGGCATTATTTCCTTTCCTACTCACATAATCCCTTTATCCTTCAGACCTTTTTGGAGCGATGATAGCTCAGTGGCCACCCTCCAGATTAAAATCTGTCGCCAAGTAACTCACACTCAAGATGAAAATCTTAGTGGTGTGTTTTGGTAGTCGCCTTTGAGAACTAGTTGCCTAGATTATGTATTAGGGCGGCAACATATAGGTAATACCGATATTGCTAGAGTCTATACGCGACGATAACCACGTATCAGATGACCCGACTGGCAAGCTTCTCAGTCTCCCGACATTAAAATAAGAACAAATCTCTTTGCGTCTATATCAGACCTTAAATTGGTAAAATTTAAAAATGATTATGTTCTAAAATCAAACTCGTTTACAGATTCCTGAGCATCATCAGAGTAACGCGTCAGGTTTCAGCGACGGCGACAACACAGTCGACGACAACCATGAGGTCCAGTCTCATGATGCTAAAGTCAAGTGAGTAACAACTCCTTTATTTCGTGCAGTTGAGAGTCTCGCGTGTGTGCATTTTCGTTTGTCGGTGTATACAGGAAGCTTTCACTGATCTAAGGATTAGGTAGGATGAATAGGACAATATTTTTACGGACAACAAACTTTTTCCACAAATTAGGAAACTATAAAAAAAATGCATTTATTTTCAGACAACAGGGGTCCGTAGATTGTTAGTAGATACAAATTTTAAGAGACAACAGACAAAAACGACAGT
The DNA here is from genome assembly GCA_951394255.1 of Polyploca ridens. Classification (NCBI taxonomy): domain Eukaryota; kingdom Metazoa; phylum Arthropoda; class Insecta; order Lepidoptera; family Drepanidae; genus Polyploca; species Polyploca ridens. The sequence continues at coordinate 1,017,765 of OX596259.1, forward strand.
CAGTTTATGGAGCATAACACCTGACGTGCAGCTTCATAAACCTGCCTAAAGTAAGCCCATCCGACCTCTCAGAAAACACGTTTAGAATGCTGTTGGTACTCCCTCTCACCCTGTATCAAATAGAGGCCATTTTCTTGCACATTATGGCAAAAAAATCGTCCGTATGCGCATCCGCAAACATGCCTGAAGCACTACAGTAAGAAGGAAGCCTCAACAATAAAACTTTTAATAAAACGCGCAATAATTTCAGTGAAACAAGACCAGCAAAAGCATGCTAAGAGAAGGGCTTTATTGTGATAGTGAAAAGGCTATTCTTGAATCAAATTTCAAAGCTCCCAAATGTTGTATCTTCTTCTGAAAACACAACAACTCCTCTTAACCCCTCTGTTTAACCCTGGGCTTAAAGAGATATTACGTCGGCAACGCGCGAATGATTCCCCTGATATTCTATAACTCTATAGCCACTGTAGTCGCTTCCCATCAAGCGTATCAGCTTATCTACCACCTTAGTACAAACAAGTTTTCACACGCTTTTCTAAAATATTGTAGCCCTAAAAAGAGAACCAAGAAATTGGCACACCCATTTATCCATCCAAAGGTCCAGCGGATGTTGGAGGGACGATGCATTCAATTCCCAAGGGAGTTAATAAGGAAACGCCTTGGAGCGTTGACCCGTCTTGCATTGCGAAATCTTTGTACCTACTGCACTATCGCTGTCGTGGGTCGCGATCGCTTCTCGCCTGTCAGATTATGTTGTTGTCTCTATTAAGGATGCTACTTTCCTGTGCTATACGGTTAGCATAAGCTGAACAGATCCAATTACTAACAATCGAACAGTATAAATACGAATGTATTGTTGTGTCCTGTTTGTCAACAAGCATGGACAAATAAGAATCCTACTTGTCAACAAGATAATATAATAATATGTCAAGATATAGGATGCTTTTTTATCTCTGGAACTCATGAGATCTTTCAAGAACGCGGGTGAAGCCGTGGGCGAAAACTAAAGTAAACAGTTATTTTGTAAATGTGTCTACAAAAATCGTCGGTATTTTGTTAATTTGTTTTCGGTAATTTGGATCTGTATAGCTTCTTACGTTGCTGACCCTACCAAGTCGTTATAATAGTATCCTGATTTTCGCTTCGATGATTTTATCTTCAGAACCATTACATGTCTCAGATTAAGATCTGTTTTATATTGCGTTTCTTTTAGGAATTGCTGAAACATGCTGAAACCGTATACTTATGATTCGTCATTATTATTTGTCAGATTTTCTTCGCGAGCTCGTGTTAAATTCCATTTATTATCCAACATCTTCAATTCTCAAGCCACAAACAACTAGGAAATAAGGACTACACATTGTAGACTTTGTAATTTAGGATTAGTTTTTGAGGCTTATAGCATTACGTTTCTTACTGCATGACTTAAAATATTTATCAAATGCTCGTGAGACGATAGCTCTATCTTATCTTTCGTTCCTTGTATGTCCATCGTTTACATCACGTGGCAATTATTTACTAGTCTCTATCTCGCTGTTTCACCCGTTTTTCGAAGGATCTTAAAGCATCGGTCCGCCTGGTGGTAAGTTACAGTAGTACCCAACTGATAAGGCGCGTCGTGAATCTTCGTTCGCACAGAAAAGAAAGTATGGCCCCGAAGGTTAACGACAGCAAGCTTAGACCACTACTATAAGGTTCATAATACACTGCAGCTGTTAGTTCCGACTCACTCGCAAGTCACGCCCCTCCGCACGGCGCGCGCTAACATGGCGGCAGCTGCCCAATAGCGGTTTCCCGCGCTTTGAAAATATACAAAAAGTATCTTCTGCGCAGGTACATCGGTAAGCCATATCAGTTGGGTACTACTGTACTGTAATGGATGTTTCATATTACGGGTATTGCATTATAAGGGACGCTTGCAACACTCACAAGTCACATATTACCGACCCTTCCCCTTCTCCAATGAGCTCTTGTAACCTTACTCACTCGCAATAACACAACATTGTTATTTTTCTGTGGTATTCTGTAAGGTGGAGGTACTTCCCCAGTAGAGCGCTCTTTGAACAGAAAATGTTATGCTCTACCTCTCCAAGAAATTCCAAAAAATCTATGCTCTATATGCGAAGTTTCCTCTAAATCCGTTCAGTCGTATATGCATGATTGATTTACAAACATCCGGATATCTCAACATCCAATTAGTGAGATGCCTTCTGTTCCCATTATGTCTGGTCACCTCAGTATTCAACTACTCAAATTTATCCGCATTAGCTACTTCCTAAAAAAAAATTCTTATGATATACGCTCCACGTTTCTCTAAACTTAATACTCGTATCTAATATGTTAATGAGTTTAACGATCAGCTATATTAGAATCGTTGCAGAATCACTTACAAAACGTCTAAACAATTGACCCACATCGACTAACAAGGTATCCCAGTTATCTTTAGCTTAAACAATGATAAATGATCCTTGAGTTGATACTGTCACCGAAAAGAAGAGCTATTGAAAATCGCTGGATCTTTATCCGTTAGATGATCATAAAGGTGCTAGCCTACTGCTGTGCACGACGTGCTCTGCCATGTTAGCGGCGTGGGCCAGTGTTTCAGATATGTGTATCTACGTTTCCACTGAAGCACCATCATCATCTGCCTGCCTTGTTCCCAGTCATTTGTGGTCGGCGCAATATGTACGGTTCTTCCATTCGTCTCTTCTATCCGTCATACCAGCATCCACTCCTTTCTTACCCATGTAAAACTTCACACAATCCATCCATCTCTTTTTCGGTCTTCCTCTGAAGACCAATCTCAATAATAACTAGCAAGAAGAAAATAAATCTAAGAGAAGTAGAGTGACGCTTACTATCAGGCGGGCCGTACGCTTGTTTACTGACTTCGTTGTATAAATAAATAGCAAGTACATATGTTTTCTAAACGGTCTTCCCACATGGAGTAATTGCATTTCGATCATTAACATTTGGAATGCGGCGTGCAGTGGAAGAGTGGCGATGGTAGATACTAATATATACGCTCGATATATGAGCGATTTCTATAACAATAATAAAATTCTAATACTGACTGACCATTTCCAACTTATTTCAATAAAATTGTTTTCAGAGCGACTGTTTTTAAGTAATGAATCTAAGTTTGTTTTGAAAAGAGTGATTGCTGAGTTTATTGCCGGCTCTTCAGAGCAACATTATAAATATCCTGGGACATTCTTAACACGCGGCTGTCTGATTCCAAATTAAGCAGAGTTTGTACTATGGAAACCAGATAAAACTGATATACAATATATGTTTACTTTTTTTAATACTAATTATACCCAAACTCATTACATGAATTCTGTTCATGAACACAAATGTGTTTTGTAGAATTGTTTGACATGATGCCCACGGGTAGCCAGTTCTACCATCGCAATTCTCGCCATCGACGGGGAGTCCATCCTCACACATTGAAACTAGAATGGTTTCATAATGTTCAAAGGAGCTTTTTTCCCAAGGGAGTACAGCATGGGGTTCTTCAAAAAGGTTGTGAAGAGATTTCTGCAGGGTCGGCATCGCGCGAGTGGTACTCCTGGTGTTGCAAGCGTCCACGGGCTATGGTAACCGCGGTAACCGCTTACTATCAGGCGGGCTGTGACCTTGTTTGCTACCTAAGCTTAAAAAAATGTCCTGGGCTAAACGAACCAACGTGCAGCGTAGCAAACCACGCCAGCTGCCCGTAATAAAAGATTTTTCTCCCAAATAATTACGTATATCCTTACAAACCAGTTCAAAAAACCTTGCTAAAGTTAGCGAACTCATTGGTGCCGATTCTGTTGTAAATCGCACTAAACTAATTTTAGTCACATCTCATCTCTTTCTTACGAACATTATTGAAAAGGATAGAACATATTTTAAGTTGTAAAATTAATCTTTGCCGTCTCATTTTGCGTGTATTTAGGCGTAACCACGATCCCACCAAAAACATTCTGAAAAAAACTAGCCAAGTCTCGATGGAGCTGCTTGTTTATCTCTAAAAAGTAATGAAATCTAGACAAAGTCGTGCCAAGTCTAATGTTCCTTACTGCGATTTCTTTATTATTATAGTTAATGTTGTGTGACTTGGCCGCTGAACATTCTTTATACGTTAGTGGGTACAAGCATGTACAAGTACAGATTGGTGCAATGGTGTCATGGGGCACCTGGTTTTGTACCCTTGTGTACCCTTCAACGGCCAAGTCACACAACATTAACTATAATAATAAAGAAATCGCAGTAAGGAACCTTAGACTTGGCACGACTTTGTCTAGATTTCATTACTTTTTAGAGATAAACAAGCAGCTCCATCGAGACTTGGCTAGTTTTTTACAGAATGTTTTTGGTGGGATTTCACTTCTTTTTGTAGAAAATGAAGCGGCCCACCATGTTGAATATTTTTTGTAAAGGCGCTATGTCGATCTCTAATAGTTTGGTTGGGCTCTTGTGTTTTCTAATCAGGGTCACCAGGTACTCCAGATCTTCGATTATCCTAGTTTTTATAGTTTTCCCTTTATGTGGCCATTAAACCCTAACTCTGTACCAAATTTCAGCTCTCTAAGTTTATGGGAAGTACCAGTTCTATTTTGATGATCATGAGTGAGTGAGTGAGTGAGTGAGTGAGTGAGTGTCATAAATGCGAAACTTTGCTTTCGCTTAACTTCGGAACTAAATGACCTACAGACTTGAAATTTTGGATTTTAAGTATGTGATTATAGCTTACTGGATGACGAAAATTTCTATGTTCTGGTCTTATCCAGACGTTCTCAAATAGGGGCCTGAAAATGCGGCGAAATGGTTCCAGTAAAGGATGGTACGGCAGTGTTTGCTTCGCGCTCGACTCGGCGGGGGCACTGCCGTGCCCCCCGATAGATGGCGACTAAATTTATATTGAAAACAAGCATTGGACTAATTTGACAGGACTAAATTTCTTACATCCTTTTCTTATGTTCTTTGTTAGAAAGAGACATAGTGAGATTAAAATTAGTTTAGTTGTGAACAACAGAATCAGGGCCATTGTACAGTCGTCCAACCTCGGCAACCACGCACAGTTATATCGGGAAGGGTTATCTTCATTTGTCGCGTTCAACCGGTCAGTAGGAGGCGTGTGAGCGAGCCGTGTGTTACCTAGGTATGCACTTCTACATCAAGTGACCAAGAACTGTTTACTTGGATCGTACGAGGGATTTACGACTGAAAAAACTGTGAGTTGAGTTATTTTGTTGACGTTTGTAGCTTTAAGATGTTTGATTCAAGACTGATTTAACAGATGTTTGGGAAATAGTAAAGTAACTTGATGTTTTGATTTAAATGGCATGCAAAGAAAGCATTTGAATAAAAAAATACCAGCTCATACAATTTAATGCTTTTAAGTAAATTCGAAATTTCTCCAGTTATTTTAAAAGAATGCCAATAATGTTTGTGTTCCTATTTTCTTGTATAGAGATTATTTATCTATGTTATTTTATTTTTGCATTGTATTAAAATCACAACAGTAGTAATTTTAGTTTAAATAATAAAATTATACTCAATAACTTAAACTTAAATCTAAATAATAATAAACTAATAACTAAAACTTAAATCTAAAAATAAACATATAAATAGACTAGCTATAGCTAAATAAGTAATAATTAGAAAGATATCAAGTTTTTTAATACATTTACTAGATAATAATAAGACACGCATAAAATTGTATACCTTTTGCATTTCCAACAATACCCAGTTGAAACGCATATTTTTTTTTGTCAATTAAAATTTATAAACTGTAATTATTTTGTAAAATAATAATTAGTACTTGAATGACCGAATTTTGTTCGACAACTCGGATAAGCACGTTTTCCCAGAGATGAGACTAAGCTAGATCGATTTTTCGTCCCAAAAACCTCCATATAGCAAATTTCCTTGAAATATTTATATTATAAACAATTTTAATTACATCATACATGTAGCAAACTTAGGGCCTGATGTTAAGCAGTTACCGTAGCCTTTGGACGCTTGCAACACCGGGGGTATCACTCGCGCGTTGCCAACCCTACACAAATCTTTTTGAAGAACCCCATGCTATACTCCCTTGGGAAAACCACAGCGGGGAGCTTACCTGAGCATCCAATATTAACTGTACTTGTGAAATTGCAATTTGGAAATACGACAGAGAACCTGCTTTCGTATATACAGATAGACCAAATAATAGAGTTGCTCAAAAGAGATGGAAAAACTTCAATCCTATACCTAAATACAGTCAGATTAGAGTTCATTAATTTCATGCTAAAACTATTTTGTGTATGTGTGAAAAACAAATGAAGGTAGACCTAGAAGGTAGGCCTTTTTAAGGCGATGATAGCTCTGTGGTAGTGACGTCGGATACCGAGACGAAGGTCCCGGGTTCGAATCCTACAATGAGCTTGAGCTTTCGGTGAAGGAAAACATCGTGAGGAAACCATAGCACGGTGGTAGGGTACTTTGTAGTACCCATCTGGCTGGCTACCCTCAAGTTGAAAATTTGTCTACAAGCACCTAATGGTGTATTCCGACAGCTTCACTTTAGAGCCAGTTCCTTCTAGGTTTTGTGTGCTTACCACCTTCGACCACATCATCACTTACCGTGGTGAGATTGAGGTCAAACACAGAATTATCCTCAGTAAACTTAAAAACTTTTTTTTCAAGCCAATTTATTTTCAACGTTGCGTGAGTAAAACCGGGGGCGATACTAACTATAGGAACAGAAGGTTAAGTACATCTGCAAACATCCCACTAGTAAAATGATTGCAGCTAATGCAGATAGCTCTATGCACAGATTATCACAGCGTTATTATCTTGACTCTACTAATTATATTATTATTTAGATAATGATATTTAATCATATATTATTATAGTACTTATTATATAGTGTAGAATTGCTATTACTCAATTATCTGATTCAAAGTTTGTAAAACTTTTCTTTTTACCACAAAAGTTAAACAAGCGTACGGTCCGCCTGATGGTAAGCGGTCACCGTAGCTATATGAACGCTTGCAATACACGGGGCATCACTCACGAGTCCCAACCCTTCCCACCTCCCCGATAAGCTCCGTAATGCGCACGAACACAATATAAAGTTACTTGTACTATTATGTGGTTGGGTCTAACCGCGACACCCATTTGTAGGTTGTGTGGGGAACATACGGAACGCATGGAGCACCTTCTGTGCACATGCGATGAGTCTCCTAGGGATCCGATATCCAAAACCAGAAGACTATAGGCTCATATCTCCTAGCCTCGTTGTAAAACTCATGAAAAGAGTTTAAATAGAGAGTGACTGGGGAGGAGTAAGTTATCTAGGGGACCAATAGATCCCAATGGGTCGAAGTGTCAGAGCTATTTCTCGGCACCTCCACAAGATAAGATAAGATGTGGTTGAAATACATTTCGAAGGGGTTATTTAAAGGTGCGAGCGTTTATAGGATAAGGTAGTCGCGCCACCATAAAGAGGCCAGTATACTTGTTTGCTACATTAGTAGTGACAGTGTCTCTATTTAGTCTTAAAGTCGTACTTTTTCAGGTTCCGTACCCAAAGGATGCCAATGGGACCTTATTGCTAAGCATCCGCTGTCTGTTCGTCTGTCTGCCAGAAGGCTGTATCTCATGAACCTCATATTAAAATATTTATTATATTAACAAGAAATAATAAAAAAATACAATTAAAAATTAAAGGGGCCTCCACTCCATGCATGAAACAACTGATTTACAGATTGATTTTAAACAAGATTCTTGTTTAAAATCAATCAAGGGTTCCGTAGTCAAAATATGTGGCTTGGCCGTTTCACTACTATAAGAACTATTGACTAACAAAAAAGTAATGAATAGTCAATGAAAGTAATGAAAATTTTTCACCTTACTCCCATGTGACGGTAGCCAAACTGCCAAGCCACATATTTTGACTAAGGTGTAGAGTTTGTGAAGTTAGGGCTGTAGAGTAAGTGCATATAGAGTTATAAGCTTGGCTCTACATGAGATCTGATAACTTTTCGACAGTGCCATATGTCTTGGCAACATTTTACATAAAAATGTTTTTGGTGGGATAACACGTTACTCTCTCAAGTTGAAAACTCTTTATATACTTACTTACCTTTAGCCAAATCTTCACATATCATCGTCAAAAACAAGCCTAAAATATTATTTTGCCAGCCCTACGCCACTTCCGAACAGGTAACATATTTTGCATGTTCTCTGGAACTCACGAAGGTCAATGCACATATGCTCATCACTTGTTTCCTCATTATCCGACACTTGGGCTGTGAGCTGTTACCGCATTACTGTTTATTTTGTGATATGGAGGCGACATGACATAGTTACATCATGTTATGGACTACGTTTTTTTATAATATCTTCTAATGACTAATTATTAATAAGATTTCAATATATTATGAATAAGATTCTCAGTGGTAGTGACGTCGGATACCGAGACGAAGGTCCCGGGTTCGAATCCTACAATGAGCTTGGGCTTTCGGTGAAGAAAAACATCGTGAGGAAACCATAGCACGGTGTTAGGGTACTTTGTAGTACCCGCCTGGCTGGCTACCACCCTCAAGTTGAAAATCTGTCGCCAAGCACCTTTCGGTGTGTTCCGACAGCTGCACTAGAGAGCTCGTTCCTTCTAGGCTTTGTGTGCTTACTACCTTCGGCCGCATCATCACTTACCATGGTGAGATTGCGTTCAAACACAGGCCTATAAAAAGTAAAAAAAGAAATTTGCTCAGGTGTATTCGAGTTATCTAGATAGTACAAGAAGTTTTAAAAGTGGGTTGATTATTATACCGCGTATCCCAGGTCCTCTGCCAGCACAGTACCACATAGAGTTCTTGCGACCTTACTCGCAGCACAGAGTTTAATAATTATACTACGTAAAACTCGCAGTAATGTTTTTAGTTACGACCTAGTATAAGTTCACGGGCCCAAGTCTGATATTACAATTGTGTTCCAATGAATTTCAGTGGTGTCAAAATTGTGATATTTTACAGTTTTGGTCTACTAACACGATTGCTGGCGCCATTATGACGCTATTATGTTAGTTGACTACCAAAACTGCAAAAAGCAGACTTGGGCCCCAGATCTGGGAACCACCCAGTCGACATTGATCTCTCGAAAAAAGTACGAATTCGAACTTTTATCGCGTGTTAATCACTTTACGTTATTCTGGCAATTTCGAGGCATATTTAGAAGGAAAACTAGAGCTTTGATTGGTACAGTAAGTTCGATTCGAAGGACGCGACAACTGGTTCCCAGATCATAGCAGGCTAACAGGATGGTATGTGGTCAGGTCGCCGCGGTCTCCCCGGCGCAAGTCGGCCGGCCCACGCCGCCTCGGTCGCTCGGAGTTCAGTATGGACGACGACGACTACTCGCCCAGCAACTCCGTCACCTCTGTCAACTCGCTTGCTAGTCTACTCAAGGAGAAATTGCAGGTGGGTCTGTTAATAATATGGTCTTATACCTATATAACAAGGTAACTTTCAAATTAGTCCAATACTTGTTTTCAGTATAAATTTAGTCGCCATCTATCGCGGTTATGTCTAAATACCCGCAAATGAAGACGGCAAAGACTAATTTGACAGTTTTAATTATGGTTCTATCCTTTTTCAATAAGGTTTGTCAGAAAGAGATGTGATGTGACTAAAATTTGTTTAGTGCGATTAACAACAGAATCGGCACCATTGTAATCCTTTAAGAGTGTAGAGTCCACTCAAAAATGATTTTACAAAAATCCACCAAAAAAAGGGGAAAGCGATTTGTGAAAACTCTTAAAAAAGGCGTAAAAAGGGCTCTTCATTTAATCAACAGATTTGCAAACCCATAGTCCATAGTCACATCCACCAATTTCAATCTTATATCTAATCCTTTCAGAGCATCCCACAAAAGATACGCAAGAAGCCGACAGACTACAAGCTCCGTGCATTCGTGAGCCTAATGTTCCTAGCCATAGTGTTCTTCGTCGGGTTTGCGTACGTGCTGTACCACCAGCAGGCCTTGACCAAGGCGTACTTCAACAGCGTGCAGTTCAACGAGCCCAAGAGACTGGTCAGAATCTTCAATGGTGATGATGTGGAAATATTGAAGGCTTCTTTGGGTAAGTGATGTTTTGATATAGATATTCTTTAGAATTGACCGTATGATCCAACATTATTATGTGATAGACTTGCTTTATAAGGGTTCGACTGAAAAAAATAAGGCTGATAAATTGAGACAAATTGTGCCTAATGCTATGTACTGTTAGGTTCCTAATATATTACGTATGACGGAAAGGATATTAATCAACCCAAGGGTGAAGATCAGGTATAGACTCTTTATAAAAAGTTTCAGCTCAAATAAAATTGCCCAAAGAATTCATGCTAACGTGTTCGATAGTTTTTTGAAGTGAAAACTTCTTTAGCGGCGTTGTGCACTTTTTGGAATGGGTAAAAAAAATAAACTCGCGTCAGATGTCACGTGACCCTGATCGAAAATTCGTAAGACGGAGGGAGAGTAGCTGCAAATTAGACTGTATTTATACTGGGGTTAACAAAAATGGTACCGGAAGGTAGGTATCATTTTTGTTCCCATTTTAAGTTCATAAATTTTTTTTATTCAAAAGTATTATATGTACATGTATCTTGAACTAGCTTTCCCTTGTATAAAAACGTCTAGTTTCAAAAATGCACAACGTTAATATTCAAGTTTTCACTTCTGCCGGCACTCCCGAAGTGCAACCCGTTGTTTTCTTTATATGGCTAAGTCGGTAAACAAGCGTACTGCCCGCCTGATGTTAAGCGGTTACCGCAGTCATATGGACGCTTGCAACACACGAAGCATCGCTCACGCGTTACCGACCTTTCTCCCCTCCCCAATGAGCTCTGGCGACCTTACTCACGCGTAGGAACACAACTTTACACAACATACAGTTATTTGGCTGCGGTATTCTGTAAGGTTGAGGTACTTCCCTAGTCGAGCTGCTCTTTGAGGGAATAAACGCTACGCTCTACCTCACTTAAGTTTATTCTATTCAAATCATAACCAACGTGTAACTGCACTAGGAGGGTAATTATTTTTTCACGTGACGCTAATATGTAGTATTATAGAAACCTTTGCCGTATAGTTTGTTATCATCCAAATAAGTTGTGCTCTTTATATGTAGGGTTGCCATCTCTAAAACTTAGCAACCAGGACAAGAGGCGTGAAAACCCCGGATTTTGGAGCCCAGAACCCGGACATGTCAAGAGGTTTTTTTTAAAACTTAGTATAATAAAAAACAGTTCAAAATGTCATAAATCAACATTTTATTTATTTTCAAAGACATTCAAATTAAATTTACTCATATACATATTATCATCATTGTTAATGTTAAAAAACAGAATATCAGACTTGAAATTTTTAAACCCGGACTATAGTCAAAGTCAAAGTCAAAGTCAAAGCCATTTATTCAATTTAGGCCCCAGAAGGGCACTTATGAAGGTCAAATTTACTGAAGTTACCACCGGTTCGGAACTCGGCCTTCAACTGAGAAGAATCCGGCAAGAAACTCAACAAGGTTACATTTTTTATATATTTTTTGGACAATCTGACTATGTTTGGCTTTTTTTTTCCAAATAATTAAAAATAAAAAAGATATACCTGAAATATATAAATGAAACTCCGCCCGGAAGCTCCCCGGACGCCCTCTAAACTAGGACAAATCCGGGGAACCCGGACGGATGGCAACCCTATTTATTTGGATATACCGTTGCAATCCAATATGATACAAAAAAAAATACAGTTTGTTTTGGTAATTTTAAACTGAATCAAAGTAAATAATGAAGGTTAATCTGTTTTGTCTCGGATCATGTCAATAAGACTATTTATTTTTATTTCGTGATAAGGAAAGTGTCTTGTATAACGAGAGGTCAGACATGTTTGTTTGCTTAACATGTTTTTATTAAATATTTCATTTTTAATACAAGCTTTTTTTGGTGACTGTACTTTTTATAAACATTTTTTTTTACATGAACAAAAAATATAGTGCGAAAATGACTTGATAGAAAATTATCACAAACTTACCCATTCTATCATAGTGTATATAATTAAGATAAAAAATTATAAATGATATCACTAGCGTCTGACCTAGAGCTGATACTAACGATTTTTTGAAATATTCCATACCTTACGACTTATTTAGATTATAATCTTTTGGGGCTTAGTTCATTTAGCTAGCCGCTCGCCACCCGCTACCCAGAGAAATGCCATTTTTTTCTAGCTTTATACCCACCCATTCTTAATCCAACATTTTCTTAATTACAGCGGTAAGTCTAAAAGGCAAAGTGAAGGCGTTTCCATGTCTCCCGGAGCACCGTCGCTCAGACGGGTCGGAGTGCCTCGAGTGGCTCCACACGCTGCGCTTCTACCTGAGCACGCACAAGCACGACCCACCGGCCGATAACACCACCTGCTATGCGGTGCACTGGGTGGCTTTGAGGGCTGGTGAGTCGGATTTTTAGCTCTATTCATTTTGTTTTAGAGTTTATGGAGTATCCTGAAGTTTTTTGTGATTGGACATGGTGTAATATTGAGTGTTTTTCCAATTTACTAATACATGTACCCTAAAACGTAAAGTTAGAGGTACATCACGGTGATTTTTTGTAGTTTTCGAGTTATTTTAATTGTTTATAACCAAAATTATAGAGTATTTTACATATCTTAACCGGTACTAAAAAAAAAAAACAAAGTTTTTTATTCAGTTTAGGCCCGGGTGCCAATTCTCACCCCATCAAAATTAATGGTTTGATCGAAAAAAATACGAATTTGAACTTTCATCGAGTGTAATCACGTTACGTTATTCTGGCAATTTCGAGGCCGACATATTTAAAAGTAAAACCAGGCTACTCGATTTTTCATTAGTCGCGACCATTTGAATTGCCTCCGCCTCTCGAAATTTTACAGTCGAACCGTGAGTTCGATTCGAAAGTCATTTCGAAGGACCCGAGAATTGGGTCCCTGGTAGGGCACTTATGAACGGTAATAGGTACATACAGTTGAATTAACCACCATTTTCAAATTTGGCATTTATATTATTTTGTAATTCCTGTACCTACTTGATTTCAAGAAATCTAATAGTGAAAGTAGTCACAGTTTTTATTTTTAACCAAAAATTGCAATACCTTCTTTTCCACAGACGTAACTCCAAATGATTGTTTCGACTGGAGCGACACCAAAAGCCACTGGTACGGCGGAGGACAATCTATCAACTTAACCTGGCCATTAGACAATGGTACCATAGACTATACACCTTTTGTAACGGGCGACATACAAAAATCACAGTGGGGCAATGTTTTGACCCGATACTTCATTAACTCTAAAGGAGCAGCCTTAATTATCGACGAAGAAACACCTTTGCACGTATCTGTAAATAGAGGCTCAAAAGAAATATGTCTCAAAGCTAAATACGATGAATTCGCTTACGCAAACAAATTAACAGAATTTCCAGAAATGAGATACAATATTTGCACTTCAAAAGATATGAAATCTTTACATTCTTCCATACATAGTCATAGGAGAGCACCTTTATGGGATGGTCTAAAACCCAATGACATGCAAACTCTTGAGTCTTTGATCTCAGAACCAGTTTGGCAAATAGCACCTAGGTTTAAGCACGAATTGCAAGCCGAAACTATTTCCAAATATACCGATGACGTCATCAACCTAGGTTTTTTAAAACAAGGTCATGTATTAATCAATGAGCATTGGCAAGACGAAATAGGTGACTTATCGGTTGATAAATCTCGATTTGAGACCTTAAATATAACTGTAGACAAACTTCATAGAAGAGGTTTCAAAGTAGCATTTACTGTACAACCTTTCATAAGTACAGAGAGTAAGAATTTTGCTGAATGTGTACAGAAAAGACTGTTGATCAGCGAAAGGAATGGCGATAGACGTATACCAGCTCTAACAAGGTTTAAATCCTTAGCCAGTTCTGGTGTTCTAGATATAACAAACAATAGATCAATACCTTGGTTCCTTGATAAGCTACAAGCTGTTATAGACGAATATCACATAGATTCATTCTACTTCGACCTAGGAACAGCATACGATATGCCTCATTACTACCGGTGCGAGAAGTTCTTGATCAACCCAGATCAATATAAAACAATATTCACCAAAACTTTTGAGAAATCTTTAAACATTATTGGGGTATCGTCAGCTGTATCATTGCCTCGCCCCCCAATATTTGTATCTCTACCACCCTTTGAGTCAACTTGGGAAGCCATGAGACGAGTCATACCAACTATGTTGACTTATGGGGTTAACGGATTCCCTTTCATAATGCCCGGAGCTGTAGGTGGTGATATTTTCTGGCCTGGAAGTGAACAATTCCTGCCAAGTTCTAGAGGATCTATGGATCCTACAAATGCGACTCAGGAGAATGGTATAGCTCTGCCAGAAAGAGAGCTGTATATAAGGTGGCTGCAGATGGCGACGTTTTTACCGGTGATGAAGTTTACGCATCTACCGAGCAAGTACAATGATGAGAGGGTTTTGGAGATTGCGAAGAATTTGACGCTCACCAGACAGAAATTGGTAAGTTTTATTTACCAAACTAGCTATACAATAATAGAGCTAGCTTATGATTAGAGACCCAAAATTATTTATGATAATCCTCGGCAAATCCCATCCTTATTTTTATACTACTAAGGTAGCAAACAAGCATACGGCCCACATGATGTTAAACAGTTACTGTAGCTTATTGATGCTTGAAACACCAGAGGTATAACTCGCGCGTTGCCGACCCTGCAAAAATCTCTTCACACCATTTGAAGAACTCTATGCTCCTTTGGGAAAACCATGATGGGAGCTCATTCCACAGAATCCAATATTCCAAAATTTCACATCCCGAATTCTAAATCCAATATTGATACCAGGTGACCCCCCTCTTGCTGAAGTACAAGCGCGAGGCGCTAGAGGAGGGCCTGCCGCTGATCCGGCCGCTGTGGCTGGTGCCGGGCGGCGAGGCCTCCTCGCTGCCGGTGCACGACGAGTTCGCCATAGGAGACGAGCTCGTAGTCGCGCCTATACTATATCCAGGGTCGCAATCTGGACCTGGGGGGACTACCAGAGAAGGTAAGTTTCTAACAATACCAGCTCTCCTCTAGGCATTTCACTAGGAACTAATTTATTTACCTACCTACGCATCGGTCACTCACACATGTAGCGAGCGGTGAGGCCATTGGTCAAAAAGAGCGAATGCTACCAAAGGTACTGCCATGTCTGCCATGCTATTAGGTACGTTGCGGGCGACAACGGTGGTTGACGATAAATTCGCTGGGGGGATGTGTGTCACTAATTTACGTATTAACAGTTAGTATACTTTGATTCTTTCTCTAAAATAAAACTGGTCGACGAGCCCGTGCAGCGCTGTCACGGATAGCAGACCTCATACGTGATTGCTTAGCTAACGATAGAGACAGAGTATAGAAACAGTACTGAGTGCATCGTAGACATATAGGGTGACTGGTAATTAGTAAACGATACTTAGACACATGATTGTACTCATGATAACAAACAACTTTCCAAAAGAAACAAATAGGGATAAATAACTAAATTAAATTAAATAGCTGATGGTGTACTCTTATTCTTGTTAGGTACTAAATATTAAGGGCTCATGGCTAAGTAAATAAAAAAAATGTTTCTTTGGGAAAGTTTTTTGTACAATCATGTGTCTAAGTATCGTTTACTAATTACCAGTCACCCTATATATATACTTTACAGAATTACCCCACATGTCATCCTCGATTAGGCCTGGTTGGTGGGGTAAGTGTGCGTGTGTGGGGGTGTGTTTGTGTGACTCTCTTTTCACACCTTTCTTGAAAAGGGATTTAAAGAGGTGTTGAGAAGAGTCGCTGTGCCGGCATTGGACGCCTCATAGAGATCGCCAGATACTCACCCCAGGAACAAAACACCACATCAAGTAAATATGTTTTCTTTTCCAGTTTACCTCCCACCAGGCTTATGGCTGGACGGCATCGACAACTCGCTTCGCAAAGGAAACCGATGGATGCACGAATACAAGGTGCCATTAGACAAAGTAGCGTTCTTCACAAGGCTACCAGACAATATGAGGGTGTAGCCTCGAAATATACGTAGTTGATACTTGCCTTTAATACTAGCCGTATGAGGTGGAAGATGCGTTGTAGTATACTTGAAATTAGCACATAATTCGTCCAATGAGATATATTTCAGTTAGGTAAGGTCAGTATGTAAAGTGATAGCTTATGTATGTAGAATTGAGATGCTTTCTGTTGTATCTATTGTATTTCTTAAATCTAGTCTTATGTTATTGATGTTTGCATGAATGAACGTTACAACCGACCAAGAAGTCACTTTTGACATGAGGTTGTCTCACTTTGTCACGCTATTTCTGTCTCTTTTTGGCACATGGTTGAATATGGGCAGTCAAGTGGCCTATAAATATCGCTATAGTTTTAGGGAGTATTTTCTTGGTTTCATTATATATTTTTTCTTCGCAACTATTTTCTTGTATATCTATCAAGGTACTAATAGAATTATGAACCAGATGCCGTAAACCATAGAGATATAATATTAATAGAGCGATTGTTCTAGAGTATGTACCGGGACACGGGTATGTGCAACGGTGCCTTGAAACGAACTGCGCGTTCATAGTTCATAAACAATTAAATACATATGAATGCTAATTTATCGTATTTAAAATTCTTCATTTATAAAATACTCTTACGAAGAACAAATGACAAGGAATTCATATCGTAATTTTTTCTGACAGTAAATCACTAGTGTATGATAGGTATATCTATGAATGCATCTATATGAAAACTGCCCAGGCTTCGCACTACCCTCTATTAATATTCTTACTCTATGGAAATTCTCATAGAAAGGACACTAAGGTCCATATTTATAAAACTCTTTTGAACTAATATTGATGAAATGGTCACGTGGCCCTGATTCTGTTGTTAACAACTAAACTAATTTTAATGTCACTATGTCTCTTTCTTACAAAGAACATAAGAAAAGGATGTAAGAAATTTAGTCCTGTCAAATTAGTCCAATGCTTGTTTTCAATATAATTTTAGTCGCCATCTATCGCGGTTACGCCTAAATACACGCAAAATAAGACGACAAAGATTAATTTGACAACTTAAAATATGTTCTATCCTTTTTCAATCATGTTCGTAAGAAAGAGATGAGATATGACTAAAATTAGTTTAGTGCGATTTACAACAGAATCGGCACCATTGTTTGATAATAATAGTAAAGTGATCGATAAATATGTGACCGTAAATGGCGCTCCCTATAGATTTATTGTTAAATTCTTCCTCGTGTGCTCTTAGCTTGAACAAAATATTGTATTAATCATAGTTAAAATTGCCAAAAATATTTATATGTAAGTATACATTTGATATATATTTATTAAATAAGTTAAGTAATAAGTGCAAATAAAATTGTGATTATTTGAACATTCCAAAGTTGTATAGAAAGATTTAATTATAAGCTATTGAAATATTTACCTTTATCTAGCCAAGAAACCATTGACTCTAAATGGGTATAGCAATTTGTAAAATAAATATGCTGGGACATTTCACAAACGACTATTTGATCCCAAACTAAGCAGAGCTTGTTCTATGGTATGTTAAGATTTTTATTAAGAGCTCTGTGACCATATTTCTGCATTATTACATGATATCGATCGACATTTCCCAGTAAAAAAAACGTCCTTATGTTTTAAGTTAAAATAAACATTCCCAGTGCTTTTGTTTTTTTTTATGTTTAAAAATATCGATAAAATCGGTCAATAATGGTGCTGATTCTGTTGTGCAACTAAACTAATTTAATCTCTCTATGTCTCTTTCTTACAAAGTACATAAGAAAGGGATGTAAGAAATGTTTGTCCTGTCAAATTAGTCCAATGCTTATTTTCAATATAAAAGTCGCCATCTATCGCGGTTACGTCTAAATACCCGCAAATGAAGACGGCAAAGACTAATTTGATAGCTTTAAATATTATTATGTTCTATCCTTTTTCGATAATGTTTGTAAGAAATAGATATGACTAAAATTAGTTTAGTGCGATTTTCAACTGAATCGGCACTAATGTACAATTATATTATAATCTAAGTAATGTGCTAATGTTGTGAAATAACAAAGTTTTTTTGACTGTATAGATATCTGTTTATTGCATTTATAAAATAAACGAAACTGTTAATAAATGTTTTAAAATATTTTAAAGACTTTCTTTAAAAAACATATTTTCCTTTAGGCTCATTGCGCTGGAACGGGAGTAATATTCGGAGAAAAATGTACATTGCTTTTTGAACTCTATCTCGATTTAATATCACAATTTAATATCCGCGGATATTAAATTAGTACGTATTACAATGGGATAAACTTCAAAATTAAATATACCGTTTTTCTGAGCTAAAACTAGAGCTTTATCTGAAGAGAGCTTTATCTAGCATAACCCCGCGGTTTCACCCGAGTACGGTTTGAATTTTTTTGCGCGGAACACAAATTATTTTTCAAAATAAAAGTAGCTAAGTTACTCCTTATAACATCAGCTATGAACCGGAATAGACAGACAAAAATGATTAAAAACTCATTCCGATTTTATTCAAAAAAAGTTGAAATAACATAAAAGCTTGGTGCAATGTTGGTGCAATGCAATAATCTTTAAAATTGGAATGTCAAATATAAAAGAATATTTAAATCAAAAGCACTAAGGAGTATTGATATCAACTTCGATGCAAATCACCCCTAAAATAACTTTCTACCCCTTTTTAACTCACTTGAACGGAACATAGTTGTAATGTGTGGCGTCTTCTCTATATGTAGTAATAATAGCTCAATGCATCGCAATAGGATTAGGAGTTACCGAGAATGACCCAATATGTAGTAACAGTATTAGGACTTGTAGTCTACATTTAGGCATCTAGGGTAGTTGAAATAAAACACTAATACCATTTTTTCAATCATTTATTTATTTATTTAATGACTTTTACACATTCATCAAACACGCTGAATAGTGACGCGACCGTACACAGAATGGTTTAATGAGATAATTTTTTACCAATATTTTACGTAATACATTAATGGTTATAAATACTTGATCCACCATTATATAAAATTATTAAACATTGTTGTAGTAACATATAAAAAAAAACTTACCTTGTATCTTCCATCATTCCAAATCTCTCAGTCATTTTCATGTCAAGGTGGTCTATTTTTCAAATTTTTTTTTAGTAGAATTTGAGTTCTTAGAGACAATATCACTAGTGATTTGGAATAATATTACACAAAATAGCAAAAGATTATAAAAAAACAGTCAATAATTTACGTCAAATGATACCATTCATCAGTCCTGCCCATTAAGCGTGTTACAAATATTTCCCTTGTAAAAATTGATTGTTATAAGTATTGAAGACGCTAAACAGTATTTTATAACTGTTGCAGCGATATCTGTTGACCAGTTATTTTTTAGTTTCAATAACAGTCATAGTTTACAAGGGATATAAACTTTTTTCAAATCTCCTAGCACATCGGTTGTTAGCACCACATAAGCTTAAACATTCATATTACGCCTACCTACCAACATCGATTAAAATATTCTATCGATAAGACAGATATAACTTGCATTCCTTTCAATGCAATTCCATCGTTTGCCTCTTTCACTGAGAAGATTTTGGCGTTTTGAAAGTATTCTATAAGTTTGAAATTTTCACTTTTTACTATATCCAGATTTTTAATACTTACTCTCAAATATTTGTTAGTGGTTTTCCCAGTGAAAGATCAGGATTAATTTGAAAAATAATACTTTAGTTTATGGAATAATTGAGTGATTTTGTTGTCACCAATAATGTCATCATTTGGAGCATTTAATTATTTTATGGATTATCGGTATAAATTAGTATATTCTTGTTTGGTATCTCCTTGCGATTTTATTTTAGTTAAAATTCCAACAATCAGATTATAACATGTCATCTGACTCCTACTGGTGACTTGTATAGGATTATAGATATAATAAAACATTAAGATTAATTATTTGTTAATTAAACTTAAACATCATATCGTTTGATAACACAGCCGGAAGAATACAACATTCAATAATTTCAATAATGATTTTATTTTTCAGAGCTATTGATGTTCACTAAGCTGATACAATTCTTAATTTAATAACATTTTTATTATAATTATAATATTCCTAATAATATGCATTAATTAGAGTTCTAGCTATAAAATACAATAGTTAATCTTTCGGGTTTTCAGGCTTTTGGCCAACCGTGGATGCTGGCTGAAATCATACGAAGCCTATACTGAAAATTACTCAAAACACTTAAGTTCGAAGCATAAGTATATTGTCTTTACCGATGCACTTTATAATAATCATCTATTAGATAGAAATAATCTGATGATCGATGAAAAACTTTCTAATGTCGATTAAAGATATTTGGTGATACCCCGTGCTTGTATCCACTTCACATTTCAAATAGAATGTTATGGAAAGTGATGCAAGTGGATAAGCTGGCTTGGTAAGCTTAGAAAGCTTTAATTTAAATATTATAAGTACAAAAGAAACATCGGCTCAGACACCTTCCTCGAAGGTTTTATTTTCGTCTCCCTGATTAGTCCCATCCACATCTACCTAAAGCATATCATCCATATAATGGGAAAACAAATTGTGCTCACATTAACACACATACTACAGTAAATATGTCAACTATAAAAAAAAACAGAATTACATTCGTACATTTCATAGAAAAAAAATAGTAATCATAGAATACATACAATTTTATGACATTTGTTAAACGTTTTTTTAGTTTTTTTTATTTAATGTTATTTATATTGTGCTGGTGCTTTCAGATAATACGAATTGTATTTTTTTTTTACTATTTTATCTATAACTATAGAAGAATGTTGGCAAAGAAAGCGATGATGGAGTGGCATTAGTCGGCTTATCACTATTGATGACTTAAAATTAATTGACTCAAAACTCCTTTTTGATTTGGCGAACATATAAAGAGATATAATTGGAGAAAAGCCCGGAATAGCTTACTCACTAGATGGTTAAAATCTCGATGACATTTACCACATTCTCACACACCATACAAACAACGATTTAAATCGTAAAACAAATAGTCATCTAATGGAGTACTTTTTCTATAATTACACAAGGATTTAGGTATCGTGGTTATTTAGAAACGCTAAAACACAATAGGAACGAATAATACAAATCTACAACATCGTTAATCATTATTTGGGTCGTATCGACTAGAAATTTCAAAATGGTAAAACAATAAAACATCAAAAACAATGCCAAACATATATATAAAAAACACAGTATGGATGGAGATTCAATAAAATCTATATTAATTTAGCAATAATATTTTTGAAATGAGTAAAATTTACATACGCTCAACACGTATTATAAGTATTTATAGGTAATAATCGCAACAAGCAAGTTTCAACTTAAACAAAGGTAAATAGAATGATCATTTTGTAATAATACTTCTACCATAACATTTACTTTATAGTAGTTAAGCTCTCTATCGTTTTAGGCTCACTGTTAGTCTAGAAAAACAGAGACAACTTCGATTAATACAATCGAACGCTGCGCCACTATTATTTGCTTTCCTAGATGATTTGCTATAAATGAGAGAACACTTAGAAGTTGCAGGTTATTCTAATTATTCTCGCATATAATTCAAATATCTATAGCAATTTAATCTTTAATATTATATTTAGTTCATTCAACAATTCGTTTAATGAACGCATCAATCGATCGAATCATAAAACAATTTAAATATTGAAGTTGCATGAAAACAAGCTCAACATGAAAATAAAACCTAAGTTATTTTTCATCACTCCTTAATTCTAAATATCTATTTTCATTGTTCATAGTTTAGGGTGAGACTTGAAGTCATCTTTGTTATTCTAGATTCGTGTAATAACGTAGTAATAATGTCACTTCTACAAATATTAATACAACTGGCGCAAGCGGCACTAGCTCGCCGAGCGTCTCGTCGTCTTTAATAACGTCTTTTAAAGACAATTAGTTAAATATATTTCTATTTAAACTTTGATAATAAAAAAGTATATCAGGTCTTTTATCAATATTACGTCACGTTATCATTGACGCTCGTTCCTCTTCTTTACGTCCTTTCAAAGCGTTTTATGCTAAAATCAAAATCGTGGTCGTGCTACTACAAATTCGTACGAGACACTATTCAAAATTTCACAATGCGATAGCAAAATAATTCATCAAAAATTTAGATTCACGCACAAGCGGTGTTTTGGCTAAACAAAATGGACTGGTTACGCTAAATATCGTGTATAAAAGCACTACCGTTTGTATAAGACCAAATTTTTAAAACATCATCAGAAATATATTTTAAATGGCATGTACTATTTTTAATGAAGCTACAAGAAAACAGTATTTTTAGTTTTAGAAAAAAATGGACGTCTCTGTTCTTAGGTCGAGAATTTGGTTATTGACTTTTGAACTGGATGCGGCTTAGGACTTGTCAATTTGGGATTACTAGGCCATGGGACGAAGCGGCCTATACATCGATAACAACACCAGCACTTTTGACATTTCGTATATCTTGATTATCATAATCGTTACTTCATTATTACCTACGATTTTATCAAACTCATTAGCAGTCTGTTAATTGCATTCAAATATCACAAAGTCTCTCAGTATCTATTTGCAAACTATCTCATGCGAAAAAGTGGCCTCAATTGTAGCAGGATTGCTTTCGAATGTTTCAATCATTTATCACAGCCAAATTTTTTCCTACATTTTACAAACTTTTCACTTGCTCCTGCATTTGAAAGCACCTGCCCTATGGAGAGACTCACTTCTTCGATGAGAAGGCTACAAATAGACCCGACACCTAGAATTCGAGCCTGTAAGCCGCACATGATGTTTCGTGGTCTTGCAGGTTGATAGTACAACGGGAGGCTGATGGCGATAGGTCGATCTTGTATTTTTCTAATGCCTCCTCGTTTTCTGTCACCCAGAAGCCAAGCACATCGGTGTCATATGTGGGGATTATGGTTACTTCTGTAATTAATTGGAAAAATAATAGTTTTAGTTAACTAGTTTAATTATTATAATATTCTATTAAATAGTGTTGACATGTTTAACAGGTATCGTATTATTTCATCTAACAGGTATGTTGAGCATAATACACATTTTTGATATACATGAGTAATATTAAATTTTTTAAATTTAATATTACACATGTATATGAATAAAATATTAAATTTTTTGCGTTTTCATAAATTTTATAAAAAAATGAAGATGCTTACCCAAATCTTTATCTTCCCATGTCTTTTTGGCATCAAGAAGGGCATTGTAGATTTCCTTCGATGGTTCAGTACCAGAGAACACGTAGTATCGTGCACGTACTCGTTTAAAGAATTCCATCGCTGAGTAATACGAATTGCCATGATGGGGGACGTATGTCAGCTCCATATAAACTGGAGATGGCGCCTTCTTTTTGCTTGGAGACTCCGAAGATCTCTTTGCTTCTCTACTCTTCTCTTGATTTATTTTATTCTTATTAAGTATGGTTGAACTAGGTGTCTGTTTTTTAGGCGTGCTCTTACCATCCTGAGGTGGTCCAATTGGGCTCGGCAGACCGAGTGGCTTACCCCAGGATTCAATAGGGTCTTTAGAAGAGCTAGAGTGTGAGTCACTGGAGTGAGACTCACTTGAAAATTCAGTCTTGGCAATCTGTGACTCTTGCTTACTAGATGAAGAGCTAGTCTCAGTTATTTTTCTTGACTCGGACTTAAGATCCTTTAAAGTGATGGTACTTTCTTTTTTAGAAGAATGATGGCGCGAGCTTGAGTGACTTTCCTTATCGAGTTCATACTTAGCTGTGATATTGGAAATAACTTCTGATCCACTGACTTTTTTATGTTCTTCAATTGCTTTCTCAAAATGCTCATCGGCTTCCTTCAAGAATGTAGCATCAGATTTGCTATGCTTCGTTATTTCAGATCTAAGTTTCTCGTGCATTAAGAAATCTTCAGTCATTCTACTTACTGATTTATCTAATACGTGAACTTCAGTCTTTGATTCGGAATGTGTAGACGATGTGCAGGAATCGTCTTCAGGCAGTTGTCCATAAATAGACGTCGACATTGGATCTTTGTGTAACATTGATGAACCTAGATCTTGTTTGTCAAACAGAATTTCTTGGCTCGTATCTCGATGCTGAGGTAGCTTGGTATCTAACTCAAAGCTTAAATTAGATCGAGGTGAATGTGCAATTTGTGACTTTGTGCTACTCGGACTGCCTTGTCCGTCATCATCACTATAGTACATACCGCTACTTTCCGTGCCCCATATGTGTGTGGCAGCCCTTGAACCCCTAGAACTTATATCTGAAGGCGGAGAAGATATACCAGGATGATCTAAATCATCACTTGCGGCCGATGAGCTACGCATATCACTAGTCTTTGAAGAAAGTTTGGAGAATGATTTTTCACTTTCTCCCGTATCAATAATTTCTTCGTACTCTTCTGTAAACTCTGATATAGTTGTCTTTGTGGATTTTGTCGTTTTAGTAACTCCATCACTTCCTCTGCTTACCGTCGTTGTTTCAATAGTTATTTTGATCTTCTCTGGACTAATGACTTCCTTTGTCGTAACAACTGTTATTGTTTGAGTAATTTCGTTTTCTCCTTCTCTTATGAGTTTTGTAAACGTTTCAGTATCAGTGGTTATATCCCCTACAGGAGAACGCTGTTTTTTAGGTTTTGCTTCAGAGGCAGATTTTTTCTTTGGTTCTATTGGTAGTTCATCTATAATTGGTTTTACTTCTTGTGCTACAGGCTGTTTTTCAATTTCTTCTAATTCTTCAGGTGACCAATCGTCAAGCCCTGTCCCCATAGGAAGGTAAGTAATTTGTGTGCGTACATCTTTTGTGGTTTCAATTGAACCATCTAGCTTAGCATTTTCGGTAATTGTTTCAGTAACAGTTTTCACAGCTATTTCATTTGTTACGCTATTTTGTAACTCCTCTTTAGTTACATATGTTGTTATTGTTTGCGTTATTTTCTCTCCATTTTCAGTGATGTTATTGGTATTTTTATCAACAGACGTCTTAACTTTTCCAGTGCATTTTAATCCTTGCAGTGCAGCCTGAAGATCACTATTAGTTGTTTTTTGGAATTCAGAAATGGTTATTTTAACATCTTTAGTAGTTTCTGTTGAACCATCTGGATATGCATCCACTGTTGTCGTTTCTACCGTTGTCCTTATACGTTTTATATTTTTATCAGAACTAGCTAACGTTTCACGTTTGGTTTTAGTTGTTATTGTGCGTTTAATTGTCATTGACCCCTTTTCAATTGTTTCATTTTTAATATCAGATTCCTCTGTCGTATCCTCGACTGTTTCAGTGTCATCAATGTAGCATTCTGGTGGTTCCGAGTCTTCTTGTATAGTTTGTGGGGTCTTAAGGAAAACATCCGCAATTGATACCTTTTCACTCTTTTTTGTAATTACAGTGCCATCGGGATGTTCATCTTCAATCACTGTTCGCACTGTCGTTTTAATTTTCTTTGATCTGATGGAAACATTTTCAAATTCTTGCCTAACTGTAGTTGTAGTAGTTCGCCTTATAATTGCTATACCATTTTCTAGTACATTTTGTATATCAGAAATAGTATGCTCATCTGGTTTACCTATTTGAGTAAAGCCTTCTAGATTTTCGTCAAACGTTTCTTTTCCATAGTCTGCTACTGAAACTTTAACATCTTTAGTGACTTCCGTAACACCGTTTGGTAATTTGGATTCAGTTATAGTTTCCACAGTTATTTTTATTTTCTTCTTTGAGCCATCAGCAGATGATAATACTTC
Organism: Polyploca ridens; assembly: GCA_951394255.1. Taxonomy (NCBI): domain Eukaryota; kingdom Metazoa; phylum Arthropoda; class Insecta; order Lepidoptera; family Drepanidae; genus Polyploca; species Polyploca ridens. Next base: position 1,043,662 of record OX596259.1, read on the forward strand.
TTTTGTAGTTGTTGTTGTAATTATTTGACGGACTTCGTTACCTTCTAATAAAATTTGTTTTTCTTGTGTATCTATACTTACTGTTTTATCTTCTACTATAGAAAATTCCTTTAGATCTTGAGAATGTACATGAGTATCCGTTTCAATATCACTTACTGATGTGCTTGTATTAACAGTTGATCGCGAAGAGCCATCTGGATATTGATCAGTAGTTGTCACCGTTGTGACTATCTTTAATTTCTTAGGAATTCCATATTTGTCTGAATATTTCGTTTTAACTATCTTAGTTATTATAATTCTTTTTATTATTATATCTTTTTCTCTAATTTCTTCCATTCGGCTAGTTTCAGTTTCTTCAGGATCCCCTTTTACAGTTAATTCTTTAAGAGCTGTTTCTATTTTGCTACTATCTGTCATTGAATCTTCATCATCGACAAATTCAATTCCATTCTCATATGGAACCTCCTGGTCTGAGTCTTGTAGGTTTTCATCCACTAGTGATATTTTTTCACTTGTTTTTGTGATTAAAGAACCATCTGGATGCTCATCTTCAATTATGGTTTTTGTAATTGTTTTAGTTCGTTTGATTTTATTAGACGTACTATGGTATTCCTTTACAGTAGTAATTATGGATATTTTACGTTTTATAATACTACCATTTTCACTAATGATTTCAGTTTCAGTTTTAATGTCTTCTGTAGGTTCTCCGGATAGTTCGAACCCTTGCAGACTCTCTTCGTCTTCCGGAACATTATCATGTGGAATACTTCCATTCTTTTGAGTATCAAAAGACTCATTAGTAATTGTAACCTTTTCACTTGTCTTTGTAATTACAGAACCATCGGGATATTCATCACCAATTACAGTTCTAATAGTTGTTTTTGTTCGCTTCAGTCTATTAGCAGTGTTTATAAATTCTTGTATAATAGTTGTTATTGTAGTTTGTCTTTGAATTTTATTACCGTTTTCTATTACAGTTTCAATTTCTGTAATCGTTTCTTCTTTTGGTTCACCAATTTTGTCATATTCTGCGAATACCCCGTCATCAACCTGAGTCCTTTCTTTTAAAAGAGTTTCTTCTGTAGGAACAATAAAATTTTCATCCGATACTGAAACTTTTTCACTTCTTTTTGTAATACAAGAACCATCTGGATGTTCATCTTCTACTACAGTCTTGACTATTGTTTTGATACGCTTAACATGTTTAAAAATATTCACAAATTCTTTTGTGATAGTGGTTACTGTTGTTCGACGCATAATTTCTTTTTCATTTTCGGTTACAGTTTCACATTTAGTAGTTGTGTTTTCTTTCGTTTCACCGTATTGTTCGAACCCTTCAGGAATATCCATATTAGATTCAATATTGTCTTCCTGTTCTGGAGATTTGTCAAATGATTTATCGAGGAGTGAAATTTTTTTACTTGTCCTTGTTATAACTGAACCATCCGGATATTCGTCTTCTACTACAGTATTTACAGTAGTTTTTGTTCGATTTATTTTACTAGCAACATTTATGAATCCTTCAACAGTAGTAGTGATAGTTGTTCGTCTTTTGATGATAACACCATTTTCTGCAACGATAACATTTTCTATTGTAGTATCTTCTTTAGGTTTGCCAGATACTTCAAATCCTTCTAAACATATTTGGTCAATACGATCCTCGTCTTCTAAAGTTTCAGTCGCTTGTGAATCTTCAAGATTTTCATCTACTAATGAAACTTTTTCACTTGTTTTTGTAACAATTGATCCATCAGGGTGTTCGTCTTCAACAACTGTTTTGATTGTAGTTTTGGTTCGTTTTATTTTCTTAGAAGTATTATTATATTCTTGTACTATAGTGGTTATAGTGGTTCTTCGATTGATAACTATTCCATTTTCATTTACTATTTCAACTTCTGTCTTAGTGTATTCTTTAGGCTTTGTAGTTTGTTCAAATCCTCGTAAATTTTCATCTATGTTATCCAAATCGTAATCAGAAATGGAAACATTGACATCTTTGGTCACTTCTGTTATACCGCTAGGCATCATTGTTTCCGTTATTGTTTCTACAGTAGCCTTTATTTTTTTCCTTGTTTTGTCTTTTGTTGTAAATACTTCTTTGGTAGTTGTCGTTGTTATAATTTGCAAAACACTATTTCCATCAATTATAATATTTTTTTCTTGTTTGTCAGTTTTTACTATTGTATCTTCTAAGATGTTACAATCAAGAAGCTCAAGTGATTCTAATTTTTCAGATACTATATCAGTAATTGATGTACTGCTTTCGACTTTAGAACGAGAAGAACCATCTGGGTAGTTATCTGTAGTAGTCACAGTTGTATCAGTCTTCAATTTTCGAAGATTGCCTTGATTATCAGCATACTTAGTTTTGACTATTCTTGTTAAAATCGTTCGTTTAATAATGAACGTTTCTAGTAATATTTCTTCAGTTTTTGTGATTATACTTTCTTCTGGTTCTCCATACACACAAAATTCTTTGAGAATCTCATCACAATCGCTACTAGAATCCAGAATCAAATCCTCAGTTTTTACTTCAACATTCTTTTGAACATCCTTCGAACCATCTGAATGTTCTTTAGTTATATTTTTCTCAACAGTTGTTCGCATAATTTTATTGAAATCATTTATCCTGATTGTTTCTTTCTTAGTAATCGTTGTAACTGTTTCTATTATATCCATATTATTTTCTTTAATTATTCGTTTACTAACATCTGTATCAATTATTGTATCCTCAACGTTGTCATCAAGCTCATCAGTTTCTCTTATATAAGTAGATTTTATTCCAATATCAGAATCAGGAATATCTCTATTGATTACGGAAGACTCTTTGTCATGAAGATTTTCAGTTAAGTCTTTAGTTTGGCTACTAATTGAAGTTACAGATTTTTCTTCACTAGTTTCTAGATAATCCCTATCTATTTTACTATCTTTGGCATACAAATCCATCTGTGAGGTAGATTTAAGGCTGGAAGAACATTCTGAAAGTAAAGTCTGGGTATCTTTAATGGTTGTGGTTGAACCATCTGAACTTTTGCTTAATGTAGTCGTCTCGATAGTAGTCTTGACATTTTGTGGCGTCCCATCTTCTCTTGAAATAACTTCCTTTGTAGTTACAGTCGTTATGGTTTGTGTTACAACATTTTCACCTTCTTTAATGATCTTCGTAACAGTATCGGTTTCAGTTTTAATCTTCCCCAGAGTGTGCATCAAATTAAGAATTTCAGAGTCACCATCAGTTTCAACAGCATCGGTCTTGAGTGTCTTTGGTATTTTTTCGGTAGAAGTTGATATCTTCTGAGTGAGAATATCATCTCCTACATGGACAATCTTTGTAATAGTTTCTTCACTACCATCAGATTTATCATATGTGACTTCACTTTGTACACCATCACTCAGTTTTATATCTTGAAAACTACTTGGTGTTTTTGGTAATGGACTGACCGGAACTGTTGGTGGTGTAGATACTCGATCAAACTCTGAACGTACAACTAACGATTCTAAGCTTTCTGTCTTTATTCCTTGTTGAACGGTTTCTTCTTCATCAAATGCTTTATGTATTGATTCCATGAGATGAACTGCGCTATCTTTTATAGCTCGGGTAATAGTACTCTCGTCTATACTAGAAGTTACTTGATCAGTATCCATTGGAATACTGTGAACACCAGAGTCAGATGCCTCGGAGACAGGAATTTCTTCTTTTGGTGAACCTAATCCAGTAGTTTTCTTTTGTTTTGTGTCATCAAGTAAAGGTTTAGATAGTTCTGATGCTTTTAATGTTGAAAGCAATAAAGATTCATCCACTGTTGATTGATAATCTATCTTATAACTACTTATTGATTGTATTGAATCAGTGTCACTGGCGGTATCTAAAGGTCTCTTGATTTTATCATCAAGTGTCGAATGTTTCAAATTACTTTTCTTTTCACTCTTTTCACTACTTTCAAAACTATATTTTTCTTCTAAGCTAGTCTCTTTAGATACATCTTCCGAGCTACTATGGAGAATACTATGGGTTAAACTATCCCTATCTACTACACCACTATCAACAGTAGACAAAGAAGATACATCGGTGATCTGTGTTGTCTTTTGTTCAGGTTCTTGAATAGATCTTTTTATTATGCCGTGAATGCTTGTTGTGTCTTTAAGATAAGGTTCTACTTTAGTTATAAAATGTTTCTCCTGTTTTAACATTTCCTCAGTTTCACTTGCTAATTCAGTCAGTGATCGCAGTTTTGTTGTTTTAGTTTTTTCGTCATAAGATTCTGCTTTAATGTCACTTGCCTTATATTCTATCTGACTATCTTCACTTATTGATTCTCCATCATCGTAAAGTTCTTTTTCAGCATCGGAAACCAGCTCATATGTAGTTTCCGAAAAATGTTCTTTGTGAACTACAGTATCATCATCTGATTTTAACTTCAGTGTATCGAGTTTCTGGTCAGCTAATGTATTTTCTACCTCAATTTTTCCTGTTTTATGTAGATAGTTTTCAAGTCCAGGTACAATTTTAGATTCTTTCTTAAGGGCTGATATAGGTATATTATCTTCGAATGATTCTTTTTCATCTATGTCTTTTTCATTATATTTAGAAATTGTTTCAATTTCTTTATTTGTAATTGTTTCAATTTGATCAATAGTCAGCAGACCTGAGCTTGCTGGTATTATCTCATCTGTCTTATCCAGATTAGATGGAATTGAAGTAATTTCATCTTCTTCCTCTAAACTTGGACTTCTGTCATCGTGCTTTAAAACACTTATTTCATCAGTTTTTCCTGTGCTAACAATAATTTCTTCAAGTATTGTTGGGCTTGGCACCTTCTCGTCATCGGACTTTTCTAAACTTACAATAATTTCTTCCGTTGTGAGGGTTCGTTTCTTCTCGTCATCCTTGATACGACTTGGTGCCTTGTCATTTGGACTGGAAAGTTTCTCAGTAAGTTTTTCAGCAATTATAATAACTTCTTCGGCTTTTGTGAGACTTGGTATCATGTCTTCATGTTTGGTTGGACTTGGTGTCTTCTCGTCAACCTTGGTCAGACTCGGTGCCTTGTAGTCTTCCTTAGTCGGAATTGGTGCCTTATCGTTATCTTTGTTAGGACTAGGAATATTCTCCTCAGGCTTTTCAGCACCTGCAATAACTTCTTCCAGTTTAATTGGGCTTGGTGCCTTGCCTTCAGGTTGGGTTGGGCTTGGCACCTTCTCATCAATTGTGGTGTGACTTAGTTTCTCCTCATCGTGCTTGATTGGACTTGGTGCCCTGTCATCCTCCTTAGAAGAGCTAATAAGTTTCTCAACAAAGATTTCGAGTATTGTTGGGCTTGGTGCCTTGTCTTCAAGTATTGTTGGGCTTAGTACCTTGTCTTCAAGTTTAGATGGGCTTTGTGCTTTCTTATCTACATTAAATGGAATCGGTGACCTTTCGTCATCCTTTTTCGGAATTGGAGCCTTGCCATCTTCCTCGCTAGGACTATGAATTTTCTCTTCAGGCTTTTCAGCACCTACAACTACTTCCAATTTAATTGGGCTTGGTACCTTGGCTTCAATTTGGATTGGGCTTGGGTCCTTCTCGTCAATTGTGGAGTGACTTAGTTTCATCTCATTATCCTTAGTCAGACTTGTTGTCTTGTCGTCTTCCTTAGCAGGACTATATAGTTTTTCTACAAATTTTTCAGCACTTCCAATAATTTCTTCGAATTTTGACGGGCTTGGTGCTATGTCTCCAAGTTTAGTTGGACTTGGCGCCTTCTCCTCTAACTTGGTTGGACTTGGTGCCCTTTCATCATCCTTGATCGAAATGGGTGCCTTATCGTCATCTATGCCAGGACTAGGAATTTTCTCTTTAAACTTTTCAGCACCTACAATAACTTCCAGTTTAATTGGACTTGATACCTTGCCTTCAAGTTGGATTGAACTGGGCGCCTTCTCGTCAATTGTGGAGTGACTTAGTTTCTTTTCATCATCCTTGATTGGACTTGGTGTCTTGTCATCGTCCTTAGCAGGACTAGATAGTTTTTCTAGAAGCTTTTCAGCACTTACAATTACTTCCTCAAGTTCAGTTGGGCTTGGTGATTTTTCTTCAACCTTGGTTGCACTTGAAGCCTGTTCGTCAACTTTGGTTGGACGTGGTGCCTTATCGTCTTCCTTGCCTGGAATTGGTGCCTTGTCGTCATCCTTAGCAGAACTCGATAGTTTATCGAAAATGTTTTCAGCGGTTATAATTACTTCCTCGAGTTTTGATGGACTTGGTGCCTTGACTTCTAGTTTAGTTGGGCTTGGTACTTTTTCTTCAACCTCGTTTGGAACTGGTTCCTTTTCATCTTCCTTACCCGGAATTAGTGCCTTGTCGTCATCCTTGGCAAGACTCGATAGTTTTTCGACACGGTTGACAGCAGTTGTAATTGCTTCGTCGAGTTTTGTTAGGCTTGGTACCTTGACTTCTAATTTAGTTGGGCTTGGTGTTTTCTGTTCAACCTTGGTTAGACTTGAAACATGTTCATCAGCCTTGGTCGGAATTGTTGCTTTGTCGTCATCCTTAGAAGGACTGGATACTTGTGACTTGTCTCCAAGTTTAGTTGGACTTGGAGATTTCTCATCTACGTTATTTAGACTTGGTGTCCTTTCGTCATCCTCGACCGGAATGGGTGCCTTATCATCATCCTTGCCAGGACTAGGGATTTTCTCTTTTGGCTTTTCAGCACCTACAATAACATCTTCCAGTTTACTTGGGCTTGATACCTTGCCTTCAAGTTGGATTGAACTTGGCGCCTTCTCGTCAATTGTGGTGTGACTTAGTTTCTTTTCATCATCCTTGGTTGGACTTGATGTCTTGTCATCATCCTTAGCAGGACTAGATAGTTTTTCTAGAAGCTTTTCAGCACTTAAAATTACTTCCTCGAGTTCAGTTGGGCTTGGTGATTTTTCTTCAACCTTGGTTGCAATTGAAGCCTGTTCGTCAACTTTAGTTAGACATGGTGCCTTATCGTCTTCCTTGTCTGGAATTGGTACCTTGTCGTTATCCTTAGCAGGACTCGATAGTTTATCGAAAATGTTTTTAGCGGTTGTAATTATTTCCTCGAGTTTTGTTGGGCTTAGTGCTTTTTCTTCAACCTTGGATGGAACTGGTTCCTTTTCATCTTCCTTACCCGGAATTAGTGCCTTGTCGTCATCCTTACCCGGAATAAGTTCCTTGTCGTCATCCTTAGCAGGACTCGATAGTTTCTCGACAAGGTTGATAGGAGTTGTAATTGCTTCTTCGAATTTTGTTGGGCTTGGTGCCTTGACTTCTAATTTAGTAGGGCTTGGTGCTTTCTCTTCAACTTTGGTTGGACTTGAAGCATGTTCGTCAGCCATGGTTGGAATTGTTGCTTTGTCATCATCCTTAGAAGGACTGGATAATTTTTCTACAAGCTTTTCAGCACTAACAATAAATTCATCAAGTTTTGTTGGGCTTGGTGCCTTGACTTCTATTTTAGTTGGACTTCGTGCCTTCTCTTCAAGCTTGGTTGGACTTGGAGTCCTATCATCAATCTTGGTAGGACTTGGCGCCTTTTCATCATTCTTGGTCAGAATTGGTGCCTTGTCGTCATCTTTAGCAGGACTGAATACTTTTTCTTCAAGCTTTTCAGCACTAACAATAAGTTCGTCGAGTTTTGTTGGGCTTCGTGCCTTGTCTTCTATTTTACTTGGACTTGGTACCTTCTCATCAACCTTGGTTGAACTTGGATCCCATTCGTGAACCTTAGTTGGCCTTGGTGCCTTTTCAACATCTTTGGTCGGTGTCGGTTCTATGTCGTCTTCCTTAACAGGAATGGATTGTTTTTCTACAAGGTCTCTAGAAGTTACAATTACTTCTTCGAATATTGTTGGGCTTGGTGCCTTGACTTCTAGTTTAGTTGGGCTTGGTGCTTTTTCTTCAACCATGGTTGGAATTGGTACCTTTTCGTCTTCCTTATCCAGAATTAGTGCCCTGCCGTCATCCTTAGCAGGAGTCAATAGTTTCTCGACAAGGTTTTCAGCAGTTGTAATTACTTCGTCGAATTTTGTTGGGCTTGGTGCTTTCTTTTCAACCTTGGTTGGACTTAAAGTTTGTTCGTCAGTCTTGGTTGCAATTGGTGCCTTTTCGTCATCTTTAGCAGGACTGAATTCTTTCTCTTCAAGATTTTGCGCATTAACAATATGTTCTTCGAGTTTTATTGGGCTTGGTGCCTTGACTTCTATTTTAGTCGGACGTGGTGCCTTCTCTTCAAGCTTGGTTGGACTAGTAGTTCTATTATCAACTATGGTTGGACTTGGCGCCTTTTTATCATCCTTGGTCGGAATTGGCGCCTTGTCGTCATCTTTAGCAGGGCTGAATTCTTTCTCTTCAAGATTTTCACCACTAACGATAAGTTCGTCAAGTTTTGTTGGGCTTCGTGCCTTGTCCTCTATTTTTGTTGGACTTGGCACCTTCTCGTCAAGCTTGTTTGGACTTGGAGCCCGTTCGTCAACCTTAGATGGCCTTGATACCTTTTCATCATCCTTGGTCGGAGTCGGTTCTATGTCGTCTTCCTTAGCAGAAATGGATTGTTTTTCTACAACGTCTCCAGAACTTACAATTACTTCATCGAGTATTGTTGGGCTTGGTGCCTTGACTTCTAATTTAGTTGGGCTTGGTGCTTTTTCTTCAACCTTGATTGGACTTGGTGCCTTTTCATCATCCTTGGGCGGAATTGGTGCCTTGTCGTCATCTTTAGCAGGACTGAATACTTTTTCTTCAAGCTTTTCAGCACTAACAATAAGTTTGTCGAGTTTTGTTGGGCTTCGTACCCTGTCTTCTATTTTACTTGGACTTGGCACCTTCTCGTCAAGCTTGGTTGAACTTGAATCCCATTCGTCAACCTTAGTTGGCCTTGGTGCCTTTTCGTCATCCTTGGTCGGAGTCGGTTCTATGTCATCTTCCTTAACATGAATGCATTGTTTTTCTATAAGGTCTCTAGAACTTACAATTACTTCTTCGAGTATTGTTGGGCTTGGTGCCTTGACTTCTAGTTTAGTTGGGCTTGGTGCTTTTTCTTCAACCTTGGTTGGACTTGAAGCCTGGACGTCAGTCGTGGTTGGACTTGGTGCCTTTTCATCTTCCTTACCCGGAATTATTGCTCTGTCGTCATCCTTAGCAAGACTCGATAGTTTCTCGACAAGGTTTTCAGCAGTTGTAATTACTTTTTCGAATTTAGTTGGGCTTGGTGCTTTCTCTTCAACCTTGGTTGGACTTGAAGTTTGTTCGTCAGTCATGGTTAGAATTGGTGCCTTTTCGTCGTCTTTAGCAGGACTGAATTCTTTCTCTTCAAGATTTTCAGCACTAACAATAAGTTCGTCAAATTTGGTAGCGCTTCGTGCCTTGTCCTCTATTTTTGTTGGACTTGGCACCTTCTCGTCAAGCTTGGTTGGACTTGGAGCCCGTTCGTCAACCTTAGTTGGCCTTGATACCGTTTCATCATCCTTGGTCGGAGTCGGTTCTATGTCATCTTCCTGAGCAGAAATGGATTGTTTTTCTACTAGGTCTCCAGAACTTACATTTACTTCTTCGAGTATTGTTGGGCTTGGTGCCTTGACTTCTAGTTTAGTTGGGCTTGGTGCTTTTTCTTCAACCTTGATTGGACTTGAAGCTAGTACGTCAGTCTTGGTTGGACTTGGTGCCTTTCCGTCATCCTTAGCAGGACTCGATAGTTTCTCGACAAGGTTTACAGCAGTTGTAATTGCTTCTTCGAATTTTGTTGAGCTCGGTACCTTGACTTCTAATTTAGTTTGGCTTGGTGCTTTCTCTTCAACCTTGGTCGGACTTGAAGCTTGTTCATCAGCCTTGGTTGGAATTGGTGCCTTGTCGTCATCCTTTGAAGGACTGGATACTTTCTCTACAAACTTTTGAGCACTAACAATAAGTTCTTCAAGTTTTGTTGGGCTTGGTGCCTTGACTTCCATTTTAGTTGGACTTGGTGCCTTCCCTTCAAGCTTGGTTGGACTTGGCGCCTTTTCATCATCGTTGGGCGGAATTGGTGCCTTTTCGTCATATTTAGCAGGCGTGAATACTTTTTCTTCAAGCTTTTCAGCACTTACAATAAGTTTGTCGAGTTTTGTTGGGCTTCGTGCCCTGTCTTCTATTTTACTTGGACTTGGCACCTTCTCGTCAAGCTTGGTTGAACTTGGATCCCATTCGTCAACCTCAGTTGGCCTTGGTGCCTTTTCATCATCCTTGGTCGGAGTCGGTTCTATGTCGTCTTCCTTAACAGGAATGGATTGTTTTTCTGCAAGTTCTCTAGAACTTACAATTACTTCTTCGAGTGTTGTTGGGCTTGGTGCCTTGACTTCTAGTTTAGTTGGGCTTGGTGCTTTTTCTTCAACCTTGGTTGGACTTGAAGCCTGTACGTCAGTCGTTGTTGGACTTGGTGCCTTTTCGTCTTCCTTACCTGGAATTAGTACCCTGTCGTCATCTTTAGCAAGACTCGATAGTTTTTCGACAAGGTTTCCAGCAGTTGTAATTACTTTTTCGAATTTAGTTGGGCTTGGTGCTTTCTCTTCAACCTTGGTTGGACTTAAAGTTTGTTCGTCAGTCTTGGTTAGAATTGATGCCTTGTCGTCATCCTTAAATGGACTTGATACTTTCTCTACTAGCTTTTCAGCATTAACAATGAATTCTTCAAGCTTGGTTGGACTTGGCGCCTTTTCATCATCGTTGGGCGGAATTGGTGCCTTTTCGTCATATTTAGCAGGCGTGAATACTTTTTCTTCAAGCTTTTCAGCACTTACAATAAGTTTGTCGAGTTTTGTTGGGCTTCGTGCCCTGTCTTCTATTTTACTTGGACTTGGCACCTTCTCGTCAAGCTTGGTTGAACTTGGATCCCATTCGTCAACCTCAGTTGGCCTTGGTGCCTTTTCATCATCCTTGGTCGGAGTCGGTTCTATGTCGTCTTCCTTAACAGGAATGGATTGTTTTTCTGCAAGTTCTCTAGAACTTACAATTACTTCTTCGAGTGTTGTTGGGCTTGGTGCCTTGACTTCTAGTTTAGTTGGGCTTGGTGCTTTTTCTTCAACCTTGGTTGGACTTGAAGCCTGTACGTCAGTCGTTGTTGGACTTGGTGCCTTTTCGTCTTCCTTACCTGGAATTAGTACCCTGTCGTCATCTTTAGCAAGACTCGATAGTTTTTCGACAAGGTTTCCAGCAGTTGTAATTACTTTTTCGAATTTAGTTGGGCTTGGTGCTTTCTCTTCAACCTTGGTTGGACTTAAAGTTTGTTCGTCAGTCTTGGTTAGAATTGATGCCTTGTCGTCATCCTTAAATGGACTTGATACTTTCTCTACTAGCTTTTCAGCATTAACAATGAATTCTTCGAGTTTTGTTGGGCTTGGTGCCTTGACTTCTATTTTAGTCGGACTTGGTGCCTTCTCTTCAAGCTTGGTTGGACTTGGAGTTCTATCACCATCCTTGGTCGGAATTGGTGCCTTATAGTCATCTTTAGCTGGACTGAATTCTTTCTCTTCAAGATTTTCACCACTAACAATAAGTTCGTCAAGTTTTGTTGGGCTTCGTGCCTTGTCTTCAATTTTTGTTGGACTTGGCACCTTCTCGTCAAGTTTGGTTGGACTTGGAGCCCGTTCTTCAACCTTAGTTGACATTGATACCTTTTCATCATCCACGCTTGTAGTCGGTTCTATGTCGTCTTTATTAGCAGGAATGGATTGTTTTTCTACAAGGTCTTCAGAACTTACATTAACTTCTTCGAGTATTGTTGGGCTTGGTGCCTTGACTTCTAGTTTAGTTGGGCTTAGTGCTTTTTCTTCAATCTTGATTTGACTTGAAGCCAGTTCGTCAGTCTTGGTTGGACTTGGTGCCTTTCCGTCATCCTTAGCAGGACTCGATAGTTTCTCGACAAGGTTTACAGCAGTTGTAATTGCTTCTTCGAATTTTGTTGGGCTTGGTGCCTTGACTTCTAATATAGTTGGGATGGTTGATTTTTCTTTAACCTTGGTTGGACTTGAAGCTTGTTCATCAGCCTTGGTTGGAATTGGTGCCTTGTCGCCATCCTTAGAAGTACTGGATACTTTCTCTACATGCTTTTCAGCACTAACAATAAGTTCTTCGAGTTTTGTTGGGCTTGGTGCCTTCTCTTCAAGCTTGGTTGGACTTGGTGCCTTCTCTTCAAGCTTGGTTGGACTTGATGCCTTCTCTTCATGCTTGGTTGGACTTGGCGCCTTTTCATCATCCTTGGTTGGAATTGGTGCCTTGTCGTCATCTTTAGCAGGACTGAATACTTTTTCTTCAAGCTTTTCAGCACTAACAATAAGTTTGTCGTGTTTTGTTGGGCTTCGTGCCATGTCTTCTATTTTACTTGGACTTGGCACCTTCTCGTCAAGCTTGGTCGAACTTGGATCCAATTCGTAAACCTTAGTTGGCCTTGGTGCCTTTTCATCATCCTTGGTCTGAGTCGGTTCTATGTCTTCTTCCTTAACAGGAATGGATTGTTTTTCTACAAGGTCTCTAGAACTTACAATTTCTTCTTCGAGTATTGTTGGGCTTGATGCCTTGACTTCTTGTTTAGTTGGGCTTGGTGCTTTTTCTTCAACCTTGGTTGGACTTGAAGCCTGTACGTCAGTCGTGGTTGGACTTGGTGCCTTTTCGTCTTCCTTACCCGGAATTAGTACCCTGTCGTCATCCTTCGCAAGACTCGATAGTTTTTCAACAAGGTTTTCAGCAGTTGTAATTACTTTTTCGAATTTAGTTGGGCTTGGTGCTTTCTCTTCAACCTTGGTTGGAATTGAAGTTTGTTCGTCAGTCTTGGTTAGAATTGGTGCCTTGTCGTCATCCTTAGATGAACTGGATACTTTCTCTTCAAGCTTTTCAGCATTAACAATAAATTCTTCGAGTTTTATTGGGCTTGGTGCCTTGACTTCAAGCTTGGTTGGACTTGGAGTTCTATCATCATCCTTGGTCGGAATTGGTGCCTTATCGTCATCTTTAGCAAGACTGAATTCTTTCTCTTCAAGATTTTCAGCATTAACAATAAGTTCGTCAGGTTTTGTTGGGCTTCGTGCCTTGTCCTCTATTTTTGTTGGACTTGGCACCTTCTCATCAATTTTGGTCGGACTTGGAGCCCGTTCTTCAACATTCATTGATCTTGATACCTTTTCATCATCCGCGCTCGGAGTCGGTTCTATGTCGTCTTTCTCAGCAGGAATGGATTGTGTTTCTACAAGGTCTCCAGAACTTACAATTAGTTCTTCAAGTATTGTTGGGCTTGGAGCCTTGACTTCTAGTTTAGTTGGGCTTAGTGCTTTTTCTTCAATCTTGATTGGACTTGAAGCCTGTTCGTCAGTCTTGGTTGGACTTGGTGCCTTTCCGTCATCCTTAGCAGGACTCGATAGTTTCTCGACAAGGTTTTCAGCGGTTGCAATTGTTTCTTCGAGTTTTGTTGGACTTGGTGCCTTTTCGTCTTCTTTGGCCGGTACTGGTGCTTTGTCTTCATCCTTTGAACGACTTGATACTTTCTCTACAAGCTTTTCAGCATTAACAATGAATTCTTCGAGTTTTGTTGGGCTTGGTGCCTTGACTTCTATTTTAGTCGGACTTGGTGCCTTCTCTTCAAGTTTGGTTGGACTTGGAGTTCTATCACCATCCTTGGTCGGAATTGGTGCCATATAATCTTTAGCAGGACTGAATTCTTTCTCTTCAAGATTTTCACCACTAACAATAAGTTCGTCAAGTTTTGTTGGGCTTCGTGCCTTGTCTTCAATTTTTGTTGGACTTGGCACCTTCTCGTCAAGTTTGGTTGGACTTGGAGCCCGTTCTTCAACCTTAGTTGACATTGATACCTTTTCATCATCCACGCTTGTAGTCGGTTCTATGTCGTCTTTATTAGCAGGAATGGATTGTTTTTCTACAAGGTCTTCAGAACTTACATTAACTTCTTCGAGTATTGTTGGGCTTGGTGCCTTGACTTCTAGTTTAGTTGGGCTTAGTGCTTTTTCTTCAATCTTGATTTGACTTGAAGCCAGTTCGTCAGTCTTGGTTGGACTTGGTGCCTTTCCGTCATCCTTAGCAGGACTCGATAGTTTCTCGACAAGGTTTACAGCAGTTGTAATTGCTTCTTCGATGTTTGTTGGGCTTGGTGCCTTGACTTCTAATATAGTTGGGATGGTTGATTTTTCTTCAACCTTGACTGGACTTGGCGCCTTTTCATCATCTTTGGTTGGAATTGGTGCCTTGTCGTCATCTTTAGCAGGACTGAATACTTTTTCTTCAAGCTTTTCAGCACTAACAATAAGTTTGTCGAGTTTTGTTGGGCTTCGTGCCTTGTCTTCTATTTTACTTGGACTTGGCACCTTCTCGTCAAGCTTGCTTGAACTTGGATCCCATTCAACAACCTTAGTTGACCTTGGTGCCTTTTCATCATCCTTGGTCAGAGTCGGTTCTATGTCGTCTTCCTTAACAGGAATGGATTCTTTTTCTGCAAAGTCTCCAGAACTTACAATTTCTTCCTCGAGTTTTATTGGGCTTGGTGCCTTGACTTCTAGTTCAGTTGGGCTTGGTGATTTTTCTTCAACCTTGGTTGGACTTGAAGCCTGTTCATCAGCCTTGTTTGGACTTGGTGCTTTTTCGTCTTCCTTGCCTGGAATTGGTACCTTGTCGTCATCCTTAGCAGGACTCGATGGTTTCTCGACAAGGTTTTCAGTAGTTGTAATTACTTGCTCGAGTTTTGTTGGGCTTGATGCTTCTTCTTCAATCTTGATTGGACTTGAAGCCTGTAGGTCAGTCTTGGTTGGATTTGGTGCCTTTTCGTCTTCCTTGCCTGAAATTGGTGCCTTGTCGTCATCCTTAGCAGGACTCGATGGTTTCTCGACAAGGTTTTCAGTAGTTGTAATTACTTGCTCGAGTTTTGTTGGGCTTGATGCTTCTTCTTCAATCTTTATTGGACTTGAAGCCTGTACGTCAGCCTTGGTTGGACTTGGTGCCTTTTCCTCTTGCTTGCCACGACTAAGAATTTTCTCTTTAGACATATCAGAACTTACACCAAATTCTTCTAGTTTAATAGGCCTTGGTGCACTGTCTTCATGTTGGGTAGGGCTTTGTGTCTTTTCGTCAATTGTGGTAGGAGTTACTGCCCTTTCGTTATCCATAGTCGGAATTGGTGTTTTGTCATCTTCTTTGCCAGGACTAGCAATTTTTTCTATAGGTTTTTCAGCATCTACAACAACTTCTTCCAATTTAATTGGGCATGATAACGTGTAACTATGTTTCTCCTCGTCATCCTTAGTCGGAATTGGTATTTTGTCTTTTTCGTTAGCAGGACTCGATAGTTTCTCTACTGGTTTGTCAACAGTTACAATTGCTTTTTCGAGTTTAATTGGACTTGGTGACTTATCCTCAAGATGGGTTGGACTTGGCGCCTTATCGACAATTGTAGTTGAACTAACTTCCTTCTCGTCATCCTTTGTCAGACTTGGTGCCTTGTCTTCATCCTTAATCGGACTCGATAGTTTTTCTACAAGTTTTTCAGTACTTACTATTAGTCCGTCGAGTTTTGTCGGGCTTAGTTCCTTGACTTCTTGTTTAGTTGTGCTTGACGCCTTCTCTTCAACCTTGGTAAGACTTGAAGCCCGTTCGTCAATCTCGGTTGCTCTTGGTGCCTTTTCGTCATCCTTAGAAGGACTGGACAATTTCTCTACAAGTTTTTCAGCACTTACAACTACTTTTTCGAGCTTTGTTGGGCTTGATGCCTTGGCTTCTATTTTAGTTGGACTTGGTGCCTTCTCTTCAATCTTGGTTGGACTTGAAGCCCGTTCGTCGATCTTGGTTGGACTTGGTGTCTTTTCATCTTCCTTGGCCGGAATTGGTGACTTATCGTCATCTTTAGAAGGACTGGATAGTTTTTGTACAAGTTTTTCAGCACTTACAATTACTTTGTCGAGTTTTGTTGGGCTAGGTGCCTTGACTTCTATTTTAGTTGCACGTGGGGACTTCTCTTGAACCTTGGTTGGACTTGAAGTCGTTTTGTCAGCATTTATGGGACTTGGTATATTTTCGTCATCCTTTGTCATACTTAATGCCTTATCGTCATCCTTAGCAGGACTCAATATTTTCTCGCTAACATTTTCACCGGTTGTAATTGCTTCTTCGAGTTTCGTTGAGCTTGTTGCCTTTACTTCTAATTTAGTTGGGCTTGGTGCCTTCTCTTCAACGGTAGTTGGGCTTGGAGTCCGTTCGTCAACATTGCTTGTAGTTGGTCCCTTTTCGTCTTCCTGGGCCGGTATTAGTGCATTGTCATCATCCTTAGCAGGACTGGATAGTTTCTCTTCAAGTTTTTCAGCACTTACAATAACTTTTTCGACTTTAGTTGGGCTTGGCGCTTTCTCTTCAACCTTGGTTGTACTTGAAACCCGTTCGTCAACCTTGGTTAGACTTGGTGCCTTTTCATCTTCCTTGGCCAGAATGAATGCCTCGTCATCATCCTCAGAAGGACTGGATACTATCTTTACACGCATTTCAGATCTTGCAATTGCTTCTTCGAGTCTTATTGGGCTTAGTGCCTTGACTTCTATTTTAGTTGGACTTGGCACCTTCCCATCAAGCTTGGTGAGGCTTGGTATCTTTTCATCATCCTTCATCGGAATTGTTGCAATGTCGACTTCCTTAACAGGAATGGATTGTTTTTCTATAAGCTTTTCATCACTTTCAATAATTTCTTCAATTTCTTTTCGGCTTGGTGCCTTATCTTCAAGTTGGATAGGACTTGGCGCCTTTTCGTCAATTATGGTTGAACTAAGTTTCTTCTCATCATCTTTTATCAGATTTAGTGCCTTGTCTTCATCCTTAGCAGGACTCGATAGTTCCTCTACAAGGTTTTCAGCGGTTGCAATTGCTTCTTCGAGTTTTGTTGGACTTGGTGCCTTTTCGTCTTCTTTGGCCGGTACTGGTGCTTTGTCTTCATCCTTTGAAAGACTGGATACTTTCTCTACAAGCTTTTCAGCACTGAAAATAAGTTCTTCGAGTTTTATTGGGCTTGGTGCCTTGGCTACTTTAGTCGGACTTGGCGCCTTTTCGTCAATTATGGTTGAACTAAGTTTCTTCTCATCATCTTTTATCAGACTTAGTGCCTTGTCTTCATCCTTAGCAGGACTCGATAGTTCCTCTACAAGGTTTTCAGCGGTTGCAATTGCTTCTTCGAGTTTTCTTGGACTTGGTGCCTTTTCGTCTTCTTTGGCCGGTACTGGTGCTTTGTCTTCATCCTTTGAACGACTGGATACTTTCTCTACAAGCTTTTCAGCACTGAAAATAAGTTCTTCGAGTTTTATTGGGCTTGGTGCCTTGGCTACTTTAGTCGGACTTGGGGCCTTATCGTCAAGCTTGGTTGGACTTTGCGCTTTTTCATCCAAGATCGGAATCGGAGCCGTGTCGTCTTCCTTAGTAGGAATGGATCGTTTTTCTATAAGCTTTTCAGCACTTTCTAGAACTTCTTCTAGTTCTTTTGGGCCTGGTGCCTTATCTTCAAGTTCGGTTGGACTTGGCACCTTTTCGTCAATTGTGGTTGAACTAAGTTTAATCTCGTCATCCTTTGTGAGACTTGGTGTCTTGTCGTCATCCTTAGTAAGACTGGATATTTTTTCGAAAAGGTTTTCAACACTTACAACTTTTTCTTCGAGTTTTGTTGGGCTTGGTTCCTTTACTTCTAGTTTAGTTGGGCTCGGAGCCTTCTCTTCAATTTTAGTTGGACTTGGAGTCCGTTCATCAACCTTGGTTGAACTTGGTGCCTTGTCATCATCTTTAATAGAACTGGATAGTTCCTCTACAAGGTTTTCAGCGGTTGCAATTGCTTCTTCGAGTTTTCTTGGACTTGGTGCCTTTTCGTCTTCTTTGGCCGGTACTGGTGCTTTGTCTTCATCCTTTGAACGACTGGATACTTTCTCTACAAGCTTTTCAGCACTGAAAATAAGTTCTTCGAGTTTTATTGGGCTTGGTGCCTTGGCTACTTTAGTCGGACTTGGGGCCTTATCGTCAAGCTTGGTTGGACTTTGCGCTTTTTCATCCAAGATCGGAATCGGAGCCGTGTCGTCTTCCTTAGTAGGAATGGATCGTTTTTCTATAAGCTTTTCAGCACTTTCTAGAACTTCTTCTAGTTCTTTTGGGCCTGGTGCCTTATCTTCAAGTTCTTTTGGACTTGGCACCTTTTCGTCAATTGTGGTTGAACTAAGTTTAATCTCGTCATCCTTTGTGAGACTTGGTGTCTTGTCGTCATCCTTAGTAAGACTGGATATTTTTTCGAAAAGGTTTTCAACACTTACAACTTTTTCTTCGAGTTTTGTTGGGCTTGGTTCCTTTACTTCTAGTTTAGTTGGGCTCGGAGCCTTCTCTTCAATTTTAGTTGGACTTGGAGTCCGTTCATCAACCTTGGTTGAACTTGGTGCCTTGTCATCATCTTTAATAGAACTGGATAGTTTCTCTACAAGTTTTTCAGCACTTACAAGTACTTCTTCGAGTTTAGTTGTGCTTGGTGTCTCTACTTCTAGTATTGTTGTGCTCGGAGCTTTCTTTTCAATTTTCGTTGGACTTGGAGTCCGTTCGTGAACCTTGGTTTGGTTTGGTCCCTTTTCGTCTTCCTTGGCCGGAATTGGTGCCTTGTCATCGCCCTTAGCAGGACTAGATAGTTTCTCTACAAGATTTTCAGGACTTACAAGTACTTCATCGAGATTTGTTGGGCTTGGTGCCTTTACTTCTAGTTTAGTTAGGCTCGGAGCTTTCTCTTCAATTTTAGTTGGACTTGGAGTCCGTTCGTCAACCATAGTTGGACTTGGTGCTTTTTCGTCTTCCTTGGCTGGTACTGGTACCTTGTCGTCATCCTTAGAAGGACTGGATACTTTCTTGACAAGCTTTTCAGCACTGACAAGAGGTTCTTCAAGTTTTATTGGGCTTGGTGCCTTGATCTCTATTTTAGTCAGACTTGGCGCCTTCTCGTCAAGATTGGTTGGACTTGGAACCTTTTCCCCAACCTTGGTTGGACTTGGAACCCTTTCTTCAACCTTGGTTGGACTTGAAGCTTGTTCATCAGCCTTGGTTGGAATTGGTGCCTTGTCGTCATCCTTAGTAGTACTGGATACTTTCTCTACAAACTTTTCAGCACTAACAATAAGTTCTTCAAGTTTTGTTGGGCTTGGTGCCTTGACTTCCATTTTAGTTGGACTTGGTGCCTTTCCTTCAAGCTTGGTTGGACTTGGCGCCTTTTCATCATCCTTGGGCGGAATTGGTGCCTTTTCGTCATCTTTAGCAGACCTGAATACTTTTTCTTCAAGCTTTTCAGCACTAACAATAAGTTTGTCGAGTTTTGTTGGGCTTCGTGCCTTGTCTTCTATTTTACTTGGACTTGGCACCTTCTCGTCAAGCTTGGTTGAACTTGGATCCCATTCGTCAACCTTAGTTGGCCTTGGTGCCTTTTCATCATCCTTGGTCGGAGTCGGTTCTATGTCGTCTTCCTTAGAAGGAATGGATTGTTTTTCTACGAGGTCTTCAGAACTTACAATTACTTCTTCGAGGGTTGTTGGGCTTGGTACCTTATCTTCAAGTTGGGTCGGACTTGGCAACTTTAAGTCAATTGTGGTTGAACTAAGTTTCTTCTCGTCATCCTTTATCAGACTTGGTGCATTTACTTCTAATTCAGTTGGGCTTGGCGCCTTCCCTTCAACCTTAGTTGGACTTGGAGTCCGTTCGTCAACCTTAGTTGGACTTGATCCCTTTTCGTCTTTCTTGGCCGGAATTGGTGTCTCGTCATCGTCTTTAGCAGGACTGGATAGTTTCTCTACAAGTTTTTCAGCGCTTACAAGTACATCTTCGAGTTTTGTTGGGCTTGTTGCCTTTACTTCTAGTTTGATTAGGCTCGGAGCCTTCTCTTCAATTTGTGTTGGACTTGGAGTCCGTTCGTCAACCTTGATTGGACTTGGTGCCTTTTCATATTTCATGGCCGGAATTGGTGCCTTGTCGTCATCTTTAACAGGGCTCAATACTTTCTCGACAAGGTTTTCACCGGTTGTAATTGCTTCTTCTAGTTTTGTTGGGCTTGGTGCCTTTACTTCTAATTTAGTTGGGCTTGGCGCTTTCTCTTCAACTTCAGTTGGTCTTGGAGTCCGTTCGTCAACCGTAGCTGGAATTAATGCCTTTTCGTCTTCCTTGGCTGGAATTGGTGCATTGTCATCGTCTGTACTGGATAGTTTCTCTATAAATTTTTCAGCACTAACAGGTACTTCATCTAGTTTTGTTGGGCTTGGTGCTTTTACTTCTAATTTAGTTGGGCTTGGCGCCTTTTCTCCAACCTCAGTTGGGCTTGGAGTCCGTTCGTCAACCTTAGCTTGACTTAATCCCTTTTCGTCTTCCTTGGCCGGAATTGGTGCCTTGTCATCGTCCATACTGGATAGTTTCTCTATAATTTTTTCAGCACCAACAGGTACTTCTTCAAGTTTTGTTGGGCTTGTTGCCTTTACTTCTAGTTTAGTTGGGCTCGGAGCCTTCTCTTCAATTTTAGTTGGACTTGGAGTCCGTTCGTCAACCTTGGTTTGACTTGGTGCCGTGTCATCTTCCTCGGTCAGAATAGGTGCCTTGTCGTCATCTTTCGCAGGACTCAATAGTTTCTCTACAAATTTTTCAGCTGTTATATTTGTATCATCGAGTTTTAATTGGCTTGGTGCCTTGACTTCTATTGTTGTTGAACTTGGCGCCTTTTCTTCAATCTTAGTTGGACTCGGAGTCCGTTCATCAACTTTGGTTGGACTTGGTACCTTTTCATCATCCTTGGTGGAAATCGGTGCCATGTCGTCTTTCTTATAAGGACTAGATACTTTCTCTACAAGCTTTTCTGCACTTACAATAACTTCTTCGAGTTTTGTTGGGCTTGGTGCCTTATCGTCTGGTTTAGTTGGACTGGGTGCCTTGTCTTCTAGTTTAGTTGAACTTGGCACCTTCTCTTCAATTGAAGTCACAATTTTTTTCTTTTCGTCTTCCTTGATTGGACTAGTTGCCGTGTCATCTTCGTCTGCAGGAATAGATAGTTTTTTTACACCCTTTTCAACACTTTCAATAACTTCTTCGATTTTTTTTGGGCTTGTTGCCTTATCTTCAAGATGTGTTGGACTTAGCGCCTTCTCGTCAATTGTAGATGTAATTAGTTTCTTCTCATCATCCTCGGTCGGACTTGGAGCCTTGTCATCATCCTCAGTAGGACTGGATAATTTCTCTACAAGCTCTTCAGCTCTTACAATAAGTTCGTCGAGTTTTGTCGGGCTTGGTGCCTTATCTTCTAGTTTACTTGGACTTGGCGCCCTCTTGTCAATTGTGGTTGGACTTAGTTTAGTCTCTTCGTCCTTGATTAGATTTTGTGCCTTTTCATCCTCTTTAGCAGGACCGAAATGTTTCTCAGCAAGTTCTTCAGCATTTGCCATAACTTCTTCGAGTTTTGTTGGACTTGGTGACGAGCCCTCTTGTTTGGCTGGAGGTGGCTTCTTCTCGTCAACCTTGGTTTGACTTGGTTCTTGGTTGTCTTTCTTGGGAGGACCAAATTCTTCCAGTTTTGTTTCACTTGGTGTTTTCACATCATGTTTGATTGAGCTTGGTGCCTTTTCATCAATTGAGCTTATTCTCAAACTCTTCTCGTCCACCTTTTCAGCACTTACATCTACTTCTTCTAGTTTAATTGGGCTAGGTTCCTTGTCTTCAAGACTTGTTGGGCTTGGTGCTCTCTCCTCTAATTTTGTTGGACTTTGCGCCTTTAAGTCAATTTTGATTGTAACTAATTCCTTCTTGTCTACCGTGGTTGGACTTATTGCCTTATCAATTTCCTTGCCAGTACAAGGAATTTTCTCATCAGGTTTTTCATCTCTGTCAACAACTGCATCCAATTTTGTCAGGCTTGGTGTTTTTTCATCAAGTTTGGTTGGACCTACAGCCTTTTCAGCAATTGTTATTGGAACAAGTTCCTTCTCATCTACCCTAATAGGACTGAATGCCTTTTCGTCTTCTGTACCGGGACTAGGAATTTTTCTTTCAGGCTTTTCAGCACTTACAACAAATTTTTCATGTGTCGTTGGGCTTGGTGTTATGTCTTCCAGTTTTGTTGGGCTTTGCACCGTCATAGAAATTTTGGATGCAGTTACTTCCTTTTCTTCTACTTTTTTAGAAATTAGCTCTTTGTCGTCTTCTTTGCTAGGACTAGGAGTTTTCTCTTTCAGTTTTTCTACACTAGCAATAATATCTTCATGTTTAATTGGGCTTGGTGCCTTATCTTCATGTTTTGTTGGACTTCGTGCATCCACATCATCTTTGGTTGGAGTTAATTCTTTCTCGTCTAACTTGATTGGACTGGGTGCCTTGTGGTCTTCTTTATCTGGACTAGGAATTTTCTCTTCAGGCTTTTTATCAATGACACCAACTGCATCCAATTTTATTAGTCTTGGTGCTTGCTCATCAAGTTTGATTGGACTTGTAGCCTTTTCGTCAATTGTAGTTGGAATTAGTTTATCAACACTTATCATACATGGTGTCATGGCGTCTTCCTTGCTTGGACTTGGTTGTCGTGCTTCAGGCTTTTCAGCACTTACAGCCATTTCTTTGAGTTTTGTTGGGCTTGGTACCATGTCATCAAGGTTTGTTGGACTTGGTGCTTTTTCGTGAATTTTTCTTGTACTTGATTCATTCTCATCAATTATTGATGGACTTAGTTTACCATCTTCCTTGTCAGAACTAAGAATTTTTTCTGCAGGCTTTTCAGCACTCACGCTAACTTCGTCCTTTGGGCTTGGTGCTTTCGCATCAAGCTTTGTTGGGCTTGGTGCCTTGTCTTCAAGTTTTATTAGGCTTGGCTCCATCATGTCAATTATGGTTGGAGTTAGTTCCTTCTCATGTACCTTAATCGGACTGGGTTCCTCATCATCTTCCTTTCCTGTACTAGGAATTTCCTTTTCAAGCTGTTCATCACCTACAGCAACTTCTTGGTGTTTTATAGGGCTTGGTGCCTTCTCTTCAAGTGTTTCCAGGCTTTGTGTTTTCTCGTCAAGCTTTGTTGGGCTGAGTGCCTTTACGTCAACTGTAGTTGGAGTATGTTCCTTCTTATCTATCTTGGTAGAACTTGGTGCCTTTTCATCTTTTTTGCCAGGACTAGGAATTATTTTTTCAGGCTTTTCAGCACTTATTACAACTTCTTCGAGTTTTGTTGGGCGTGATGCCTTATCTTCAAGTTTGGTTGGGCTTGCTGCTTTCTCGTTAATTGTGGTAGGACTAAGTTCATCATATTCAGATTCAGGCTTTTCAGCACATTCAACAAATTTTTCGAGTTTTATCGGGCTTTGTGATTTATCTTTAAGTTTGGCTGGGCTTGGCGGTTTCACATCAACTGCGGTTGGAGCTATTTCCATCTCATCTTCTTTAATCAGACTGAGTGCCTTATCATCTTCCTTGTCAGTACTATGAATTTCCACATTAAGTTCTTCGTCACCTACAACAAATTTTTCGAGTTTTGTTGGGCTTGATACCTTGTCTTCTAGTTTTGTTAGGCTTGGTGATTTCTCATCAAGTTTTGTTGGGCTGGGTGCCTTTACGTCAGTTGTGGTTGGAGTTCGGTCCTTATCATCTACCATGGTCGGACTTGGTGCCTTTTCATGATTTTTGCCAGGACTAGGAATTATTTCTTCAGGCTTTTCAGCACCTACTACAACTTCTTCAAGTTTTGGTGGGCGCGATACCTTATCGTCAAGTTTGGTTGGGCTTGGCGCCTTCACATCAGCTATGGTTGCAGTTAATTTCTTCTCACCTTCCATGATCGCACTGGGTGCATTGTCGTCTTCTTTGCAGGGACTAGATGTTTTTGATTCAGGCTTTTCAGCATTTATAGTTACTTCCTTTTCTTCTTCTTTTTTCGAAATGAGCCTTTTGTCGTCTTCTTTGGTGGGACTAGGAGTTTTCTCTTTCAGTTTTTCTACACTAGCAACAATATCTTCATGTTTAATTGGGCTTGGTGCCTTTTCTTCAAGTTTTATTGGACTTCGTGCGTCCACATCATCTGTGGTTGGAGTTAATTCTTTCATGTCTAACTTGATTGAACTGGGTGCCTTGTCGTCTTCTTTATCAGGACTAGGAATTTTCTCTTCAGGCTTTTTATCAATAACACCAACTGCACCCAATTTTATTGGTCTTGGTGCTTGCTCATCAAGTTTGATTGGACTTGCAGCCTTTTCGTCAATTGAAGTTGGAATTAGGTCATCAACACTTATCAGACTCGGTGCCTTGTCGTCTTCTTTGCCAGTACTAAGAACTTTTTCTTCAAACTTTTCAACTAAGTACTGAACTTCTCCGAGTTTTATTGGGCTAGGTGCTTTCTCATCAAGTTCGGTTAGGCTTGGTGTCTTTACATCAACTGTTTTTAAAGCAAGTTCCTTCTTATCTACGCTGATCGGACTGGGCACCTGGTCGTCTTCTGTGCCGGGACTACGAATTTTCTCTTCAAGCTTTGCAGCACTAACAACAACTTCGTAATGTTTCGTTGAACTTGATGCTTTTTCTTCAAGTTCTATTGGACTTGATACCTTTACATCAACTGTGGTTGGAGTAAGTTCCTTCTCATCTAACCTGATCAGACTGGGTATCTTGTCATCTTCTTTAGCAGGACTAGGAATTATCTCTTCAGACTTTTCAGCACTCACAATAATTGCCTCCTGTTTTGTTGAGATTGCTTCTTTCTTGTCAAGTTTAATTGGGCTTGGTGCCTTCACGTCAATTGTAGTTATAGTTAGTTCCTTCTCATCTACCTTTATTGGACTGGGTGCATGGTCATCTAATTTGCCAGGACTAGGAATCTTTTCAGGCTTTTCAACACTTACAACAACTTTTTCTAGTATTGTAGGACTTGGTTCTTTATTATCATCCTTATTCAGACTTGGTTCCTTCTCGCCATCTTCAGAACTGGAAAGTTTCTCTTCAAGCTTTTCAGCACTTACAATAATTTCTTCGGGTGTTGTTGGGATTTGTGCAATATCTTTAAGTTTTGTTGGACTTGGCGACATCTTGTCATCCTTGGTCAGACTAGATGCTTCATCGTCTACCTTGCTAGTACTAGGAATTTTCCCTTCAAGCTTTCCATCACACACAACAAATTCTTCGAGTTTTGTTGGGCTTCGTGCCTTTTCTTCGAGCTTTATTAGGCTTGGTGCTTCCTTGTTAAGTCTTGTTGGGCTTGGCACCTTCACGTCAATTATGGTTTGAGTTAATTCCGTCTTATCTTTTATGGTCGGACTTGGTGTCTTTTCATCCTTTTTGTCAGGACTAGGAATTATTTCTTCAGACTTTTCAGCACCTACTACAACTTCTTCGAGTTGTGTTGGGCGTGATGTCTTATCGTCAAGTTTGGTTGGGCTTAACGCCTTTACATCAACTGTGGTTAGAGTTAATTCCTTCTCATCTACCCTGATCGGACTTGGTACCTTATCATCTTTCTTTCCGGTACTAGGAATTTTCTGTTCAGACTTTTCATCACTTAAAACAACTGCATCTAGTTTTATTGGGCTTGGTGCTTTCTCTTCAAGTTTGGTTGGACTTGGCGCTTTTTTATCAGTTGTTGTTAGAGATAATTTTTTCTCGACTATCCTGATCGGACTGGATATATCATCATCTTCTTTGTCAGAACTGGAAATTTTCTTTTCATGCTTTTCAGCACTCGCAATATCTGCGTCTAGTTTTGTTACCCTTGGTACTTTCTCGTCATGTGTGGTTGAACTTGGTAACTTCTCATCCATTGTTGTAGGACTAAGTTCGTCATCTTCTTTGTCAGGACTAAGAATTTTTCTTACAGGTTTTTTAGCATTTTCACTAACTGCATCCAATTTTATTAGGGTTGGTGCTTTCTCATCAAGTTTTGTTGGTCTTGGTGCCCGATCGTCAAGTTTGGTTGGGCTTGGCGCTTTCACATCAATTGCAGTTGGAGCAAGTTCCTTCTCATCTGCCTTGACTGGACTGAGTGCTCTGTCTTCTTTGTCCAGAGTTTTTGCTACAGGCTTTTCAGTAATCGTAATAACTTTTTCGAGTTTTGTTAAGCTTGGTGCCTCATCATATTCAGGTTTGGTTGGGATCGGCGCTCTTCTGTCAATTGTGGTGAGACTAAGTTCCTTCTCGTTCACTCTGATCTGACTGGGTGCTCTTTCATAATCTTTAGCAGGACTAGAAATTTTTGATTCGGGCTTTTCGGCACTTACAAGAACTTCTTCTAGTTTTATTGGAATTGGTGCCTTATCATCAAGTTTTGTTGGGCTTGGCGACTTCGTATCAAATGTGGTTTGAGTTGGTTCCTTCTTGTCTGATCGATCCGTTAAATCACCATCGATTTCTTTCACCATCGACTGTTTAATTTCCGTGAATTCATGGATATCCTTTTCATAACCTACTTGCTTTACATCAAGTTTGTCAGAAACGATATCAATATTTGCTATATCCAATTCAGTCTGAATACTTTGTAATAATTCTTGTGGTATTCGTTTTTGTGTTTCTACATCCCACATCATGTCCGTATCTTCAGAAATATCTGATGATCGTTTTATTAATGAGCTGGTTGAAGACATTTTAAATATATTTTCTTCGTCTTTTGTAATTATTTCTGCATCTTTGTGATGGACACCATTTTGTGTAATGATTGATTTTTCTACTTGTTGTTCTTCTGGGCTATGTATTCCTTTAATATGCTTATCTGAAGTTGTAACAAAATTTGTTTGATCTATAATTTCATCTGGTTTCTTATACAATTCACGGGATTCAGTTGGTGAAGATATTGTTTTCTTCAGTAGCACAGAATCCTCTTTTATAATCTGGGCCTCTTTCTCTGGACTAGGTTCTTTAATAGGAACTTTGCTGAGACGGGCTTCAGAATCTATGATGGAACTGTGTAATTCGTCATCGATGGTGATTACATCTTTTTCATTTAATTTATCTTCCTCTGTGATCTCTCTTGCAATAAATTTTCCTATTGTATCATGTTTTTCTTTTTCTATGCTTTCGATAGTAGTTTCAGCTTTTTCTAAATAATCTATCGCTATTTTATCTGGCAATATCCTTTGCAAGGTAGACTCTTCTTTTTTTTTCAAATTGGCAATTTTCTCTTCTAGTTTTTCTAATGTCTTTGCTGATTCTAATGTTGTGCTTACTTTCTTGTCAGATTTGATATTTGTTTCTGCTAATTCAACATCTAATCCATCAATTGAAGTTTTAGGTAAATATATTTCTGAGATATCATCTTCACTTGTTCCAATTGCTGGTTTTGACTGTATGCCTCTTGTTATTATTACTTCATCTTTACTTCCAACTGAAGACGTTTCTTCTTCTTGTATTTTTTCTACTAAATCCTTATGAGTGTCAATAATTTCTTGACCTAGTTTTTTTGCCAATGTTAATTTAATCTGTTCTTCAATTGGCTCCTCTTGCTTCAACACTTGTTTTTTATCTATTATTTCTTTTATTGATTGTGCCTCAGTAAGTATAATCGATTTATCATCTTTTATTTCACGTTTTATTCGTTTTCCCTCACTAAGGACCGTTTTGTCTGAGATTTCACTGATATCTTCAGAAGCAATTGATCTTGCAGGAGAAATTTCTTTACGTATTATCTCAGTCGCTTCATGCTCGGATTTAACCTTAGTAATGCTTTCTTGCCTTTTTTCCGTTTCGCTCGTCAAAAGCATTTTTGTTGCTTCAATAGCACTGGTTATTGTTGTGTCTACCATACCAAAGCTTTCAGGTGATTTCCGAAGTATTGTAGGTGATTTTTCTGCCATTATTTCTTCAAGGCTCTTATCTGACTTTAAAACTTCTGCGACATCGGCTACTATCTTTTCGACATCTTTTGGACTAAGTGGAGGCTTTTCAATATCTTCAAACTTTTGAGCTTCTTCTATTTCTTTTTCAACATCCTCAGGTATAGATGGTATTTTTTCAGGCATACATGGTACCTCTTCAATAAGAATAATATCATCTTTTATAGGTGAATCAAGTGTAGTGATATGGGTCTCTCGTAATTTTTCAGTATACTGTGCATAATCATAAGCATTGTCATCATATTCTTGAACTGGCTTCAATTCTTTTACACTTGTAATAGAAATTTTCATCTGGTCATGATACATTGGAGATTCTGGAGCTGATCCAGGTGTGACCGTTACAACTTCAGGGTGTGATGCACGTTCTACAGTTTTCACTATAACGTCTTCTTGAATTGCCTTGGATTCTTTCATAGATACATCGCTTTCCTTGTTTAAAAGCGGTAGGTCCTTAGGAACATTGATTTCTTGAATAAAACTGATATCTGGTTTACGTTTAAAAATATCATCTTCTTGTGGTGTTTTCTTTTCTTCGTAAAGTCTATAATCAACTTCTTCGTGTAGTGGCAAATCAGCTACTTCATCTGGAGTTTTCACAATTTCTCTGATTGGTGCTGGATGCGATTCAAGTTTTTGAGTCTTTTCTAATAATAAAGGCTTTTGGGTATCAATTAAAGATTGAGGCGGAATTGTTTCATTAGTTTTTTCTTTTAATTTTTTTTCTTCTACCTGTTGATCTTCTTTTATATCGTCAAGGGTTATACGTTCGTCTTCCGGAAGAGTAGGCGCAGTTGTAGCACCGGATTCAATAGTAGTTGAAATTTTCTCATCAGGTTGTGATTCTTGTATTATGTTTAGCTCAAGTGAATCTTTTGGTTTTGCAACACTCTTACTATCTGATGTTTTCTTTTCACTACTTATGTCTTGTTTTTCTTCGACGCTAACTGAATGTTCTTTAGATTCCAATTGCTTTGGTTCACTTTCAATTAATGCTTCAGTATTTACCGTAGTTTCTTTGATTTTATCTTCATCTAGCTTTAGAATTTCATTTTTTTTCTTTTCCGATTCTTTATCTTTGACGTGCTTTTGTAATTCATCTTCTTGGTCATTACTTATTTCACGATCGGCAACAGAGTCCTCCGTATATTGGTCAACTTCTTCTTTTTCTATAATTAAATATTCCTCTTCAAATTCACCGTCGGCAGTCGTTTCAGTCTTTGTGTCATCCAACATACATGTAATTTTTTCAATATCAGAACGCCCTACATATTCTATTTTTTCTTCAGCCTCACTATCTCTGTTAAATACTGCTTCAATTTCCCTGACAATTTCTTGTTCTTCCCTCTCATCAAGTTCTTGTTGTTTAATGTCATCAAGAGATTTAGAAGTATCTTCGTCTGATTTCTTAGCATCTTTCAAAATATCTTCATAATTTACTCTTTGTATTCCTTTTAATTTTGATGTATCAGCTTTAATAGCCTTTACTGACTTAGTGGGACTCTTCATAGTCTTTAATCCTTTGACTGGTGATGCTAATGGTCGTGGTCTACGCGATATTGGTTCACGTTTTATTTTAGATTCCTTCTTTTCAATTCCTTTTTGAGTTACATCTCGTTTTGGTGAGGCTTGCTTATATTTGGATTCTACAACTCTGCGATTGTTTGCTTCCTTCGTACTTTTAGCAGGAGTACTGCTTGGACTCAGTCTTCTCGTTTTGGCTTTTATTCTTTCTTTTACTGCGGATTGCGCCGTAGTACTTTTAATGTCTATAGTTTTTTTTGGTGTCATTGGGGGAGATTTTTTGTCGTCGCTGATAATCTTTTTTGTATCTACTGTACTTGCTATAGTTTTTCTTTCAACAGCTCTTTGACTAGTTTTATGACTTACTTTACTTCTTGTCACTGAAGTTGTAACTTCATTTTTTGTTCTACTTTCAACTTTTCTTCTAGCTTCAGTTTTTGTTTTAAGTTCAGCTTCAGTTTTTTTTGTATCAGAAGCTTTAACTATTGAGTCTTTAATATCTTCAGTCTTTTCAGTACTACGTTTTGATTTCTTTTCTATGGATTTTTCTTTTTTCTTCATATCTTTCCTTTTAGTTAAACCATCTATCACAGTGCTCTCGTAATGAGCAATTTTATCGTCTAATTTTGTCTCTATCCTGGTTGTAATCGCGTCTTGAAGAACGGATTCAATTTTTTTATCTTCACCATCTACTAATTCACTGAGTAGTTTATTATCAATAATATTAGTTGAGTCTATTTCATCCTTGATTGGAGGAGGCTCAGGTTCAACGAATTTCTCATCTTTTGTTTTTTCAGTGATTATACTTCTTTCTTTGCTGACTCTCGCAGCAGCTTGTTTTGTTGTTTTGGTCATCGTCACTGATGTAGCAGTAGTTGCTGTGGTTGCTGTTGCAGCGGGAGGTGTCGTAGTCATCTGACGGCCTGTACACGTCGGATGTTGCAGAAACTCCAAATGTTTTAGTTTTTCTAGGCCTTCGAATATTTTGTGTTGTGGTGTTGATCCCGGAAACATTATCCTAGTCACAGTGTCGTCGGGGTTCGCTGGTCGCCAAATTAGTAGCGCACATATTGATACTAAATTAGGAATTGGAAAATTGAATTGTCCTGATACACTTGCACCTTCAAAAAGTTTTTGTTCACTATTGTGCCACCTCTTTAGGAATTCACGAACGTATTTAGAGTCCTTGGACGGATTCAGTACGTACATGTCGAGGGTTCCTGAAACAAAAAAAAGTTTCAGTAGATACTTACAGTAAATATGATTAAGAGGCTGGCGAAGTCCGCTCGAAATTTCAACCACAGTACATCACACATGCACGACTAAAGAAATAGATTCTTTACTCATTGTGGTCACAGTTCAAGTAAGAGGAACAGTAGGTTTCATACAAACGGCCGAAACGCAAAGCATGCCTACGCACCTAGAATCTCGGTATACCTCGGTACACAATTATCACGACTCCTCCGCAGCTACTTACGACGCTGGACACTCCCAAGTATTTATTGATTTTGTCATTATAGCACAACAATATCAACTTTATTTATTAGTGTATAGATGTTTAATATAGTGAATATCGAAAACGCAGATCAGTTTCTATGGAAATCTAGCTAGTATTTTGATTAAATAAAATTAATTAGAACTTAATTCATATTAGCAGTTATTTAAAAAAATAAAAAAGGAGTAACAACTTAATGTAGAATTCTCAAATAAGTAACATAAGAACCACAGTCAGCCCTTTCGCACGTTTGCCCACCGAGTATAGGTAGGTAATCATCTCAAGAATACTGCCGAGCCAACATACTGTTCTTCTTACATCTACTGTGACGCGGTGCAACAGCCGGTACTCGTGACACAGATAAAGTAATAGTTACTAGCCCTTCCATGCGTGGGTAGTTAGTATGTACCTACCTATATTTACTATTCATATTGGCTTGAAGGCACATCAAAGTTTCTATTAGTAAAGATGTTCATTACTTTTTTGGAGAATCGATAGTGAATGATCAGTTTCATAATGCATTTTTTATTATATTACCTACTTTAAAAAGGCTGGTATTAAACTGCAAATCAAAAAAACTTCCGTTTATATATAAAAAAAATACTGATTGCACCTTGTACCGGCCTCTTGCTTGCGCGATAGTCATATTTGTCGTTCAGAATTTGTTCGTGTTCCGTAATACCAAAAATGATGAATGAAAACTTATTGTATTTTTCATATCGTGTTGTTATTCTGTAACTTGACAATATAGTCTACGTTCTTGATTCTATAGTACTGTGATTATTTTTGCTTTTAATTATGAAAAACATATACATGTCATAAAACTCAATTCGATTACAAATCATTTTAGGTCAGGGTTTTTGAATAAAATATACTCATTAACCTAGATAAATACTATCCGAACCCGAATAATATGCTCGAATTCAAAATGATTTTGGTATTAGGTACATTTGTATGGGCAATTCATCTTCAGCCGGCATCTTAAGCGTTGTTGTATATTTGATCTCTCAACTTTACATAGAAAATCTATGTGGAATGTTTAGTTAAATTGTGCACAATATTATATTGATTATTAGTTTCGTTCCGCGGTTTTACCCGTGTTATCGAAGGATCTTAAATATTTCCGGGATAAAAAAGTATTTTATGTGTTATTCCAGGTTATGACTTGTTATGATTCGATTGATTGTGCCTTTGAGGTATCAAACTCACTTTCACGTTTGTAATATCAGAAGGAATTATTGTATAACGTACCATGTCCTACTTTATGGTAAAGGTTGATAGGTTCAGGGCTTCGATAGCAGTGCTGGGGCTTTAGGTTGAGGTGTCGGAGGTCGGCCATCATGTCGTTCCCTTCCTGCAAGAGGGACACTAACAGAGGGTCGACGTCCTTGTTGCCGTCGGGGCTGTCGAGGGCTCTGCGCTCCTGGAACGGTTAATTACACATTATAAGTTGAAACGCTCGTGGTGGTTTAATAATCAATGATGAGAATGGTATCTGGATGGGTGACCGCTTAGTGGTATTTCAGCTCAAGCGCTCCGTACTTCGGAAGGCACATAAAGCCTTTGGTCCCAGTTATTACTTAATTATGTTAGTTGTCAAGCTAGTTTAAGGCCCAATCACACATCATCATCATCATCATCATCAGCCTATAATGTCCCACTGCTGAGCACAGACCTCCTTTCCCAAATGAAGATGAAAGGGAATGGGCAATACTCCACCACGCGTGCCCACTGCGGATCGGTGGAGGTAGGCTAGTGGTCAACTTACTGTTGAAATTTTTCAAGCCGCCTAGGAGGCATCCAACTAGCTTAACGACTATCACAATTAAGTCATAACCGGGACCAACGGCTTTATGTGCCTTCCGAAGCACGGAAACGCTCGATTTGAAATACCACGAGGTGGTCACCCATCCAGGTACCAACCACGACAGGCGTAGCTTAACTTTGCCGATCGATTAAGAACGGCTAATCATGCTACACCACACCACGAGCGCTCACAGCCCAGTCACACGTAGTCGTCTAATTATTTAACTTCCTTAGCCAGTTATTGGTAATGTTTGAATTCTTCGGGTGTAATAGAGATGAATTCAGATTATTTAAAACAATTCCATCATTCGTTTGCATCTAACTTTACTAAACTTCTAAGCTTCCCTACTCAAATATTCATCTTATGAATTTTATTAACTAAAAAGTATATGTCTACTAAAGTATCAATCAAGCACCTATATGCTTGATCCAGTAAGTAACAAACAAGTAATCAAATACCGCAGCCCATAGACCCTGCAAAAATCTTTTCACACCTTTGTTTAAACCAAGGATTGAGAAGAGTCGCTTTTTTTAACTATGTGTCTGAAATATTGAATACCAAACATTTTTCTATTTTTTTAGGCCATTAGCTTTGAAAATTTACATGCTTTAAGCAAGGGTGTCTAAGTAAGAAAGTAAGTGGTTTAGCTAATAATTAATTTGTAATACCAACCTCCACAATTCACATTTTTTGCCACTTTATAGTCACTTCACAAAAAATAAACACTGAAACTTAACTAAAATCACTAGCAATCAAGTACTGCACTAAACTAGTGTGTGCTCTACGAACGTAAGTGACAATATGGAAATTGATACTACAAGCTTCAATAAACATGACATTGTCGTAATAATATCAATAAGTCACAGATCAGGTATTAATTTTCAGAATTTCCATTGCATTAATGATGATAAGGAAAAAAAAAAAAAAACACTTTCTTTAAAAGTAAAAGAGCTCATAATACAAGCAGCAAAATTGATAAAAATGATGAATTTATATTGTTAAGACCTTCAAATGGTGTCTGCTGAGGTATTCGTATCAACCACAAAGAAAAACATAAAATACATGATGAAACAGCTTTCAGATTTGCCGCAGTAAAGTAACGATGAACTTTAGTCGAGCATCGAGATAATGACTATTGATATTTAGATACATTACCTAAACACTGTATTAATGGAGGAAAATAACGGAAAATTTTCCATAAAACACTTCTAATTATCTGTTAGCAGACATCCTTTTCCGGTCTTCCTTTATTTCCAATATCCGGAGAAAGATTAGTTCAACGAACTTTTCAAGTCTCTGCTGGTATTTCATTTTATTAATTTAGTACAGTTATTGTTATTTTTTCACCTAATAAACTTTTTTAATTCATATTCCGTTGGGCCCTTTATAAAATTGAGTTTTCAAAATAGTTGTGAAGAAATTTGTGGAGGATCAGCAACGCGTGAGTTACTCTCTGCTTGCAAGCGTCTATAAGCTATGGTAACTCTTTACCATCAAACAGACCTTATACTTTTAAAATAAAGTGGTAAATATTATCAAGATCATACTTCCATGTTTCTCGACTCATGATTAAATTATTCATATCAGTTCTAATAGATCGAAGCGCAATATATCAGTAGGCAGAATGTCCAATGAAGTGTATCCAAAGGGATAGATTACATTATCGACCTTGTCAAGAGGCGCCCGAGTGGTGCTTTACTTGCATCTCTTACAATTTACTTACAACTAAAAGATGTAAATTGACCTCAATTTCAGATGTTTCTCTTCGGATGGGCATTCAGAACTTTAATGCAAACTAAGGCTAAGTTTGGTAAAAGTACTAAGGCAAATACTCGTATAGCTTCTAAAGAAAACAGAAATTATGGTTACAATGCATATAAAATCTGACAGAAATTGAAATTCCTAAAAACCGAAGTGATGGTTATGATAATCAGAATAAATATAGATAAATCAGAGATCCTTGAGGTGTCGGCTAATTCAAATAAACGAGAATCTCAATGAGAGCATTGAAATTCTGCTTCTTAAAAAAATTCTACAGCTTCTTAAAAGAATTCTCCATAATCATAGAGTTTCATGGAGAGGCGCTATGCTGGCACTGGGACCAGCGGTGTAGCACCAAATGACAGCGCTTTGACCCTTCTGCTGCTAGCACAGAAACTCCTCTTATCCCTCTTCTAACCCTATTCAAGGAAGAGTCTGAAGACATTATTTCAGGGTCGGATTATATCCTTGGTATAACCAAAATCTTTGCAGGCAGATGTTTTATACGCATAAGAGGAGTAAAACGAAAAGGCTGAATAAGAAAGAAGAATATAACGCATATCTTACTTCCAGGTTGCAGAAGAAATGTCCAATCTGCGGATAGACGGTAGATGTCGCCTTCCTATGCAGAACCGCCGCCATGCCTGAGACGGAGCAGTTGTTGAGCCTCGTGAACAGCACTGCGTCGAGCCGGTCTAGATGTCGGGCGAAGTCCCACCAGCAAGCCTTGCGGGAGAATCCGCCGTCCACTGGAATTGTGAATAAGGTATTTGTTAGTTGTGAGCTTTAAATGCAGGAGAAATTATCGAGACAGCTGTGTTAAAACAGATTATAGACCAACTTCCCATTCCAATTCCAAATTGTTACTTATGGCTTCATGGTGGAGCCAAATGATAAATTTATTGTTACCTATATGATTTGACTAGCATCCTTAACCTTCAGAATTGTAACGTTGATAAGTTCTGTATCCTTAACTGCTCTACATTATCTTACCTGCGTTGGAAATATTAGAAGATTAGCCAGATCTTGTTTTTTCAACAAGCCTCAAAATTAAATACCATAGCAAGATTAGATAGATAGATAGATAGATAACTCTTTATTGTACACCAGAAAATCAATTAACAAAACAGTAGGAAAAGAACATAATATTAATAACTGTACAATGGGCGGTCTTATCGCTAAAGAGCGATCTCTTCCAGACAACCTTAGGATGGAGAGGAATTTATATACATTATAAGACGGTGGTGTCATTTTATGATAAGACATAAATAATAAATCAATAAATAAATACGAATATGTACTTACATACATGACAAAAATATAACTAAAATACATATTAAAAATATATATTATGCAATTAAAATATAATTTACTCATATAAAAATACTGTACAAATAAATAAATAAACCAGTAAAAAATAAACTAAACTACTCAAAGTAAATTAAAACATACTTGACAATAAAAAAATAAATAAAATAAAAATATATTAACAGCTGTAAGAAGTTTACCCAGAAAGATATAATTTTTTAACATGAGCTTTAAAAACAGTGAGTGACGGTGCCCTCTTTATTGATACTGGCAACGCATTCCAGAGATGAACTGCTTGGACTGTAAATGATCTATTATAAAAAGAGGTGTCACGTGACGGTGTTCTCAAAATAAGATTTTCTGATGACCTGAGTGACTGAAGGAAATCAAAACGTTCCTTAAGATAGCGCGGGGAGGAAGGACTGAACAGTATAGTATAAAGAAGATTAAGTATATGAGTATTCCGGCGAAGGCGAATAGGAAGCCACTTGAGTTTAGCGCGATATTGGGAGACATGATCATATTTGCGCAAGCTAAATATAAATCTTATGCAGAAATTTTGAAGCCGCTCAAGTTTATTTAGCTGGTCCTCCGTGAGATCTAGATAGCAAGCATCAGCGTAGTCTAAAACAGGAAGCAGAAGAGACTGCGCGAGCGCAACTTTAGTGGCAGTAGGCAAAAAAATTACGGAGTCTTCTCAGGAAGCCAGCTGATGCAAATAATTTGCGACTGACGGCTGCCAACTGAGGACCCCATGTAAGACATTGGTCCATGATTAGACCCAAGTTTTTAACAGTTTTACTAAAAGGAACAGTAGCACCACAAAACTTTACTTTAGGTAGATCTGACCAGTTTACTTTTGAAATCCGTCGGGTACTGCCAAAAATTATAACTTGAGTTTTCGAAGGATTGATGTTTAGACCATATGCATTACTCCACTCAGCTATACGGCAAAGGTTAGAATTCGTGGTTTCTATGGCACTAGAAAGTTTATCAAGAGGAGCTTGGCAATAAATTTGGAGATCGTCAGCATACAAGTGATACGGAGAAGTGATGTTAGCTGATACAGAATTTATGAAGATGGCAAAAAGAAGAGGAGATAAAACGCCACCTTGAGGTACCCCAGCTGACGTGTCACACCAAGAAGAAAAAGATTCCTCGAGGCGTACCCGCTGCCGGCGACCATGCAAATAACTATGAAACCAATCAACAACTGTTGGAGATATGTTAATAGAGCGTAATATAGCGAGAAGAATGTCAAAATTAACAGTGTTGAAAGCATTGCTGAAATCTAATAGCGTCAGCACAGTGAGATGACCGTTTTCCATACCCAAACGTATATCTTCCGTTATTTTAAGGAGTGCAGTTACTGTACTGTGGCCAGGACGGAAACCGGATTGGAGAGGATTGAGCAGATTATGTCTGTTCAGGAAATTACTAAGCTGATTATGGATAAGACGTTCAAGGACTTTAGATAGGAACGGGAGTATAGAAATAGGACGGTAATCGGCAAAGGATTTTGGATTAGATTTCTTTGGTAACGGGATAATTTGGGCTTCCTTCCACAAAGTAGGAAACATTTTGTTTGTAATGCAGGAGTTCATGATGCTGCAGAGTATAGGTAGGATAGGGTCTAGGATAGGGACTAGCATGTTTCGACTAATACCGTCGCCTCCCACCGCGTTGGATGAAATCGACAATACGCTCTTCTTAACATCACAAGCAGAAAATTGATTTAACACAAAAGGATCATTGTCAGTAGTTGGTATGGTAGAAAGATATTGCAATGTCGCAGATTTAATCGTATCATTGATGCTAGCCGAAGAGGAAAAATGAATATTAAGTGAGTTAATATCTAAATCTTTAGGAATAGACTCTTGTCGAGAGTTACCAACTCCTATTGACCGAAGAAATTTCCAAACCTTAGCTGGATCTCCGTTTTCCACAGATTGGTGGATGTGCTGACGTTGAGCATCCCTAAACACTGTATTGCAGCGATTCCTAGCACGGGCATATTTTGTCTTATTGACATCATTTGGACGACACTTGTATCTACATTTAGCAACAGATTTTTTGTGCATGAATACTTTAAGTTCTTCTGTAAGCCATGGTGCAGGCAAATGCTTTATTTTAACAGACTTCAAAGGGGCATGTTTATCGTAAAGTTGAGTTATTAAATAATTAAAAATGGCCACTTGGTCATCCACTGACTCAGCACTTGTGACAGGAGTCCAGTCAATATTTAGCACATCTTGATTAAATCGTTCTTGATTAATACCACCAAAGCTACGCTGAAGAATTATTTTAGGTTTATCTTTCGGAGGACGGATTTTATATGACAAGAATATTAGATCATGAAAAGAGAAGGCATCGGCGGGAAATTGACCATGCTTCGCAACATGCTGAGTTGATGACACAAAAATAAGATCCAGAAGGGAGGGAGTTGAGTTTGGGAAGTGATGAGTTGCATTAAGAGAAAGAATTTCCAGGTTGCTTGAAGTAACAATAGACTCTAGTGATAAAGAACGACTGTCTCTCTTATGGAGGCAAGTGTTGAAATCACCCATAATAATGGAATGATAGTAGGATGGGATAAGATCTTCTAAGATCTTTTCGAAAGATGAAAAATAGTTAATTCGTAAAGATGGACTATAATAGACTCCAAGAAGAACTTTAGTTTGTGAAAGAAGTACTTCAATAAATAAATGTTCACCAGCATCTGGAGGTGGTGGCTGTGCAGACATGCTAATAATCGAGAAAGGAATATGAGAGCGTAGATAGATAGCCACACCGCCACCACCACCGCTGGTACGATCATTGCGAATCAGGCGAAAACCGGGAAGAGAGTAAGAACTGGTAGGGAGACAAGGTTTAAGCCACGATTCAGAGACTAATATAGCATGGACGTTTTTATTATCAAATGATGCCAGCATATCGGTGAAATGAGCCGGAATACTTTGCGCATTAATATGAATAACATTAAAATTTTTAGGTACATCAGAAAATTCACTAACAAGAGCATCGGAAAGGCATGGAATGCTTGAGAAACTATCTTCAATGCTGCTACCAGTGGAAGATAAGGAAAAGTAATCTCCACTGTCATTATTACTATTATCTGATATATTTAACATAATAATATATTACGATATAAATAATAAATATATATGTATATACCTTTATAAATATAATTAATTACTAATAATTAACTTTTAATTAATACCTACTATCAAAAATTTGGTAGGTATATAAAATTACACTTCACCCGCCGGTTGTGCACTTGTTAAACATAAAAAATTAAAAGTAATATAAATTGCCTAAATACCATAACATTCTAACAATAAATAAAAAAATAACAACCATTTTGTGAGTAAAATTAACACAGTATGATAATAGTAAAAAGAAATAACATAAAAAATAAGAATTGTAAAGTTAAATATACAAGAACTAAAACCATCTCAACATTAATAATAATAAAAAAAAAAAAAAAAAAAAACAAGGTTTGTCGTTTCAGTCACTATAGGCTGTATGCTTGTGATCTTTGCCTGCCTTTTGACGTATTGAATTAACAACAACAACAGTATTTTGACAGGTTGACATTGACAGTTCAAAACAAAATAAAACTTGATGGTGCTAACTTTCGTAAAAAAGTGAATAATTTTACGGGTAAATAACAAACAAGTTAGGTTAATAATAGAAGCATGCTAGAAGATTGTGAACGATAAAATCTTTATTTACAACAAATATGTACAAAATACAATCTATATATAGAAAATTTCCTCAAGCCTGCCGCTGCTTCCGATTAACGGCAGGGTTCCCAGAAGGCTGGCAGCGTTTCCTCTTTGGATAGCCAAGATTGTTAAATACCTATCATAATTGTATCATGAACTTCAATGATGTATCAGCTAAGAACTCCAGTATATTTATTTTACTGATGATTGATCAAATAGGTAGGTTGATGTTCAGCACATCAATAACAAAACTCATCGAAGTGAACCAATCAGGATGTTTTAATTTACGACCGCAAGTTACTATCCAACCACCGCAGTGCAATAAATGTGCACTGCCACTGATAGCTTTTAATTATTTCGTTGTATGCGATGGACCCATTGAAGCTTTGCCAATAAGCTCTTGTGCGCGATGAAATGAGGCGTCGTGTTGGGTAAATACTATTTTTAATAACCTTTATTGGATTTTGCTGTTATTATTTTGTTGATAAAGCTTTAGATCAACTGTAAATATTTTGAGCGAATTAAGTAAAGAATTCAGTAATACCAACCATTAGATAGAACAGATTTGAAGACGAAACAATACACAGGTTACAACCTTTAGATAAGTTATTGATTACAACTATTTTCAGAACACACTGACAACTGAAATCTTTATACAAACTAACAATACATTTGTGTCCCTTGTATTATACTGAATACATCTTTTTTCTAATAAAATAGCTTTTTCTAATAAAAATTTACCAATACAGATTTGCCTTTTTTAGAAACATGTAAATATTTATTTTTGACGCTCTCGAAACAGCACGTGAGATAAAATCGAATGCAAACACTCGGCAAAGTAAAAACACGGCGACACTTGATTGAAAAATAAATTGAAGTGGGAACGTATTCAATGTTTGGATAGCGAGTGTCCATGGATAACTCGTTCGTGAACTGGAACTCTTCATATTTGCTATTTAATATTGATACAATGCTGTTGAAAATGATACATTATAATACTATAGTAACAGACACGAT
This sequence comes from Polyploca ridens, assembly GCA_951394255.1. Lineage (NCBI taxonomy): Eukaryota > Metazoa > Arthropoda > Insecta > Lepidoptera > Drepanidae > Polyploca > Polyploca ridens. The sequence goes on from OX596259.1 coordinate 1,084,154, forward strand.
GTAAAAGTAAATTTAGAATTAACATTAAAACTAGACAGGTAATTGATAATTCATATAGTTAAACTTAATAGTAGATATAGAATTGAAGATAAAGGGTCATAGACTCATGAAAAACCTACCTATATAGTTTTACTAACAAAAGGGGAACAGAAGCCACTGTAAGAGAACTCTCAAAGAAAGAGGTAAGAAATAAAAATGTTCTAAAGAAAACATATTGAAATAAGATCCATTTTCAACATTTAATAGTATCTACTCGTACTGCTCTCTGTATTATTAACGGCCATGTTAGTTTTTGATAGCATAGTATATAGTAAGTAAATATTGTGCATTATTCTCATAAAAATATATAATTTTTCGGTTTAGCTTCAGCCGATTCGACACGATTATATTCATGGTGAAAATGTTTCTGATTCTATTACTGCGGTAATGTCAATACGGTATGTACACATCATCAGTATGTTTGTTTGTGTTTATTCTCTGTAATATGATGATTGTTGGACAAGCTCTCCTGATTGACATGATTCCCTGTTCTACGCTATAATTTTGTGACCTAAATCGCTAGAACCTAGCTTTTTGCATAAATTTTCTCGATGAAGGCTGGCAATAATTTGGTAATTTGGTTATATTCATATAGTTTATAGTATTAACTCTATTGATCTCATTCTTGGACATGATTAAAAATTTGAGCTTAAAAAGATAAAAACCCATCTTTTACTCTTCGTTATTTACCAGAGCGACATATAAAAATTTTGATTAAGCTATTTAATTAAGATTAAAAAAAAAAAAAAAATTGGCTTGTGTTTGGCACTGACCCGCCCATAAGGGGCGATGACGAAGCCTAAGATGAAACACGCTTACCCAGAAGCAACCTATTCACTCTGGCCTTGAAAGTAACTAGATTGTAAGCGTCAGGAAACACAGACGCCGGAAACAAGTTCCACTTCCTTGCTGTCCGCATTATAAATGAGGATGCAAAACGCTGTGTCCGTATATTCGGTATGTCAGCAACGTACGGGTGAAAAGGGGATAGAACCTTTGTGGCATAGCTAGCCGCCGCCATTTTAGTTTTTTTTCAATGTCGCGGCGCACGATGTTACTAGTATATATGGGTAGAGGATACTTATACAAACAAAAAATGTTAATCAATATGGTGGCCTAAAGTGTCACGTTTCCGAGATATTTGGAGGTACAGATCGCCATATGAGAATTAAGACAATCATTAAAAATTAACTTATTACGTGTTTATATGCATTCGATTGTATTCAAATAATAGGCCCCAGGTTGATTTATCAATTTTTTAGAATAGAGTTACATTAGGAGCACGAAAAACAATATTTTTAATTACTTACCTACTAAACAGCATCGTAATATTCGCTATGAACCACAATGTTGTCAAAGTAGCTCGGATCGTGACTTGTTTTCCATCTAGTCATTATTATACAAACAAAAATGACAATACTTCTGTCGCCAAGCACCTTTCGGTGTGTTCCGACAGCGGCACTTGAGAGCCAGTTCCTTCTAGGCTTTGTGTGCTTACCACCTTCGGCCGCATCATCACTTACCATGGTGAGATTGCAATCAAAACACAGGCCTATAATTATATTAATTGGAACTAAAGATCGCTAAGTAATGTTCCCTGTGCGCCAAAATTGCAATAGCGACGTAAATAAATTAAAAAGAACCCGATCCTGCGGCCGGCCCGACCTAATAAAACTTCAACCTAAATGAAAGTCCCGTCTTCGTGGAAGACTGCTCACGTGCACACAATGGCACCGGTGTCTTCTAACCAAGTTACCAGCATATGGGCTTCTCGAGGGACTATGCAAATGGGTCGCCAATTTTCTGTCCAGCAGATGCATAAGAGCTGAGAGATATAAATGCTGGCGTTCCGCAAGGGTTTGTACTGTCCCCAACACTGTTCCTGCTGCATATCAATGAAATGCTGTATATTAACGGCATTAATTGTACAGAGGACGCTCATTGCAAATATTCCTCGTTTCGTGGTGGATGAAAGCCGCAAACGGCTTGTGTCTGAAATCGAGAGCATACTAACTAGTGTCTCCGATTACGGTCGACTTTTTTTTTATACTACTTAGGTGGCAAACAAGCATACGGCCCGCCTGATGGTAAGCCGTTACCGTAGTCTATGGGCGCTTGCAACACCAGGGGTATCACTCGCGCGCTACCGGCCCTGAAGAAACCTCTTCACACCCTTTTTGAAGAATCCCATGCTGTACGCCAATGGGAAAACCAGGGCAGGGAGCTCATTCCATAGTCCGAGCGTCCGCGGAAGAAAACTCCTTTTAGCCCGCACAGTTCGAAACAATTCTGGTTTCAATGTGTGTGGATGGACTCCCTGTCGATGGCGAGAGTTGCGATGGTGTAAGGTAGCCGTGGGTATTAAGTCGAATAATTCCTTAGAACACTCCGTTGTACAAGCGGTAGAACACACATAACGAAGCAAAGTCTCTCCTCAGACTGAGTGGCTCTAAACCGCTTGTGAGGTCGGGATCGTCAACAATTCTGATGGCACGTCGCTGAACCGAGTCTAAAGACCCAAGCAGGTACCCAGGAGCTCCCGCCCATAGATGACAGCAGTACTCCACTAAACCTAGTCCATTTCAACCCCACTAAGACCCAAGTCTGCGCGTTCACCACTAAGAAACCCCCATTTGCTGTGGCTTCACAATTCGAGAACACGGACATCAGTGAAAGCATCGGGATCCTCGGCATCGATATTTCTAACGACATCAATAGGCCGTCTAGAAGACAAGGTTAAGCTAGCATCCAAAAAAGTCGAAGTGCTCAACAGAGCGAAGCAGTACTTCACATCGGGGCAAAGGCTGCAACTTTACAAGTCGCAAGTCCGGCCTTACATGGAGTACTGCTCTTACGTGGATACCAGTTTGGGCGTTTAGACTCGGTTCAGCGACGTTCCATTAGAATTATCCATGATCCCGAGCTCACAAGCAGCTCAATCTGAGGAGAGACTTTGCCTCCTTATGTGTTCTACCGCTTGTACAACGGATAGTGTTCCGTAGAATTGTTTAACCTGATGCCCACGGATACCTTCTACCATCGCAAGTCTCGCCATTGACGGGGAGTCCATACTCACACATTGGAACCAAAATAGTTTCAAACTATGCGGTCTCAAAGGAGCTTTCTTCGCTTACAATCAGGCGGGCCGTATGTTTGTTTGCTACCTAAGTAGTTTTAAAAAAACCTTTTATTTAAAGGTTTAAGGGCTTGTTTCTATTATTGTTTTAATATATTTTTAAAACCGTGATGCAATATTATTTGACCACTATTGCTTAAAACAAGAACATAAATTGTACGTAATCAACTTTAAACTATTGTCATTCGTCTCTTATTATATATTTTTTTTTTTTTTATTTTATTTTTTATTTATTAATCAAACAAAATCCACAGCTCTTATTACAATGTGACTTAACATATAAAATTAATCTGACAGCCAATGACGGATTTACATTTTTTTCAATAAGAATTTATATAAGACAGCGATTATTCATTTTAAATTAAATTACTTTATATTTAAAAAAAGAGTGTGTGTCAGTGTGAATGGAGTGAATTGGTGTTCGTGTGTGTTTTGAATCTGTGTGTGTGATTGTGTGTGAGTGTGTAATGAATTTATGTGCACAATGTAATATATTATAAATAAAAATACAGTATATATTAAATAATAAAATAAATAATTGTAATATCATTTTATACCAAAGAGGAGAGTTGTATGATATAATAATTATAATTTATATATAGATATAGTACAAAATAAGTAAAATAAATGGATAAATGAATTATTTTTGGCCACTTTTAGCCAGGATATCTAAAACAGACTTTCTGAAACTCGTCTTATTGCTGTTAAACAGATCAATAGAATCAAAGTATTTATTATAATTCCTCTGCAGTCGACATACAACAGAATTTTGTGCATAATTTGTGTGAGTCATGGGAACTGAGAAAAGTGGCGTATGTCTATGTATCGATATTCCAATATCTCGGTAACATGATATTTTAACACAAGTATTGTCATTTTTGGTTAATAACGGCGACATGGAAAACAAGTTAACCACTACGATCCGAGCTACTTGACAACATTATGTTTCATTGCAAATATTGCGATGCGGTTTAGTAGGTAACCAATTAATGAATATTGTTTTTTCGTGCTCTTTGTTTTGCTATATTCTAATAAAAAAGTTAAATCAACCTGGGAACTATTATTTGAATACAATCTAATGCATATAAACACGTAATAAGTTCATTTTTAATGATTGTCGTAATTCTCATATGGCGATCTTTACCTCCAAATATCTCGGAAACGTGACACTTTAGGTCACCATATTGCTTAAAATTATTTGTTTGTATAAGTGTCCTCTACCCAAATATACCACTTACATCGTGCGCCGCGACATTGAAAAAAAATCAAAATGGCGGCGGGTGGCTATGCCAGCTCCCATACAAAAATGTTCGTACCCCTTTTCCCGGCGTCTTGTGGTTCGGTGTAAAAATGGGGATGGTGGAATAAGGTTGAACAATTTTATTATATAATGGTGCCGATTCTGTTGTAAATCGCACTAAATTAATTTTAGTTACATCTCATCTCTTTCTTACGAACATGATTGAAAAAGGATAGAACATATTTTAAGTTGTCAAATTAATCTTTCCCGTCTTATTTTGCGTGTATTTAGGCGTAACCGCGATAGATGGCGACTAAATTTACATTGAAAACAAGCATTGGACTAATTTGACAGGACTAAATTTCTTACATCCTTTTCTAATGTTCTTCGTTAGAAAGAGACATAGTGACATTAAAATTAGTTTAGTTGTGAACATCAGAATCAGGGCCAATATGTATTATACACTCCGATCACAGAATATAGTTAAACCAATAATCTCATGTTAGATAAATACTCTGGAAATTCATTTAACTATAATTTTTAAGAAACTGCACTACAACAAACAATATCATAGTATGAATAATGTTGTTAAATTCTTATATTTGTATGAACATATAACCATATTCCATGTTATGATAATAATCATATTACAGTTGAAGTTTATTATAATTTAGCTCGAGTAACTAAACTAGATAACAATGTTCCCATAACGAATAGCAGTAAAGTAAAGTAACTCAATATCCTACTAGACGATGTAACAGCAAACAGAAATGAGAGTTTATTTGAATAGGATTTGAATAGGCGGCTTGTCTCATTGGATTAAGTATTACGTCATGGCTGTATACCTAATGTATGCTTGAAGACGACTAATTTTGGAATTTAGCTTTCTAGCTAGCTAAATCTTTTAGTGAGCAAAATAAGACTACAAGTAGTTTTTGTTTGTATACTTTAGTAAGTTCTCAAAGAAGTAGAAATTAAATCTAAAGATTAAGTGCATAATAAAACTCTAACAGACACAACTTACTGACAGACAATGCATAGCCTGAAAAATATGGTCCCAGAGGTTTAAAATTTGGAGGAAATAATCCTCGAGTACCCTTACAAATAATAGGGGTGCTAATAAAGGATTTTCCGAAATGCAATGTTTAATAGGGTAAAGTAGCAGAACCCGGATGAAGCCGCTAGTCAGTAAGATAGTCTATGATAATAATAATTCGACAAAACTATGATTGATTAACTGAAGTTATTGGCAAATGGCAAAACGAACTTATGTGTCCTTAATAATACACAAAACGTACAAAAGCCCGTAATAGCATATTTTGATATCACAAACATGCGTGGGTAAACTTAAGGGTAATACATCACTCCGAATTTCACAAAGGGGTAGAGTAATAGAAAATCAAACGACATAACCACAAAGCAGTCACGCTATGATATAATACTTTATCTACAGACATAAATAAATCCCAAGATACGCATCTAAATGTATGGGTGAAACAAATGGCAGTCGTTCTCCTCAAAGACTCTAAGGGCTGAATGTAGAGGCTTGTAAATTTGATACCGCCACACTTATCTCGGCTTCAGTCGGTAAGAAAAACGCCTCTATTTCTTAAGAAACCAATATTTTGTTGGCTTCGTGCCAAATATTGAGTGCGGTGACGTTTTATAAGGCCTTGGATTTATAGAACCGTGACAAGGTCTCAGTTTTTGTATCTAAGCAGAAAGAAAAAGTATATATAAGTTTCTTTATTCTGTTTATTGCTTAACATTTGATTCATTTGAAACATCAAACAACTGTTTGGATAAGTAAGTTGATTTGCATGATACTCGTAGTTGACAGAATTATATTACTTTGATTTTGAAGTTTTAAAATGTAATCTAATAAATCTAAACTAGACTATAACATTATTAAAAGCTTGAAATATTTAAAGCCTATTTTTCAATGAATCAGGTTTGACAGTTTGCCTATTACGGGAAACTCATTAATTTTCATTTTAACCGAGCTAAACGATTTCAATCAACCTCGTTTTAGTTCTGAATTAAATATGTAGGTTAACTGAATTTTGTAGTGGATTCCCAAAACTAATTTTAGTGGGTCTTTTATAATTATAAACTCTGTACAATTTATACTATAATTCAATAATTAGTTTGCTCAGCAGAACCTATCCCCTTGGGTTTTATACCATCTTATTTTGTACCAAAACTGAAAACAAAATTTACACATTTTATACGAAATATGGTTATGTAATGTAGAATAACGTTGTGTTGTTTAACATAGAATCTACAAAAAATATTATTTTAGGCGTTCTATCAACGAATTGTTTTTTGGGAGATTAGAATATTTAGGCAAGATAACATGCTCCTGCAATAATATTAATTAAATCAAGAGCATTGAGTTAGGACTATATTCCATATGGTACTCCTTCATGTCATCGATTTGGAACGCGTGAATAAGTCTACTTCCACCCTCCAGAAAAAGAAAAATATTCCATGCATAGCTTTTTTTTTATTAGCTAACGACGATACCAGAAACTAATCCAGGATTGGATAATTGGCAAAGTTGGATATAAGGCAAAATGCTTCACAACACCAATTTTCTGAAGAGTCACCTAAGTAGGCAGAAATAGCGAACATGCCAATGTTGCTAAGAGCTGAGGCTTGGCTGAGAGCCAATAAAGATGTGGACTAGCCAAAAAACCTCAACGACATACCCCGCCGGATCTCCAGCAACTAAGTTACGAGTAAAACGAGAAAATCCGATATTTCCAAGCATTTCTTGTAAATCACCATATATTTTTCACTATTGCTATTTTATGTTAAACTAGCTTCATCATTTTTTTCTTCTTAGTATGCCCCTACGCAATAAGAAGAAGCTACATTCAAAATATCATGGTGCTATGAATCTGCGTTGTCTCTTATTTATAAATTGTTCAGAGGGCAAACCACAAACTCTTAAAACAATATTATTATAACCTTATTCGACTTTTGCTTTTTTTTGACATCCGGCGTCAAAACGGGACAAAAAACAATTAAGGTTATTTTAACCTTGTTTTAAGAGCGGGTAGGCCCCCAGGTCCTATTTTTAACACAGTTATTAGTTCCGGTATTACTAAATTTACGAATGTATCAATTTTGTAGAAACTGAATTCAAAATTAATTTATCAAATGTAATCGAAGTTTGTGCAACGTCAGCATAAAAGTTACGTTGAACGTGGATGGATTCCGTTTACTATGCAATATCCCTAATGTAATTGAAAATGGATTGGATGCAACTATGAATGTATCACTGTATGTAGGTCACATTCTGCAAATAAATCTTATGAACGCATATGCTTTACTGTAATTGTACTTTTATTCCATAAGGAATTTAATGTAATGTTTCTTAAGTATGTATCAGGTTAATTAAAAGGAGAAACTGACTAATTAATGACAACAGATGCCAGCACAACTCAAACTGCAGAGAATCTAGAAGGAATTCAACCTTTGCTGGTAAAATTGAGGATAGCAGGTGAACCATGGACCATAGAGCGATAATCTTGTTGATTATAATTATTGCAATGGTGGAAAAGCCAATATTAAACTTGTGAGTTACTGCTTGGTATCTTTGCAGTGCATTATACGTATGATTTAGAATACGTAATACCAGGATAATATTATTATGTACTGCTAGAAGTTCTCATATTCTCCATCATTCTTAATTCATATTTCATAAGATATGTTTATTGGTTAATTATGGATTCTCGTCTGTCTCCTATTTTGTTACCAGCATTTTATAGAAACTACATGATAATTTATTCTTTCATAATGTTATTGTGTGATTTTTAGATACTGTTTTAATTACAAGAACTAGGTGTTTCTGAGGCATTAACAGTTCAGCAAATGTTCTCGTTCATTCCATTTAAAGTCGGCCTATTTTCTTATTTTGGATATAATGGATAGCTAAATCGGGGTTGAAATTCAATATCTACTTAATGAAAATATGTGGAGCAGGTTTCTCTATCGCACTTCCGAAGTTGGTCACATAATAAAATTTTCTTTGTTTTTTTAGAACTTTTACATCAACATTTTTCTAAAACATATAAAATCTTAAGTGAATACCCATAAAACCACATACCTAGCATATTAAATCCATTAATTCCAAAGAGTGCAGCATCGCCTTGACCTCCCGGGAATACGTAGAGCGTCGGGTGGCTGAACCTGATGTTGCCGACCACGTCGCTCGACACCAGGAGCTGGTCGAGGCTTGCTGGCACGACGTAGGGGTCCAGGTATGCTGTGGAGAAGAGATCACGTTACATTTGGTGCTTTCGAATATTATATGTGTGAAGATATTTTTGCAGGTCGGTAGCTTGAGAAATTCCCCTGTTGTTGCAAGTTACGGTAACTGGTTACCATCAAGTGGGCTCTTGTTTGATACCTGAGTAGAAATATATCCGTTAGATGGCCCATCTATTGAGGAAGATTATAATAGTGATACCGTGGGGAACAGCAAGTAATATTGTAAAGCTTAGGTGTTTGTATGTTTGAAGACAATACTACTACTATTATCAGGAATTTTACTATCAGTTCGGTTAGAAAAATATTATTGCATTTGCTAGTCTGTTATGCTATATTTAGCTAGCTGGATTGAGCTAGTTACCTATAAAAATCGAAAAGTTCAATGAAAATGAGACCGTAGATATACCTACAAGTAACTGCGTGATAGGAGGTACTCTAAAATATTAATTAAGTGTAGGCCACTGAGTTCTCGCTTTTAATTATTAAGTTTCAAATTAATTAAATCTTCTAATGTGAATTTTATTATGAAGTACTTGCTACTTCCCCACAATTTTACTGGAGTTCCCGAGCGATCTGTTTGACTAATAAAATTTTGATATAAGTTTAAAAATACTACCGTACTTATCTTAAAAAATAACCCAAAAAGAAAGTAGTCAAAAGCTTTTTTAATTGCAATTGGATATAGAATTTTGTAAACGTCAAACAATTTCTGAAGAAAAACCTGTACAATTTTAATTGATGCTTGTAAACTCTATCTTATAAAATTATCAAATAAATTGACATTAAAATTTTAGATATTCCCAATACTCTTCAGTCTTATTCATTGAATTGCAATTGCGCATTCATAGGCAAAGGCTACTCTTAAAAGCATGTGATATTGTGCACTTTGCGACGCCTCTTTTTACTACGTTTGAAATCTACTGTGAAAAAACTGTGTTTCGTCCATCTAAAAAAATTAAACGCTATGAAAACATGTTAAGTTCGTTTATTTATTAACGTAGCTAACTCGCTTCTCTGCTAGATATACTTATTCTAACAGATATGACTCATTTCATAATTTATAGTAATCTTAATTACAATAACAAGCATTCATGACCAATAACCGCAGACATAACACCGCTAAACACAGTTCATAACCTAGGTTAACAGTCTACATCCAAGTATACTGCAGTACCAGTTATAACCATTCATACTACATTTATTTAAATAACAGCACTTAATGCGCTTTATAGACGCATTCGCAGTGAAATGGGTAGCATCTGCGGCATAATACCGCTTTTATACTCAGACCCAGGGCAATAGAGCAGTTCCTATTCAGAGTTGTAAAGATGGGAAATCAATTGAGTAATAGTGCACTGATATTTGCGAAATGGGACGATGCATATTTTATTGGGTGATAAAACGCTTAAGAAATTAATCAATCCAAATAATTGTGGCACAAATAATCTTTATCATAAACGCTTAATACCAAAGTATTAAACTGACAAAAATAAAATTTATTTAGACGATGGTTTACTCGCAAAACATCAAAATTAAGGAAACCCAATAAAAAATCCCAAGTGTTTACACAGAGCAGTAAAAGCGCCATCTCGTCGAAACATTCACAAGGGAAGTTGTTATGAATTCCCGATATCCTCCCACTAATTCAAACATGGCGCTCAAATTAACAGTATGCCACAGAATATTCAGCTCTAAACTGATGACGATAAAGTTACAAGTGACAGGACATGTTTCACCCCAGCATACGAGTTAGTAGGGCAGAAATATTGTGGTGTAGGTACCATATTCCCAGGTCATTGATTAGGTCGCCTCAGGTAGCGGATACAGGTTGTTAGATTTCCTGGGATATCTAGGTCATGAGCTAGAAGGGCTTCGCTCTACGCCTTATATTAGATTTTACGTGAGGCTTTATGGGCGAATAAAGTGGTTTCATGTTTGTTATGGGAGTAAATTTATAAAATAAAGGAGGTTATAATGTAGTAATATTAAATTGATTTATCTTGATGATTTAATTATTGGGAAATTCAACATGAGAGGATTTGAATATTTATTTTAGTGTCTATATCCATCTGGACATAATTTATTTTATCCATGATTTTTTTACTACCCGACGTTTTTGTACCCATATGCTGTTTTTTAAAAGTATAATAATTTTTATGTACTCCATCAGTCCATATTAATAGAATAAGTTTAAATTTATTGGAAAACGCGTTATGTGTTTTAAACTGCTCCATATAAAATTGGTGATATGTTATGGCCTTTCGGACTGCTATAAAAGTCCCAAAGCTCTTAAAGGCCTTAAGTTATACCTTACTAAAGTATTTTAAGTTGATAGTGTTCCTGAATTTCTAATAATAATGATAAAGCCATGGTATTCAAATAATAAGGCAAGTAAACCTAACGTGTTCAATATATTGCCTAGAACCAATATCAAGATACGAGGCTATGGTCTATAAATCGCTTCAGTACCAGGAATGTCTTTATTAGAAATTCCTCAGATGACAACTGTACAAATATACAGACACGCAATGCGTATGAGTGTAGTTTATATAAAGTGATATTGTACGAGAATTGTGATATAATAGATGTTAGGTAGTTCTGATAAATAATAGTTAGTGTGTTGTTTAATACTAGCAATATCATTTAACCACTATAGGAACTTATAGTAAGTCTTTATATGTTGAATATATTTTTATTTACTTCACAATTTTCTTTTATTCATTTTTATATTAATTTATCTTAACGTCATAACATATTTTTGTCAAGTTTAGAATTATCCTTCACAAACTTAAAAACAAAAAAATTCGATGATTAAGGAATTTCAAAAACAAAAGAAAGTTCGCTCCTCAGACACTAATCATAATAAAATTCATAATTTCGCATTTCTCAAGTACTGCCGTCGTCCTTGTCGGCTCTCATTCCTGCTTCCATTCTTGCTTCCATTTGTTTGTGTCTCTAATTTGAGATTATTTTATGAGTAGTCGTGTACTTTAATGTTACGTTTGGTTATAAAAGCTTGATGATAATATCTCCCTCAGTTATTTCTAACAAGGAAATTCATTTATTGTAACATCATTTCTAAAACAAAGGATCTTTTATCGTTGACATTAATTATACTGTCAATCTCCGTCTTATTAATAAATAAGGTGTAAGTAATTAAACCTAGGATTAAAATATATCCGTCACTTTCTAATGTCATATAAACAAAAAGGGATGAGGCTATCGTAATACCTGGTTATTCCAAGACTAACTTATACCTTATTTATTAATAAGGGGATTTATGTCTATGCCGCTTGGGAATTTGCCTCAGAATAGTAATGTATTGAGGCGTTATTCCTATCAAAAATAAGTAGGCGTTGTTCTTCTACTAAAGATGAACTACAAGTTTATGATATTAAATTAAAATGAAGCCTTCCAACTAGAAACTTAAGAGGCGACGTAATAGGCGAAGTACAGGCAATTTCAACATGAAACAAGTCTAAACTTGTATAAGAAACTTGAAACCACTTGTTATATAACTTAAGCACATGTAATGTTGTAAGTTATCGCACTTCTACTAGCTGTCTCGCGCGGTTTCACCCGCGTTCCCGTCATAAAAAGTAGCCTATGTCAACCGCGGATAGAGTAGCTTCGCAACAGTGAAAGAATGTTTCAAATCGGTTCAGTAGATTCGGAGCCTATTCAATGCAAACAAACAAACAAACAATCAAATCTTTCCTCTTTATAATATTAGTATAGATAAAATTGAGTACTATTTACGCATTTATAACGTTCATGCAAATGTGACTAATCTAAGCATGGTCACAATTTTCAATTCAATCTACCTACAAGTTTTAGAACTATAACTCTAATTGCAAGTCGTAGAGGAAGCTGTGGCTGATTGAAACCCGATATCTGATGTGAAACATTAAAAGTTTCCGCCACTCTGCCATGATAAAGTTTCAACGCATTGGGAACTCCTGAAATTACCAAGAGCTCTGCACAGGCTTAGGTGAAAAGAAAGTAGTGATTTAAAAGCTGAGAAAGTAATAAAAATAAGCCAACCAAGTAAAAATCTCTTCACACCCTTCTTGAAGAAGCCATTAACTATGACATTGGCATGCTTGACAACCATGCTATAGTCCCATCTCACAACCTGAGCATTTGCGATACCGAGCTCCTTAGAAACAGCATAGCGCGACATCACGATGCGATAGAAGAAGGTAACCGTGGGCAAGTCGAATTCATTAGAACACTGCCCGTTGTACAAGCATTTGTAGCAATTGTAAACGGATCCGCATGGAGACATCTTGTGCCCTAGTTTAGGGTTGTTTAGACGTTTTAATATCAATACCAATTCCCGCTACCGCTTGTACCTTCATCACACAATCAACCGCACCCATTTCAGGTTGTTTCACAAACGTCCAACTTTTGTGTTACGAACAATTTGCAACTTGCGAGCGTCAAATTAACTCCCCACTGTACGGTATTTATACAGCGTAGCGGTACATCAAGCTTACAGTCTATCACGCAGGTTGTTACATTGTGTCAACTGCGAGTATTACATATATTTGCATGCAAATATTGGTTTAGATTTGAATGTAAGTAATCGAAACTGGACAAAATAAAGCTGTTTTTGTTAACTATTGAATGTAGATAGATGGATTTACGTATTGAGACAATCAATAGTATTTTTAACCACATCGATGATTTGATCGAAGGTGGTAAGTATGCTGTCTCTCAAATGCGATTCCCAGACCACACCGGCAGGAGCTTGGGGACAGATTTTCACCTAAAAAAAAACCTTATATGTACATTATTATTTTACTACCATGTTGTGTTAGGTCATATGGCGTTAAAAGGTACATAATGTGTTCTAGTTAGTTTCCTCCATAACTCAAAAAATATATTGCTGTGGTACTTAAATAAAGCACTAGATTACGTACTGTTTTCTTAGTCACGCAAATTGTTGCCAGCTTTTTCATGTAAATATCGTCATCTTTGTAGACTGCCCCTTTGTTCCAAATACTTTTATTACTCTCATTAAATACCAAGGACCAAGCTTATCTTTAAAGTTCCTTTAGTTTTTCCACCTAAGAGCATTTAGCACTTCAAAGTCTTAAGACTAAAATTACGCGTTCCAACTTTCACGTTTAGCACACTTTTGACTAGAGTTTGAAAAATACTATTTAAAGCTAATCCTCGCTTTCCTTATTTCTTAGAGCTGCATTCAGGCTCAGAGTCTAAGCTCGAAAATTATACAGTGGCTAAAGTTTGTTGTTTGGTGCATTGAAGTTACAATGTATTCCACGTACGCTGATTTGCTTCCGAGCGACAAACTGTATTCTGACGAACTGAAATTGGACTACTGTGTATAAATGTAGAGGGTCTAGGAAATTTGAGAGTTGAGTGTGTTAGATTTGGGTTGATAAATTATTTTTTGTTAAAAAATAACAATAGATCTCTATTGTTTCCTTGATCGTCAAACAGTCAAAGGATTAAAGAAATTAAGAGACTCGTGCCGATTCTGTTGTAAATCGCACTAAACTAATTTTAGTCACATCACATCTCTTTCTTACAAAAAATATTGAAAAAGGATAGAACATTATTTAAAGCTGTCCAATTAGTCTTTGCCGTCTTCATTTGCGGGTATTTAGACGTAACCGCGATAGATGGCGACTAAATTTATATTGAAAACAAGCATTAGACTAATTTGACAGGACTAAATTTTTTACTTACTTTTCTTATGTTCTTTGTTAGAAAGAGACACAGTGAGCCTAAATTAGTTTAGTTGTAAGCAACAAAATCAGCACCATTGACTGTCCTAAATGAAAGCTATAAGAGGACATTTTTAATGTTGTAACATAGGTTTAGGTGAACTCTAATAAAGGAAAGGTTTATTATGATTTGTTTTAAACCTGAGTAAAATCTTAAACAGTCTTTACAAAGACAGGGCTTTCATTCTAAACTAAAATAGTTCCTCGCCGCATAGATCAATGCTTCTCTTGATTCATGATAACAACATTTCGTTGAATAGAGAGCTGATTGTCGAACGTGGTAATCCTAGAGAGGCATTACTAAGTCAGTCTCCCAATCAGCCAGAAGCGTAGTCTGCCTACACAAGTTAAGCAAGCACAAGTGGTATCGTTAGCAAACATGTTGAATAGCTCTTGAAATTACTACACTAGAGGAGCGATCCGCGCAGAAATTAGGGAAATATTGAATTAACTCCGAGACTCTAGTCCCGGGTTATGCAAATATCATCTTTGTCCCACCAGTACCGGGCGGTTTAGCTTTGAAATTATCCTATTTTAGTATTTGAGGAGGCGTGTAAAGTTTTTCTGGCGCAATGAGATTATCTTAATTTAGGCTCTGTAATTTAGCTTTGAGTATAAAATTAGCTTGAGTGATGTAACGTCGTTATAATTTCCAACGCTAATATTAGTTGAAATTCCAAGGAATCCTTCTCTTCTTTTTTATTAATATTAAGATGAAAAGTCATATTTTTCCCTTATTTGTAAATGAGTCAAAATATTTCCTGATGAAAAGTCCCATAAGTAAATTATATTTGCGAATGCATTTCATTGAATCTGAAAGCCTATTCGCTCTCACGTTCTAGGAAAGAGTCCTTCAAATAGTATCCCATCCAGTATTGATCTATTCAGGGGAGGGGGTGACCCGGTTGTGCCTGTCTGAATCATTTATTTGTCAACCTGGATGGCAATTAGTGAGTGGAATAGTTTGATGCGTCGTCGGGGTTCGAAAAACGATTTGGAATATCTGTTTTGTGACGACCCGTCGCTCCATAACGGAAAATTAATTGATATATAGGGGGACTGCTAATTAGTAAATGATACATAGACACATGATTGTACTCATGATAATAAACAACATTCCCAAACGTTTTTTTTATTTACTTAGCACATGAGCCCATAATATTTAGTAAAACAAGAATAAGAATATACCATCAGCTTTTATTTAATTTAGTTATTTATCCCTATTTGTTTCTTTGGGAAAGTTTTTTTTAATATCATGAGTATAATCATGTGTCAAAGTATCGTTTACTAATTACCAGTCACCCTATATACCTGCCTTTGACATTTTTCTAGCAGCATATCAGCGTATTTTGCGGATCTTCTATTAGTAAGTATACGGTAGTAGATATTTGATCTCCTTACAGAATACCGCAGCCAAATAACTTGATTGTGTGATCCTGGGCATGAGTAAGGTCGCCAGTACTCATCAAGGAGGGGGCAAGGGTTGGTAATTTTGTGATGCCCCATGTGTTGCAAGCGTCTATATGGCTACCATAACCAGTGGGCCGTACGTAAGAACACTATCTGGCTGGCTATCACCATCAAGTTGCAAATCTGTTACCAAACACCTACCGTTCTGTGTTCTCATAACTGCATTTCTGAGTCATTTACCTTCATTGCCTTCTAAGCTTTCTGTGCTTTGACATTATCATTACCTATAAAGGTGAGATTGTGGGAGAAAAAAGATCTTTTTGCACTTTATTTCACCAATTATTATTTAAGTATACGTGACATTATTAATATCTTTTCAAGATAAAATAAAATGAATTACGACTACAACCTGAACTAATCAGTAGCCAATAAAATCGATCTGTCCCTAGACAGTAGACACAATCGGTAAGATGTCTCTTTATCTAGTAATCCAGCCCCAAAACCCAGATATATCGGTAATCTAATCTAACAAATGGCAGACCTTCCGTAATTACAAGCCGGTCTCGATGCCGACAGATTGATTGAAAAGAATCTAATTTACTGATATAGTGGTTTTCCAACATTACATTGTGACCTTTTCGAAACTTCACAAGAAAACATTACAAACAAATAAAGTAATTTTCTTTTGTGACCATTTTGTGACTTTTTTTCTTATGAACTAGATTACCATTTTATGACATTCATCATATTTAATCGTGTCTGTATCTTAAAACAAGTATAAAGTTATTTTAAACTATCAAAGCTCGGTTAACGTCTATGCGTTCTACAACTTGATGATTGTTGGTTTAAACCACTATTTATTTCAATTTACTCTTACTATGTATGTATACCACATACTTCTTACGTACTTCACTTATACAATTTCGTGTATTTTAATGTGGTTAGTAAATAAGTATTTTAAGTCTTATCATATCTTCATCACCCTTATCACTGGAGCCTCCCTAGAAAATATAACAAAAGCAAAAGATATAATCAAAAATATACTTACAGACAAAATCCTTGATGGCCTGTGAGCCAGAGTCCAGTTTATCGGTAGGGTTGACCCTAATCTTGCAGTATTTAACGAAGGGCATCTCGGGGAGCTTGGCCCACTCGCCGCCGCCGTTGGTCGTGCAGTGCACGTCGATCGAGATGGAGTTCTCGTAGGCGCGGATGACGCGCTGAACTTCATTCTCTTGGTAAGCATCAGTGAAGTCAGATAGGGAGAAAGTTCCATCCTGTAACAAGGTATTTTGGATTGGGTGTTGTTGAATTTGATGGTGACATTGCTAAGCTGCGAAAAGTTTTCTATTTGGTACGATTTCACGGTTAAGATAACATACGGATTTTGATGATTTGCATATTGGCAGATAATCAGTTTAGGCTTAGGCCGATGAACCTGTTTTTTTGCTTTGCAATACGATTCATCTGAATCATCCTATACAGAACTACAATAAAATAAAATGTTGTCAAAGCCATTTATCCAATTTGGGGCCTAGTAGGGCACTTATGAAGGTCAAAGCTTCTGAAGTTACCTACCAGTGGCAGTGGGTAAACAGTAGAAAGTATCTATACATTAGTAGAGTATCGATATTTATGTTTCGATACTTCCATGATTGCGATGCGATACTTTTATCCGATACTACTCATGCATGAGTACAGTATCGATACCGTGTCCCTATTCACAGACAGACCGACACGCGGCGGGGACTTTGTTTTATAATAATACTAGCTGTTCCCCGCGGTTTCACCCGCGTTCCCGGGATAAAAAGCCCTCCATACTATAGGCTATCAGCATGCCAAATTTCATGATGATCCGTTGAGTGGTTGAGGCGTTAAAAACAAACAAACTCATTTTCGCATTTATAATATTCGTTAGGATATCACCGAGTTAATAATAAACGGTAAGGTAAGAATTAAGTACGTACGTAATACGTATAAATAATTTACTATTTAAAATAATTACTTAATAATTATTAATTAGTATAATTTCTAATATTACTTAAACATTTGTTTCTTCATTTTTTTATTTTAGTATTATTTATTAATGCATTCTACTCCATTTCAAGAGGAACACATTCTCAAAAAATATAATAAAACGGTGTCATTCCGACAGCTGTTTCACTTGAGATAACGTTGAAATATATTTTTGACTACTTGTAGAATGGCGAGAGAACATTGATATCGCGTTTAAAAAACGTACAGCGCCATCTAGTACGTTCAGACGGAACAAACAACAAATTTTAATTTTGTTGCATTTATTATTTTGTACTGTTCTTTTCGGAATTCTATATTGATTTTATTTTTTAATATTATTATTAGCTTAGTTTAATTAATTTCTCCATTATTTCTACATTTACTTGATTTACTGTGAAACGCGTAGATTTATTAGAACTTTACTTGATAGTTTTGCCTTATAATTTTAATTTCTGTCACCCGTGTTTCACCTGCATCCTCTTTTGAGATAAAAGGCCCATATGATTCTCCGGCTCTAAAAAATATCTCTAACTCTACGCAAAAAAATCACGTCAACCAGGAGTGCTGCGTGAAAGGACAAAACAACAGAGATACATTCGCATCTCACTAATATTAGAAAGTAACTCTCGAAATAAACATCATATCTAAATCCACAGGTAGCCTCTATGTATTGCAAGTAAAACAGCAAAGAAACACAAATATCAGTAAATGACTCGATAAATAACATGCAAAGTGCGACAGGTGCATTTCCTGTCGACATCACTACCTCGGCACAGGAAATTAAAAACAGTTTACTTTGTGATTGCACACTCATAATTTTACAGATATAACACACTTTTGTTGTGTAGCATTTATCAGAAAAATAAGAAAATTCAGTTTAAATTTCGAATGGTAGAGCAAAAGTGATTATTTAATGAAGCCTTTGGCGTTTTTCTTATATTTTTTTTATTGACATTAGCGTGCTGCGTTTTATTTTGAATTTAGAACTACCTACCTACTTTAAAATATTGTCAGACTTTTTTTATTTTTTCTCGGACCTTATTACAAAAGATCAAGCCGGTTATTGTTTTATGATCCATATTTAGCAATTTCAATTACGCCAATGGACCAATAATAAAGCCTCATTTACAAAATTACGTCAAAAGCGCACTTAAAATAGTCACAACAAATCAAAACTCAAGAAATATTTTGACAAAAATCCACCTGATGGTTATCCTAACTTTAATATTATAAATGCGAAAGTGAGTTTGTTTGTTACGCCTTCACACCTCAAATACTGAATGGATCATCATGAAATTTGGCATGCAGATGGCCTATAGTATGGAGACGGACATAGGATACTTTTTATCCCGGGAACGCGGGTGAAACCACGGGAACAGCTAGTTATGTCATATTTCAAGTTTGTTAGATATTGTGGCGTCATGGCGACCTCAAAATGCAAGCAAGCAAATTGGGTAACGTAACGAATATAGCTAGAGCTCGTCAATCGCTTACATTTCATTTTAGAAATAGGCATACCAAATTATCTCTAAAACAATTCAGCTTCCCTCACAAATCCATCACCTTACACCTTTCTCAAACTTCCCCATATTAGCACTCCCTTAAACCCTCGCCCCAATGACTAATAGACCCCAATAACGTGTCAACAGCACCCGAGAAAAGACCAAACATTTGCCGATCCCTTATCATTAATCACTGTATAGCCGAATGATTCTGACTCGTTAATTATTCGATGCCGAATGGAAATGTGAAAATTTAACAGGCAATTATTGTATGTAACGGAGGCAACGTGCGGAAATTAAAAATTGCTCACTAATAAAGTAGGGTGCAGAATTACACTTTGAGCCGCTAGATGGCATTCGACAGCACTGTACGTGACACTTGGGGCCTGGAATAGTATCGACGGTGCTGCCACCAGCACTTTTTATGGAACTAACGATGGTGTCAATGAAATTTTTAGATTTGGATGGGATATACATTGAGTTGCTCAATGAAATTGAAGAAATACTTTCACAACGTTCTATCACTTTCTTACTTGGTGATAAATCGTTAAAAGGGTCCCATAACAAATTCAAGACAGTAAATAAATAATAAATATAAAGTAGGCTTAAAACAGACAAAAACCTAACCCTCTTAGAATAATGTTGACTCTCAACTAAAAGGAGGGACAGATTTAAAAGGGGTATCTTTTATTCCGTCAATTTATCTTTTAACATTATCTGTTATCTAAATAACAAGGTCGTCGTGATCCAAATTCGTATATTTTTCTTTTTTCCTTTTACGTAATTGGCTTTCACATGTCAAGTGTCAAAAAGCATCGTTTTCAGTGTCGAGGGGTTTGTTTGTCGTTTTCCTATACTTGATTGCCTGTTCTTGTGGGCGTTGCGGATTTTGAGCGATTATTTTATTACTCTAATAAGGATATTATGTTGTCTCCCTCTCTCCTATACCTTGTTAATCATTTCAATGAATGCAATGCGTGTACGCTTCTTACCTTCTAAATTTTACTATACAGTTTTCTTATGGTAGCATACGGTCTCCTTATGGTAAACAGTTACCTATAAACGTTTGCAATACCAGGGGTATCTCTAGCGCATTACTGATTCTTGCTATTCTCTTTTCCTTCTCTTATTATCCTTCAAAAACCTTATCAATTCATCGATCATTAGATCTTCTCATCATAGCTATCTTCATTATCCTTCTTCATTGTATGTTCATATCACCGAAAATAATTCCCTTAAAATATTCCTATCTTGTACTTCTTTCAAGCTTCCTCTGACACTCTACCACCTTTAGCCACATTATCACTAACCATGGAGAGATTGTGGTCAAACACAGGTCCATAATTGGCATAAATCCATTTTATTTGCTGCTAAACTAATCCTAGTCATGATTAAGTTATATCATCCACACATTTATCCCTTTCTTCTTCGTTCTCAAATAATACAATTGAAAATATTTAGGTAGATAATTGGTTCCTTTTAAGTAATAGCTGAACCTACTCAATACTCAATGACTTAAGAGTAGGTAGGTACCAATAATCAGCGATTTATTTGATATAAAAGCAAAGTCATGAATAAAGTATTAAGATTTTTAAATATTCAGGAATTTATCGTTACAATTCTTTTGTCTCTATCTAAAGTGTCTCATCTGTCCTTTTTTGTAATAGACCATTTAAAACAGGCCTAGATAGTAACTAAAAAGGTCCTAATTATATCAATTACGAACACTGAGCGCTATTAAGGACTAAAATAGGACGCCACGATCTAATTCCCCTGAAATTAAACCTTAATTTTCGATGTCCTAAAAGCGGCGCCATTTTGAATTTCGTGAATATTTAAACGCCGGTTACGGTAAATAACATTAGTCGATGTTTACTTGAACGAAGGTCTAAATAGATTTGTTTACTGAATTCGGAGATATTTTGTCAATTACTCGAGTTAGTTGGGTGGAAATTCTACTATTGATAGCTAAAAGGCTCGTATAGTTCAGACGTATAATTTATTGCTGTATTTTAATGTGATTGAATTCTAATAATACAGGCGCTGTAAATTAGTTGAGTATGCAAAATATGAGGACCGAATTCCACCAGTAGATTTTCGTTGAGAATAGCTCAGAGATTAATAATGGATCTCGCCGGTAATTTTTTTTGGTCCATTTTTTTACACTCTTTCATATTCTTCCTCTCTCTCTATTTGTAAAAATATCAATAGAGTGCATGCTATGATGTCTTTTTAATGATGATAAATTCATAATTTATTCTAATGATGAAAGTGATGATATGTATTAATGCCAGGCTTGAAAGTTTTCTAACTGGCCGATTAGGAAATTCATTGAAACAATTGTTGTGATATAAGACTAGTAGTGAAGGTGCAATTGGTCCGGTCTTATGAAGATCTATATCGGTCTATAGACTGTAGAAATCACTTCAGGCGGATCGTATACCTTAGTAATATGAAAATACTTGATCAAATAACCTGCCAATGAAAATAGCCAGATTATTTGCAACAAAAACATACTTATTAGCAATACTTCTATCAGTTCCCTTTTTTAACTATTTCTTAGTCCTTTTAATACATTCTCCTTTATCTTTATTCCACTAGGTCATACCCACATACCTGCATTATCCAGGAACCATTTCCAGCAAATGTGTACCCCGCATGCACGAGGTGTCTATGTCTTGTGAATGAGCTGAGCAAGTTGCGCATGCACTGCATCAGCGTGTTCATCTGAGGGTGGATCAGGATCTCTGTCACCAGGTTCTCTGATGCGTATTGGATCAATCGCTCGCCTGGAACAAAACACAAACGTTATTAGTTGAAATTCAGCCATTTGGTAATACGAGACATGGACTTTAAGAATCAGACGTATTAAAAAGACGTATTTGAAATGTAGTACTGGAGGAAGTTAATGCCTTTTTTATTTATTCACTTATGAATAACACGAAACTATTAAATTAACAATCGAGTCGTAAGTCAGCTTTCAGGTGCTTTTAACTGGACAGCAAATATTAGAAACTGTAGAAGGATTTGGATAAAATTGTCCCTATTAGCTAGTTAGAGATGTTAAAAATGTTGGTGATGTGCTGAAAGGAGGTTAGCACACAAATCCATTCAATAATCAAAATGTATCTTACAATTTATTTTTACACCGTACTGGAATAAATCCAATATTTAATCTTTCATGGAAGCTAGAACATTTTTCGCGAGGTCACATTAAATATTGCTTTCCTCGTAATGTTGGCAGCATTTGTTCTCTCACGTGTTTCCTTTTCCGCCGGAGTCAGGGTTAAGTGTTTCGTTCGTTATCTCTGTTTACTTTAGGGTGGAATTATTTATATTATCACGACTTGGGCATACATTATTGTTACATGTTTCTTATTTAAGGTCAGGCTGAATTTCAGGTAATAAGGACAATGTAAAGCTACGGTACTTGCTACATATTCTTTAATATTTTGAGAGAAAACGTAGTTCAATTATTAATATCGTATTAAACAAGAGCTTCAACTATCGAAGGACCAACAATTTTATTTAATCATCAAGAAGCTATAAGCTATAAACGCTAGAAGGACGATCAATTTATTTAAACGAAACGGAACCTAACTAGATTTTATTTTCAATAAAATCATCAATGTACAAAAATCTTTTCCCGGTAACTTGTTACGAAATTATTAACCGGCTGTCCGCATTGCACCATTACAACACAGTTCCTGGAGTAGCCATAACTTCAAAGTTATTATTATTTTATTTCCAGGAAATGTTGTTTAAGCAGCCGTTCCATCAAATAAGTCAGAGTTTATTTTCTCAGAATGTAAAATATTAATTTTAACTTAAAGTAGGTGCTTTAGGAAATGCTCGTGTTGTTGCTTGATTATCCGTTCTTAATTGATTGGCTAAGTTAAGTAATCACTGGTGTGGACGGGGTCTGAATGGGTGACCGCCTATCCGCTATCGCACTGGAAGGCTCCTGAAGCCGCCGTTGATCCCGGCTATCACTTAATTCTGATAGTCCTCCTAGGTGGCTTGAGAACTCTAACAATAAGTTGACTTACCTCCACCAATCCACAGTGGGCCTTATATAATACCATAGTAAGCACATGATGGTTGGAAGAATATTGGCTTTCAAGAGTAGCTGTAGTGCCTGCAGTCACATAAGCTTGTAAAAGAAGAGATTGACGCGGTGTCACGTGGAATAGACAACTTTTGCGAGTGCTAGTATATTTTGACTTATCTAGAAGCAGCGTTTATTGTTTTTCATTAATTTAAGCGATTTGTTCTCATTCTTTTGCTGCTTTCCCTTTAATATGGGCAATTTTTTCCAAACTCTTTACCAAGCTGTAAATGCTTGCTTGATTTTTAGCTTTAGGATTCCTTCCACTGTGGCATGATTATCTTCATTTAACAACTTAAGTACATTTCGACTCTAAAATTCTCATTCTTTTCCAAACTCCAATTTTTCAACCACAGAATATATTTACCAAACATTTGTTACAACACTGCACAATGGTGCCGTTTCCAGCCCGACACATTACGCGACTCATTGTGCCGTTATTGGAGCCTACCCTCCATTTGGCGCCATTCACCCTCGTTCCGCGGCACACTCCGCCATTCAGTTGATTTCAGTCTTAATCGAATACGGGGAAATGTCATTACCTTCACTGACTTGTAATGACGTTCAATTTGTGGCTTTTGAATTTACAATACATTCCAACGCGTGGAGTGTATAAAATCAATTTTATCTGTTGAAATCGTATCCTAGACTATTCATCAGAATGCGATGAAATTTTGGTGGGTTCAGGATAATAAGTGGCGTTGGAAAGCACACTGGGCATTAGTAGTATACCTTAATTAATTGACCATCTGTGTATATAAATCATATTGGCGAATACCTATCATAGGTATTCGTTTATTATATCGTGCTAAAAGATTAATTGCTGTTCACAATTTTTTCACATTACTGCCCACGCTCCGCTTCATCGTTTAATTGATGTTTTCACAATAAAAAACTCTGGAAACTCATGTTTTATCAGCATCACAAACAAAATTGGCAGTAAAAAAGGCTTTTCAATATAATATTTTTTTAACAGGTCACAAAGAATTTCTTGCATCAATATAGTGTTCAATATTGGTAAAATATTTCGTTGAATTCAGTGGACTAAAAATTTCAAATTTTAGTGCATGTTTTCCGACATTTTTATTCAATAAAATGCTTCGTGAAAGAGCCTTTGTGTCCTAAAATATACTATCCCAAAAAGAAACAAATTTAAGTTCAGGAATATCCTTTCATATTACCATAACATCTGATGAAAAAAGTATAAAATGAGAATTATACGGTATAACCAAACAAAAGGGTTCATTCTCACCCCCGATACAAAGAAAAACAAATTCGGTGAACAATAGACGTACTTTGGCTTTATAAATGGGATATAATAGAAGCACCAAAGAGCTTGGCCTTCGCATAAGCTCTTTAACGTAAACAATAGAGTTTCAAATAGCTGAAACATTAACGAAACAAACATTTATAACATATTGTATATAAAGGACGTGTATCCAGTTTTCATGTGTAGCTGTTCAAAATTCAGACTTTAGGTATTATTTTTATGCTTGGTGAGGTATTGTTGGCTAAATCTCTATGAAACCGAAACAGTGCCTGAGGGCATAAATTGCCAATGTTGCTCGACAAAACCCGCTCCTCAAACTTTGTATAATCAAGCTCTGGAACTTTTGGTATAACAAAGGATTTTTTTAAAAGAGCTTAATTGAGTAATTGATAAAGAAGGGGTACCTTTTCGTGAGTTATTATAGCTTGAGTTAAAATTTCAGCTGAAAATATTTTTTCCATTAATGCTATTTTCACAAGTACAGACAAGAAACTCACTAATCCTCGAATCAACCATCGAAATCATTCCAAAGACCACTTTAGTAAAGCTAGCATTCACTAAATAATAATAACACCTAGCTATAAGAACAAGTACCAAGAGAGCAAGACTTAGTGGCCGTCAAGCTCTCTTCAAATATCTCCACCAGTCAGCGGCTCTCAAACTGCTCAAATCCATTCAGCTCCCGAGGAAATTCCCAGTTCTCAGACGGAGGTCTATAATAGATAAGTGCTACAATCGGGAATACGGTCCAATTGCCGAGTTTCATTAGTAAATACATTTCCATTTTGTTGGAGTTTGTGGATTGCTTTTGGGTGTTTTATTTCTTCGGTTGAGATTGTTTTTCTTGAATAAAGTATTTTATCCATTACGTGATTGAGTCAAAATCATGCATACAAACAAAGGGCCGAGTTCCATGACTGATATAATAATTGGCTAACAATCAATGCACAGCCTGCAATAGGACAGAAGACACTAAAAAGTGAGACTTAAAGATCATCAAGATCACTTTCTCGTCACTGCGCCGTTACTTAAGAGAGCTCTTCAACCATCAGGTGGTCCATCTGCCTGTCATAAAAAAACAAAGGATTTATCGGCCACATAAGATTATTAATGCTGCCTGACGCCAAACACCTTTTGTCTACTTCAAGACTTTGCCATACCATATTCAACAAATCCGCAAACATTAATAATATTGATCAAAGAGGTGTGCTATATTTAATTGACCTCAATAATATAGCATCAAGCATACGTGTTTAAATAATAAATTACCAATACGAATCCATTTCAAGTGATTGGTCGAATAAACCTCTTTCCGCATCAGTTAAATCAGATACAATCATGTCTGATCCTCGCTCAGGCATTTTCATTTGATGATGTATATATTGGGGATTATATTTAATCGAATACGTAATCGTTTATGCGAAATTATTTAGGGCAGTATGTTTTGTTGACTGCTTGCAAGTTAGTAAAATAGCTGTAAACAGTTAGAAATGTTCATCTTGATTGGCTTAAATGTGGATATCAAAGAAGCTTGGCAGTCATAATGGTAGATAACCACAAGGGACGATATTTACCTTCTCAAAAAGGTCAAGCTCATCTTGATCTATAATCTTCATCCATAACTTCACCTAACGTCTCAATAATCAGAAGCAATTTATTTCATCCAAAAGCATTAAAGTCTATCTTGACATTGTGTTCATAAATAGGCCGTTCATCGAATTTAGGTTACAGATTCATTATTATCAACACTATGACTTCACCCGCTCTATTTACTGCCATTTGTGTCATTTTGCCGAAAGCGTGTCCACTGAACCAGAATCATGCGATAAAACGCGCCAAAGCGCTGAAGCGCAGGAATTGCTCAAAGCGCTAAATTGTCAAGTTTCTGAGAACAGCTCGTTTGGTGCTTGGCGTACTTAGTTATTAGTTTTATCAAGAATTTGCGTAGTAAACATGTTATTTCGGCCAATTTAGTACAAACAAGGTAATATTTCTGATTAGGTGAGTTACTATCATGATACCACCAAGTAGAAGAATTGTTTAGTTATTGTTCCTCACAAAGCTCGGTCTTTATTTATATCTGTATCTATCACATCCTGTCTTTCGTCTGATTACTTTATATAGTACCTATATGTATTTAATTTCTTCCTCTTTCTGTACTACCTTTTCTTATGTAATTGATTCTTCACATCTATCATCCTTTAAATCAACAACAGTCAGCCTTCCTGTTTCCTTTAATGATCTTTAAGAATGATTTACCTGAAATTCTTCAGCCCTAGGATGTGATACTATTTCAGTTAAACCAAGCTATCTTATTAGCAAGCACTATCGATCTTCCACACACTGGCTCATTCGTCAAGCTCTGTACGTCACCGGTGATTGATTGCTCGCTACCAAGCGTTCCTAGTTGTTTGTTACAGTGTAACTCTTGCTTAATTGAATGTTGCAGGTCTTGCAGGTGTTAATTGACCATTGAATGCTTGAAGGGTAGGCTTAAATATTTGGTAACATGTTTTCAATTTATTTTCGAACATTATGAAAATCTGATTTGTTGGTTTATCTGTCAGTAGTTATTTTTGTATTGTGACTTTTTTCATGATATTTTAAGTATCACACATAGCTATTATGTTGTTTGATTGCCTAAATGTTTGTTTTATTTCATAATAACGGAGAGTGTTCTAAAGAATTGTTCGACTTGATGCCCACAGCTACTTTCCACCATCGCAACTCTCGCCATCGACGGGGAGTCCATCCTCACATATTGAAACCAGAATTGTTTCGAACTGTGCGGGCTCAAAGGAGTTTTCTTCCGCGGACGCTCAGATTGTGGAATGAGCTCCCCGCCGTGGTTTTCCCATTGGAGTACAGCATGGGGTTCTTCAAAAAGGGTGTGAAGAGATTTCTTCAGGGTCGGCAACGCGCGAGTGATGCCCCTGGTGTTGCAAGCGTCCATAGGCTGCGGTAACTGCTTACCATCAGGCGGGCCGTATGCTTGTTTGCCACCTTAGTGGTATAAAAAAAAAAAAACAGTTTCTGTACATATATCTTTTCTTTTTAATTCTTCAAACCAGATTTAGATATAGAATGTTACAAAATAGATTTCATTAATTTAAGTGAACCTAAATCTAAAATAAGTTCAACACACTTTGTATCTTAAACTTGGTTTATTACGAGCCATTTTCATATTTCATCCTCATAAAATCTGGTTTAGTTTCAAGTAAACTCTGCTGAAAGTGGATTATAATCTAAAGAGAGCAACGTAAAAAGCTCATAAAGTCGAGATTTTAATGCCAAATTTTAGATAATGTCTGGTTTGAAAGAAATATTGCCCAAAATAACGCTGGGATGGCAAAGATGAGATAAAAGTTCGGATTTGTTATCGTTAATATTAGATTAACAGTTTATTTTATTTAGGTTAGAGGCTTGAGTTTATAAACTTGTTCAAATCTTATAGGAAAATATTTAGCAGTTTCTAGATTTAAAAATGAAAACATTTATTCTGGATTGAGTTCTTTTTAAATGTCTACCTTGCTTTTCAGAAAATATTCAAAAGTTAATGCTGATTTTTATATTGATAATAGAAATGTTGACTATAGAATTGTTTCTAATTAAAGATTTTTGAAAATGACCCAAAGAAATAATTTTTATTTCCGATAAAGTAAATAAAGCTATTACATTCAGAACATTTGCTAACAAATATTTTATAGCCTTCATAAAAATATACGAACAACATTAAATCACTTAACGAAATCTCTCGAGCAAAAAAACAATATTATATTGTAAACATCGCGAGCCCTAATCGTTCAGAAGAAAAAAATAAAGGACGCCATAAAATACCTTTCGATAGTAACAAATTCGAAATTTATGATGTAAAAAATCTAATAAGTTGCTTCCGAGTGACAAACGATGGTTTGGGGATGGATAAAAAGTCTCGGGAACATTTTATTGCAGAATTCTTTACTAATATGAAGAAAATGAAACAAAATCTATAGCTAGAAATATTGTGGCTTCATCAATTAGTCAGGGATAAAGTCTTATAGCAGAGTTAGATAAAGTTTTTACGCAAGATGTTTGTAGTCTGACTGAATTACCAGAGAGCCGGGTAAATTGTTTAAGAAGCGACAAAGTATTTACGACGAAAAAGAGATTAGTAGTTAGTGATGAACTTATCTCAGAGTGCTACATCGTCCGTAAACCTTGTCAGGATACTAAAGCAATTTAGTTTATTGGTAGCTCTTCTCAGCAAAAGCAATCTTCCGAAAAGGTCTGTTGACCTGTGCTTAAAATCCAGACTAATCCCGCCGTGGTTTTCCCAATGGAGTACAGCATGGGGTTCTTCAAAAAGGGCGTGAAGAGATTTCTTCAGGGTCGGCAACGCGCGAGTGATACCCCTGGTGTTGCAAGCGTCCATAGGCTACAGTAACTGCTTACCATCAGGCGGGCCGTATGCTTGTTTGCCACCTTAGTGGTATAAAAAAAAAAAAAAAAAAAAAAAAAAAAAATTTTCGCCAAAGATTCTTCCAACCCAATTATTGTTGTGTATTATTTCTAACAATATAATGCGTATTTTATAGTACTCACCATATCTGGCTTCTTCTCCTTCGGGTGCCTTCGCCGTGATGGCGGCCAGTTCCTTCTCCAGGTCGACCTGGTGCTCGCCAGAGTCCCATGATAGCAGTCCTGCAACAAGGATAATGGATACATTAGTAAATAGCATAGATTATAGAGTTTTAAGAGAGGTAGGGTGTGTTCGCTCAAAGAGCAGAACGACTTGGGAATACCTTACAGAATACTGCAGCCAAATTACTTTAATATGGTGTCTTGTTCCTGCGGTGAATAAAAATCATAAGCATCGTAATTCCCTTTACGCAACCCCAACTAAATATTTAAACCTAATAACTTACAAATAATAGGAAAACAAACAAAAGCTAAGCTTGTAAATGCTTTTATAAACTTTCTCCGTGTAACTGCGGAGGCGTTGTGCTAGTCCCAGTGGGGTCGGAAGTAATATGGGAAATTGCAGAACGACCCAGGCCACGTGTCTGTAGAGCTCTGTATATATTTATATATAAAGGATATCTCTTGATGGGATTCTTTGTATTTCTAAGAGCTCCCGCCGTTTTTTTATAAGGGAGTACAGCTAGGGGTTCTTCAAATGGTAATTGGTATTGCAAGCGTCCATAAGTTATGGTAACCGCTAACCGTCGGGCGGGTAGTATGCTTGTCTGCTGTATCCGCCCTGGTCGGCTACCACACCGAAATTGCTAGCTTTTAAGCGCATATGGGATGTATGATACGGGCATGAGATTGTCTTAGCAATGGATTGACTGAAGAATTTTTTGTCGGCAACCACTCGCGTATTATAGTTTATATCTACAAGATTTCGAGATACAATATTTTTGAAACCCGTTAGGTTAGTCATGCTGAATAACTTTTAATATGGGACCAACACTGAAATCTAGAAAAAATATATGAGATTTCAGAGTTGGTCCCGTAATAAAAGTTATTCAGCATGACTAACTCAACATAGGTTTTGAAAATATGCCATCTCAAAATCTCCATCGGAATATAATGGCTTCAA
Organism: Polyploca ridens; assembly: GCA_951394255.1. Taxonomy (NCBI): domain Eukaryota; kingdom Metazoa; phylum Arthropoda; class Insecta; order Lepidoptera; family Drepanidae; genus Polyploca; species Polyploca ridens. The sequence goes on from OX596259.1 coordinate 1,114,490, forward strand.
AACTCCGATTAGACAGCCCTTTTGTAAAATAAAAGTAACGATACCTATATCAATTTATTTTTACATAAAATTTTAATATCACCAAGAAATCTCATTAAAATTAATTTGAAATGCGACACTTTTCCTTATATTTGATATTCGTGTAATGTCTCAAGATTTGAATCGTAAATCAAAGCGAAGCGTTTTCTTTTTTAATGTTATTTCAATTTATGGCGAAATTTCGTCGATTTCGGAATTTATTAGGATTATTTACCGAAGTAAGAGTAGCATTTGTTTTTGAGTCTTTTTACAGCTTCTTTTGTTTAATAGAAGTCGGTATCTTAATCGTTGCAAGCAAAATCATTTAGTAGTACCCAACTGATATGGCGCGTCGTGAATCTTCGTTCGCACAGAAAAGAAAGTATGGCCCCGAAGATTAACGAAAGAATGCTTAAAACTTACAATCAACCTTAGGTCACTACTATAAGGTTCATAATACACTGCAGCTGTTAGTTCCGTCTCACTCGTAAGTCACGCCCCTCCGCACGGCGCGCTCTAACATGGCGGCGGTGGCTGCCGACCAATAGCGGTTTCCCGCGCTTTGAAATCTTTGAGTATCTACTGCGCAGGTACCTACATCGGTAAGCCATATCAGTTGGGTACAAAGAAATTGGATATTCGCTAGTCTTTATTCTATGGTTGGGTACTACTGTATCTTAATCATAGCAGGCAAAATCATTTACTTTCCTCGATCATTTTCCTGATTTTATATCGTAGGTTGGGATTTATTGCTTTATGGATCAAATTTTCCATCTACAGTAAACTTTATTCGAGGAATAATTTTGTATTGACAGATTATAAATATAAAATCTGTCAAACGTCAATTTTATATCTGATAAAAGATGTAAAAAATGGCCCCTAGTCAATCCACAGAACAGATAAATAAGGTAGTCAATCAATGCAATATGGCAATCTTTGCTCTTAAATTGAGCTTTTCAACCAAGTTTTTAAATGAAAAAATGACGTGTGGCACTCGGAGTCTGTCGCGGTAAAGCTATTGCATAGCTGTTTTTATCAACTTATGCAATTATAATTATTTATTTATTTTATTTATGCAGTATTTTTTTCCTTTGTTTTTTTTCTTTGATATTAATTCAAGTTACACTTTTTGAGCGTGGTGACCGATAAGAAAACATTTTTTTTCTTTTATTAAATAAATAAGAAGTTAATATATGCAATAGACAACCAATGCCACCTAGAGGCGAGTTGCTGAACTAAAGAGAAAAACATGATATTTCAAAAAGTCATTAAAAGTTCTGCTATTCATCGATAGATGGCAAAACTGAAAAGTATCACCGCTGTGCCGGTCGGAGTGGGGGGTGTTAGGTTTTTTCGTTACGGAATTTCTGGATTCGGTCTCCACGCTCAAGGCCCGCGATAGAAGCTATGCAATAGCTTAAAAACATTGGGCAAATACCATAGCGATATGTCATGACAGACAAGATAGTCATTTGTCACGAGTGTGCCATTCTCTTCTATATAAAAAGTTACCCCCTTACTCGTAAAGCGCTATTTAAGGCCAGGTCTAAGCTCAAATCTCAAAAATGGGTTTTTTTGAGAGTCGAGTATGACGTAACGCAATGAAATACCTAACACAAAAAAATACTGTGGATAGAAGAGGATTTCGAGAAAAATGTTAACCGAATAGAATATTAAAAAGTGCTTTGATATTCCCAATAAAAAATTCGTAAGTTACGTCTAAAAAAATCTTTCGCGTCGAAATTCTCCGTATTTTCAGCGATGACAACAATTTTATTTTTAAGAATATATAAGATACAGAATTATATTAGAATGTTAACCGGACACTTATTCAATTTTATGTGTATATTCTGTATAATCTAAAGAAAACCCGTAAATAACAGCCCATTTCATAGAGTCGACACATTTATGATTTACCATTTTCAACCTTATTCCAGTGAAGAACGAGTGCTGTCAAAATCGTAGTCAGTCCGCGCCTTAACTAATATACTGTTAAAAGGGTCACGTAAATAACGTCAATCTATTGTCATTGTCAAATAATGTGACATTATTTACGTGACCATTTAAACAGTATATTAGTTAAATAGCTCTTTATGAGTAAGGGGGTAAATGTTTTACAATTTACCTTAAATTATAACGCTCTGTAATAAATGCTCTATTACTGAATATACTGACAAGCGTTTCATTGCGACCACGTCTCATATGATCTTATCTTGATAAATGATAACCCTTCAGTACCAGCGATATACAGTCATTTAATCCGTCAACAGTAGAATGTCGCTTTAATTACTGCTGGGACATTTCTGTCATTTGGCATTGTTATGGGATAAGGGATCCTGGGATAGCTGTATAAACGTTAGTTAGAGTTAAATTGATTGTTAAGACCTATACGAGTATATTAGCCCTTTATAAGGTGATTACCGTTTATTGAGCTATTATTATAAACTATCTTTTCGCCTGCGGCTTTGCTCGCGCAGACGTAACCAAAGCTGGGCCTGCTACAACCTTCAAGTTGAAAATGTGTCATCAAGCACGTGCCGGTGTTTGTCTCCTTTGACACATCGATGCATATTATATGCTCATATATCAGGAGCTGCGTGTGGGGGCTGGTCTGCTTAAGTTTGCTATTTATTTACTTATTAAATATCGAGTCAGTCTACTTTGTAGTTTTGCCGCCGCGCCGAGGCACGCAATAGGCTACTTTCCTAAAAAAAACAAATTAGTCCGTCATTTACATTATCAAAAAATATTAGACACGTATTTTTTCTTTTGTCAATTAGACAAAAAAATACGAAGATATCGTTTGTTGAAGTTCCGCGTGACGTCACGGTGTGCTACACTTTTTAGGAACAAGTGACGTCACAAGCCCCCACTCCCGAACTTAGTCGCGCTTTATCTTCGTCAATTGTTAATGATTTGGTAAAGCAAAAAATACGTGTGCAATATTTTTTGATAATCTAACTGACGGACTAATTAGAATTATTATATTTTTACCCAGGCAACATCCCTATTGTTATCTGTGCGATTATAATGTAAATATTATGTAATGAATCTAAGCTTGTTTTGAAAAGAGTAATTGCTGAGTTTATTGCCGGCTCTTTTCAGCAAATGCAACCTTCCGAACCGGTATTAGAGTCAGACTTTTCATAAGTGCCTGCGAAGATCTATTTGAATAAATGATTTTAATTAGAATTTTTGAATTAGTTGTCAAAGTGACCTATTGGTATTATATTGTGTTAATTGACAACAAACCTTATGTCGCATGTGTTGGTTCCAATTTTAATTAATCTTGACTCAAAGCTTTGACGTTCAAAAAAACGGACCTTTGCCAGAAAAATGCCAGAGAAAAAAAGACCTTGAGATCCTCACAAGAATTAATACGTAGTCCTTTATTCCTGTACACTCGTAAATAACACTGAATATTTCAGGCTACCCTAGAACAATGAATAAAATATACCCACCATGTCCATAGGTAAAGTAATCCGAAGACAAAAACTCCGTTGTCCCTCGGTAGCACCTAATATTAATTTTGGCGAAAGCTGCGAGCCAACCGTATCTTTTCATAATGATTTTTAGTGTTCTAATTTTGTCGGAACAAAAGCGTCGACGTTCGAATGAAAATATTCTTTCGCTTTTTAAAAGGACTACGAAAAGTTTTTACACTGTACCTACATTTATAATAATTTATTTGTTCGTCTCCATTTCTATTCAACACATTTATACTTCTATAGCACATATTTATTGTAGAATGCGTCGTAGCATATGCAAAAACTTCACATAATTTTCCGATACTCGACATTATACCTGATTTTTTTATTATAATATTTTTAAAACGAATTATGATAATTTCTAAAAAATCTGTATTAATCAGAAACATCGTTTTAATATTCCTGTAATATTTACATCAATGTTTATCAACTGTAATTATTTCAGATTTTTCACTTTGCAAACTTCAGAGTAAAACTCGTCTGCATAAAAGTTACAGAAACTTTATTGTACTTATTTTGTCAAATAGTCCTTGAAAGCTCCGCAGTATACGACATAATAGTTAGTTACGTTGTTTGTTTTGAGAAATACTTGAAACAAAACTTAACCCGACGACAGTACCTTATCCCTCGTCGAGCCCTTTTCAACTTTCAGACGTTCTCAAATATTTTATATAAATAGCAACACAGGCCCTTGAATATAATGTTACCAACACTCAAGTTGGGACGGAATTTCTAATCAAATTAAGGCTGACCTTGTTGTAATATTAGTATTGAAATGCTAGAATTTTTGGTGTAAAATTCTGGGAATTTGATATTGCTCTGGAAATTATACTCAAGTTATTTTAAATGATAATTATTGGGTTTTAGTGTTTGGTCAATATAGAATAGGTATGAATGTTTTTTTAATGAAGAATTAATTATTTATTTATCTACTTCCCTAGGATCCCTCACCAGAACAGGTTTTCGAAGATGGCGAAAAAATATAATAATGGGCTTATTTTTTTTCCAGATACTTTCAATAATTATACAGATTGGATACGATAATACGACAATAAAAGAAACCACGTAAATCATAAATACGAACAACTTTTACTATGGGACCAACTTCGAAATCGCTTTTCAAACAAAATAATAAAGCTGTAATTTTTTTTTGCGAAAAGTATTTCTTGTTACTTAGTAGTAGTACTTTACGTGGTTTCATTTATTGTCGTATTGTCGTATCCACCCCGTATAACATTGTCAATGCGTGAGTGAAATACCACACATTTTGCCACCTTATTATGCCAACAAATGTGGTTGAAATATAGCGATACCCCAAATAAGCTGAAGCGACATAAGGAGTGCGTACCAAGCCAGAAAAATATCGCAATATCAGATGAAACAAACTTATGTCTAATCTTCGCGTGGAGATGAGATGGAGATAGCGTGTTTCGCGGCACAAAAATGAACGAAGGGCTTCTTATCTAAATAACTCGTAAAGTATAGAATATTTAAAAAAATCGTTAGTAGCAGCCCTAGGTCATATGTTAGTGATATTATTTATCGAATTTTTGTCTTAATTAGATACACCATGAACGAATAAAACCGAAAATTCATTATTATTAGAGGTAGCTTTGTGATTTTTTTCTATCGAGGAAATTTCATTTCATTATGTTTTTGCTCAGATAGAACCCTCGCGTATATAATGAAAATACCCATATAAAAATATTTTTTCATTTAAATACTATTTACTTGGGTAAATTTCAATTCTAAGATTGTTATTTTGCTTTATACGCACTCTTAAAGGTAAAACACGATTAAGATCCGCGACGCAAAAGCTAGTTAAACCTTCCGCACATCCTCCCTTATTTAATAACTCCATGACACAATTTCCATGATGCACCGTACACGCCCCCACCTGCTCCGGATGTAGGCTAATTGCATCCGGTGGACCGGAACACAACCGGGCTAATGTGTATGATGAATCTGACTTGTTGCTCGCAATTAATGCCCTCGTTAGTGAGCCATCCTGATAGTATTGATTCTTTAAGGATGTTCCAATTAATAATTAAAATTCCAATTTCTAACATTGGAATATGGTATTTGGAAGTCAATTAATTAGCAACTTTTTATTCAAAGTCAAAAGTTGCTGGCTCTTCAAAAAATATGCCACGAATTTTTTGCAGGGTTGGCAACGCGCGAGTGACCCCTGGTATTGCAAGCGTCTATACGGTACGGAAACCACTTAGCATCAGGCGAGCCGTATCCTATCATTTCATTCGAAGATTTTTATGATCTTTCCAACACACTTGCTTGTAAAGTGACATTTATTGCACCGTTTTAAGTATCATAATCCAACTTATTACGCACTAGTGATTTAAGATTTTTTTAATCTTTTCAACACACTTGCTCGTAAAGTTACATTTATTGCACCGTTTTTTTAATCAATGCAGCTTATTACGCACTAGTGTTTTTTACTTTACATTACCGCACAGTTTTATGATAGGTATAATCCTGATTATGTTAAGATTGTACCAATTTATATGTGGTTAGATGAAGCAGTCTTAATTTAAACGGGTAAACGAGAATGACAGCGCATCGCTGTCAAAAAAAAACCTGCACGCCATATTTAATTTTGTTAACGTTCTCATTGTGTTGTTAATGACTATCAAAAAATCTACTTCAAAAAATACAAGTCTGTTTTTTCCTCACAAGTGTGTTATAAAACGTCATATTACACGCGTGTGCATTGATCATAACAGTCTCGGCTCCCTTGTCGCTTAATACCACCTCGTCTGTAATAACCAACTTTGCACACATGTATCATAATAATGTACTATTATCTATCTCAAAATCGATTTTTATTCCTGTCAGATAAGGCCTTTCAACTCAAAATATAATCAAAACTGTCACTAAAGCAGCAGTAAGCAAGATTATAAAACTTTAACACAACTAAGCGTTGCTACCCTTAATAACATGTAGCCATTACGTAGCTCCAATTTCTATTAGTGTCACAAATTGTATGTATAATGTAGTTATGAATGCGTTGGTGAATTAATTAATATCAAAATGGCGGCGTGCTGACGAAGCCCTAGATAATTAGGCTTCAGTTTACCAGGCTGGGTGGACAAGCCACGTGGATGGATTTATAGGCCACAGTATTTAACTAGGTTTTAGCATGTGACTGGGTTTGCGTCATAAGTAAGCTTGTTTTGAAAAGAGTAATTGCTGAGTTTATTGCCCGATCTTCTGAACAAATTCAACCTTCCGTTTCAAAATTCAAAATCATTTATTCAAATAGACCTTCGCAGGCACTTACGAAAAGTCTGACTCTAATACTCTAATACCGGTTCGGAAGGTTGCATTTGCTGAGAAGAGCCGGCAATAAACTCAGCAATTACTCTTTTCAAAACAAGCTTAGATTCATTACATAATATTTACATTCTAATCGCACTGACAACAATTGCGTGCCCCGGCGCGGCCGCAATACTACAAAGTAGACTGAATCTATATTTAATAAGTAAATAATTTTTTTTTTTGTTATTACATTATTAGAATATTGCGAGCCATATGATCTTTGTTTTTGGTGGGATAACATTTTCGGAACAAAAGATTTAGCTTAGGTACCTAATTGGCACAGATCAAAAGTAATTGGCACGAGATGGCTAATTACGTTAAGTAGAAGGTAGATAGAGAATGAAAATAATGGTCATACATAAATACTACGTTTGTAAAGTAAAGTAACCCATATAACACTAAATTGACATACATCTTTCTAATTTTCTCTCCACCGCAGATAGACAAAAGTGAAAGACCTAAAAACCACACAGTGTTGGCTTCGGTCGTTGAACCCCCTTCTTTGTTTAGGTATAACCCGGTCAAAGGTCGGTCCTATTTCGGCCTACCCCTGCGACCTGTTTCCATTTTTGTAGCATTTTCACAAATAACGCTTTACCAAATGAATAATGAATTGGTGCCTACATTCCTACTAAAATTACTCATATAAATGACTTGTGAAGATGTTTATGGTTTTTTCACACAAAAACTACTAAACGGATTTGGATGAAATTTTGCACACAGATGTAATATATTCTGGACTAACACATAGGATACTTTTTATCCCGGGAAAACATGCGGTCCCTCGGAAAGGCGGGTGAAACCGCGGTCTATCAATATTTTCTTATTGTGTTTTTTTTTTCTTCAGACTGGTACTAGCGATACATTGAACTTTCCGTTTCACAGTTTCTTAGAACTGGAAACTTAACACATAGCCATGTGTTAAGTTATTGTATTCTGTTGAAAGTTCTAGTGAATGTTATCTTCTGGAACACTCACAAAACGAAAAACAAAGCAACGCTATTCAACGCATCAACGAAATACCCATTTGAATTCACAAATAGCCAGTATTCTTTTAGGATATAGTTGCCTTTTCAAAAAATCTAGCAGTTATTTTTTAGCTTTGAGAGAGGTAGAGCTTAGCGTATATTCAAAAAGCAGCTCGACTGAGGAAGTACCTCCACCTTACAGAATACCGCAGCCAAATAACTTTATGTTGTGTAAAGTTGTGTTCCTGCGCGTGAGTAAGGTCGCCAGAGCTCATAGGGGAGGGGGAAAGGTCGGTAACGGGTGAGCGATGCTTCGTGTGTTGCAAGCGTCCATATGGCTACGGTAACCGCCTTACCATCAGACGGGCCGTATGCTTGTTTTCCGACCTAGTTGTATAAAAACAAAAATAAAATAAAAAACAACGGGTTGCACTCCGGGAGTACCGGCAGAAGTGAAAACTTGAATATTAACGTTGTGCATTTTTGATGTTTTGGAATGGTTAGGGGATAATTCTGCACGAATTGCTTTAATAAAAAAATAAAAGTACTATAATTTATGTGGTAAAATACTATATTCATTAATGCGCTATCGTACACAAACATGACAATTTATATATCAGATCACGTGTTCTCCCTCCGTCTTACGAATTTTCGATCAGGTGACGTGACACCTGACGCGAGCTTAACATTTTTTACCCATCACAAAACAGTGCCCAACGCCGCTAAAGAAGTTTTCACTTCAAAAATTGTCAGAGATGCTGTGTCCTTATCAGAACCATTACAACTACAGACATACGATAGAGAAGAAGAACATAACTTAGCTCATGAAACAGAACTCAAATCTACCAGCAATATATAACCAATTACAACCGATGATTGTCTACCCACTGAAGCAGCAAAACATAGTTCTGTGAACGAATCGTTCATGTAAGCGTTTAATTATTTCTTAATTGTTTCGCGTGTTTCACATTAGGTATTTGGATTTATTGATTATGCACATAGTAATTATGGAGCAGTTTTTATAGTGTTGGATATATCAATCATTGTTATATACTTTGAAATCTATTGTGGATTCTTGAGCGAGGATTTTAAGGTTTCATGTAACATGTATTATGTTGTCTTTTGTTTTTGTTTTCACTAATCTGCTATTGGTTGGTTTATGAGAACAAAAGGTTATAAGAAGTTATTAATATTTATTTCAATAGACAGATAGACAAATTTATTGGTAATTTATAGTTTACAGGTCACATAAATATTTTATACAATAGGTACATTTTTCCATGACAAAGTCTAGTTAGTTAATTGTCATTCGTAACAATAAAATAATAATAGTTGAATTACATTAAATTAAATTGAATCAATATATTTAAAAATCACTGCTCAGGAATTCACTATAGCTGTAAAAAGCCTTTTCGACGAACCAACGTTTTAATTTTAACTTAAAAGAAGTTAAGCTGGGTGCATCAGTAATACACTTCGGTAAGCGATTATATATACCGTCGGGCCCACCACGTTTGTATTAAAAATGTACCAGATTTTGTGGCGAATGTCATCATCGACTAACTAAAGGCTCGATCCGGCATGTAAATCCGGCCGCGACTTCCAAAAAGGCAAACAAATTTAAATAATCTGAAGTAAGTAGAGATCTATCTTAACATTATAAAGATAGAGGACCTTTTAATCAATCAACTAATTAATTTAAATTCCCAGAACGCAAAAACTAATTCCGTGACCAAACCTCAGGTTTATTCTCAAAGGTGAAAAGGTCATGTTCTACTGCAATTAGTGTAATAGTTATTCCGTCGGTCGGTCGGTTCCATCTCATTTGAATAGTTGCTTTGAGTCCGCAGTTTGGCCGCAGTATGGCGCCGAGAGTAGTTTCGTATAAATTAGTTTCTTTAGACTGTTTGCCGTTTCTTGTGCAAGTTCTTCAAAGTGGTGTGATTGTTCGTAAGCTATTTTAGCTTTTTGTTTAGCAATCAAGTTGAGAACCATAGAGATACTAAGTACACGGATACTAAAATTAATTTTTAGTTCTTGTTTGATGCATTGATGTATTTTTTGTAAGATTGCTATTAAGAATCAAAGCCATTTATTCAATGTAGACCCTAGTAGGGCACGTATGAAGGTCAAAGCTACTGAAGTTACCACCAGTTCGTAAGTCGGCCTTCAACTGAGAAGAACGGGTTAGAAACTCAGCAAGATTACAATTTTTAAATATTTTTTGGACTATCTAACTATATTGGCTTGTCTTTGATGTACTTGGTTGGTCATTCGGCTTAAATATCCTGAGATATTCTTCACACATGGCTATCTGATCCCAAAATAAGACTCCTCTTATTTTGGGATCAGATAGCCATGTGTCTTTACTTTATATTATCTTAACTTTGCTCAGGGTTCAAACTACGTTCTCCGTCCATTTGTACAGTCACACCATTCCATACTTTATTTGGTGAAATGGTCTTTTAAATAACATATATAGATATATAATTTACAATATTAACATTACCACAAAAGAGGACCACTACCACTAGGGATGTGTATGCAGTTTGGTTGGACTAAAAAGCTTTAACCTTGGATTCATATTATTCATTTTTGTAGCAAAGAAATGGTCCAGTCCACTTTATAAAAATGAAACATGTAGGTGCGAAACAAACATCTCTGAACCTTTTGTAGCATTCCACACAATAGAAACCTCAGGTGGGATCTCGCTCCACTTTCTAAAGGCGTGAAAAAAACTAGATCTCTCTAGAATTAGGTCTCGTGCAACACACGTTTATACAAGACGTAAAACTGTTTTGCAATTTTGAGCTTCATTCTATCATGTTTGGAATTCAAATTGCAATGAAATTTGAACCGACGAGTATTGATTTGACAATATAAATATTTGAAGATGTTGAAAAAATAATAACAAGGGTATGAATTGGAATGAAGAATAATAAAACAACAAATAAAAGACTAAAAGGACAACTTACCAAAAAAGAAAGCAACACTTTTCAAAAGTCTCAAGTGCCTTCATACTAAATTGAAATAAATAATGTAATACATCTGAGGTCCCTGAAGAAATTAATCGTAGGCTCTACCGTGTTTTACGCAATAAAGGAAGTAGAAGCAAAGCTTTTTTTGTGAAAAATTAATTGTAGCTACTTGAGCATCCTCAAAATAAATCAAGTCTTTTTGTGTCCCTTAATATTTTACATCATAAATATTTGTCTTCCAAGAATTTATTTTTTACATTTCGGGGATACTATTCAAATCGAAGGATTAAAAGGTCCTCTACCTTCTTGTTCTTTAACTAGATCTATATTGACTACAGATAATTGCGAACTCGTAGCACTTGGAGCTAACTGAACCATCAGTTACCTTTTTAGTCGATTATGCCATTTATCACAACATGGAAATAATTGTAAAAGATGCATTCTGGTACAGTTTTGATTAATGAAATCACAATCGTGATTATGGAGATGAGCTAGAGTTGTGAAGATGTGTTTTTTTTTGAGAATCGTGAGCATAGAAACACGCCTGAAGACCAATACCCAAAGACGACAATAGTAGAGACCCCCAAGAAGTAAAACTAAGCCGAAGATAAGCACTTTGTAATTATGATGATGAAGAGACTTTATCATCTAATGAAGACAAATTTAAAATCATTCTATATACAAAGGTGTACGTCACGTACCCAAGTAATACGAAGTTGTAATCTAGACAGCGTAACCTACATTGACTTACATGTTCTATGTACATATGTAGAACTTAATTAAAATTTCACATAAGTTTTAACTTTTTTTTTTTTTTTTTTTTTTTATACCACTAAGGTGGCAAACAAGCATACGGCCCGCCTGATGGTAAGCAGTTACCGTAGCCTATGGACGCTTGCAACACCAGGGGTATCACTCGCGCGTTGCCGACCCTGAAGAAATCTCTTCAGACCCTTTTTGAAGAACCCCATGCTGTACTCCAATGGGAAAACCACGGCGGGGAGCTCATTCCACAATCTGAGCGTCCGCGGAAGAAAACTCCTTTGAGCCCGCACAGTTCGAAACAATTCTGGTTTCAATATGTGAGGATGGACTCCCCGTCGATGGCGAGAGTTGCGATGGTAGAAAGTAGCTGTGGGCATCAAGTCGAACAATTCCTTAGAACACTCTCCGTTATACAAGCGGTAGAACACACATAAGGAGGCAAAGTCTCTCCTCAGACTAAGGGGCTCTAAACCGCTTGTAAGCTCGGGATCGTCAACAATTCTGATGGCACGTCGCTGAACCGAGTCTAAAGGCCCAAGCTGGTATCCAGGTGCTCCCGCCCATAGATGACAACAGTACTCCATATGAGGCCGGACCTGCGACTTATAAAGTTGCAGCCTTTGCCCCGATGTGAAGTACTGCCTCGCTCTATTGAGTACTCCAAGCTTTTTGGATGCCAGCTTAACCTTGTCTTCCAAGTGACTTCGGAACAAAACGTCGCTAGAAATGTCGACACCAAGGATCCCGATGCTTTGACTGATGTTCAAGGAGGTGTTCTGGAATTGTGGAGCCACAGACCATGGGGTTTTCTTAGCGGTGAACGCGCAGGCTTGAGTCTTGGTGGGGTTGAAATGGACTAGGTTTAGTCGACCCCAATCGGAGACACTAGTAAGTGTACTCTCGATTTCAGACATCAGCCGTTCGCGGCTTTCCTCCACCTCGGAACGAGGGATATTTGCACGGCCCGTGTATTGAGCGTCCCAAAAACTGCGTCGTAAATGTTTGCATCCTTAGATATTACACGGGTAACTTTGTTTTATTAAGTTTTAGATTTCTAATGAGTAGTTTCTTTTATTGGTGGCTAAAACTGAGCTTTTAAATATTGTTTAAATTGATGCTGAATAAATTATTACTTAAGACTGATATATTTTACAAGAAATCAGAGGCCAACGATAATCTCTTCATAATTTTCATACCTTACTTGTTTTCTCCTTGACCGAGACATCTGATGTTTAAGAAGAACGGAAGACAGGCTCCCAGGTCGTAAAACACAAAGTTATCTAATTTATGTTTATTGCATTTTCATCACTATCATTTATTATTTCAAATTTCCTGTGCTTAACGTCATGTTACTGTCATAATCTGCCATCATCCGAATGCTAATTAATTTCCCGTTTCACACGCCAACCGAGCAATTTCGTCACTTACAAATTTACCCAGTTTTTAATATCGCCACTGGCAACACTGCCGTGTAATTTACCGTTTTTTCAAATTAAAACCGTTGAGCGAACCGCTTTGCATAATTCAATGCGAACGGGACGCGGGCGTGTGTAATAAAGTGACGTCGAATAGTGTTGCCAGATTTAAATGAAAAATCTCGGTGGTTTCACTGGAAAGAGTGAATGTTGGTATAGCTTGAATAATGTATTTTATCGCGTGTAACCTTGATTTTGTGAAGTCACATTCGTGATATTATTGTGTGAAGAAATGAATAATGGGAACAAAACATGCAAAAGTTGTAAGTACATTATTATGACCATAATGTACCTTTTGTTTTTGAAAAGTCCCCCTCGTATGAAGGATTTTCCTCAAGATAATTATCATTGAGTCTAGAGAGTGTTCAAAATAGTTAAATGAAAAATACGATGTAAAAAGGAATATATGGAGAAGTTTCTCGATGATTTATTTATTATAACTTCCCTGCTCTCACTTCTCTACATTAGGTTTCATACCTTTATATACAATTTAATTCAACGAAACTAGAACAATTTTTTAACAAAAAGCTATAATATCCATAGATTACCATATCGATTTTAATTACACAATAATTTTCATTAACTTTTTACTAAAGAAATCAGAAATAATTATTTCCAACTAACCATAATGTTACTTCGTATCTCATAAATAAGTTTCAGTATTGAGTGGCAATGAATAAAAGATCCCCACAGCCTTTATTTGTGGTAACCATGAAATCGTGTGTGCTCATAAAACCTGCGAGCAGTTACCAGCTGATATTAAATGAAGCTGTCTCAGCTGTTCCATTGTCGCTCGTAAAACGTGATTGAGTATGCTTTTTTATGTAAGAGCAAATAAAATCTCTATTATTGAGAAAATATATTAAAGTTTTTCTGATTTTACTGGACCGCTTAGATTAGGGTTATCTTAAATTATTTGATTTTATTTACAACAAATATATAAAAAATTACAATCTATACATAGAAAAATTCCTCAAGTCTGCCGCTGCTTCCGATTAATGGCAAGGTTCCCAGAAAGCTGGCAGCGTTTCCTCTTTGGATAACCAAGCATTGATAAATTATTTTATGTATAGTTAACTAATGCTTTATGAATATTAGTAATTACACAAATAATCGCCGAAAGACTTAATCATTTAAAAAAAAATATATATATATCCATTTTCAGAAGTTTTTCCTTCCAGTTATCGAAAGCAATGAATTTAAACTTTGCTCTTAAAATTACAGTCTTAACCTCGCATTTTATTTTACGTCGATTTGATACGTTCAGGTACCAACTCGATAAATTTTTAACGCCTTCGCCGAGCTTATGGCCCAACGATGTAGAAAGAATTCTCCAACCTTTTCTACCCAAGTGAGCACTCTTTCACGATTATCCCTCCTCAGAGAGTTAACCGACCGAAGTAAAATGTCGATCGGTGCCTTAATGATACTGGTACATACACGTGTATTATGTACTTTATTCGGTATATACCATGAACATTAGCTTAGGTAGGTGTATGAGAAATTCTTTAATAAAAAAAAATATTTAATAAAAATCACTAGAAATTCCCAATTAATGTTTGTGTTAGGTACTGAACTGTATCGTAAGTCTGTTTTTTTTAAGGCAAACTATGTATCCGATTTGGGAAAAGAATAGCTTGGACCTTTGAAATAAACGTTGGATACTTTATACATATTTCAAGAATGTGGGTAATGCTCCGAGAATGTAGGTTATGACTAATTACTGTTCAATTTACTCACAAAGACTCACAAAAAGGGCGTAATGTGTTTGAGGTTCTTGTATATAGATATATTTTTGTCAATTTAGTTATTCCATCATACGTTCAAATTTTTTTTTTCTAAATATTTACTTGATCCGATTTAAGAGTGTGTAATATTGTTACAATTCTTAATCTCGGGTGACATAGGGTACATTAACTGTCAAAACAATAGGATCTTGCCCTTTTGTAGAGACAGCAAACAATTTAAAACTTTTTGTAACTTTAGTCGTGTTTTTTTTTATTAATCTTGTTATGTACGTAAATCTTATACTTTTTTATCTTAAGGCAATTATTTCGTGTTTTAACCACCCTAAACTATGATGTACTATCCAGCCAACCCCTACAGCACCGAAGGCAAAGTTCCAACTCCTAATGCTATGGGCTACAGCCATTTAGTAATTAGTCAACTTTCGACAAACGAGCCTGAGCTTTCAGTTAATTAACAATGTCTATTTTACAGACTAATTAATAAACGCAGTGCGAGCTTTTACATGATTAATATGTCAGCTTTCGTTATGATGAAATATGGACACTAATTGGTGAAGAAGTTATGATTTGAATGGTTAGCGGTGATTTGGGAAATGAGGTAGAACAGAGAGTTAGAGTATATCGTTTATTCGTTCAAAGAGCAGCTCGACTGGGGAAGTACCTCCACCTTACAGAATACCGCAGACAAATAACTTTATGTTGTGTAAAGTTGTGTTCCTGCGCGTGAGTAAGGTCGCCAGAGCTCATAGGGGAGGGCGCAAAGGTCAGTAACGCGTGAGCGATGCTTCGTGTGTTGCAAGTCTCCGCTTACCATAAGGCGGGCCGTATTCTTGTTTACCTACTTAGCCGTACAAAAAAAAACAAAAGAAAGATTCCCAAAATAATGCCTTACTGAGTTTCTTGTGAATTCTTCTTAGTTTTAAGTGTATTCCAAACCGCTGCTAGAGGCAAATAACGTTCATAAGTGCCGTAGGCTTTAGTATTGAAAACTGTTTTACAAAAAAGTTAAACCCACTTCAAATTACACTAAGAAGTAATTACTACACTAGAAATAATTCCGACCAATAAATAATCTTTCGTAAAATATCAGCCAAAAGAATTCGTATTACATTCACTTCTGCGAAAGCTTACCTGCCTTTGTGTTAAACTTTTCACGTCAGTAAAAGCTCTAAATGGAATATATTTTCCGATAAAACTTTGTAAAAGTCTCAAGCGCCGCCTACTGAAGGTGTTCAACTTTTTAACCTTTTAAAGGTACAGGAGTCTTATATATGCAAGGCTATGCGTTGATAGATCAGTCAGTCAGGCAGGAAGATCCTTTTTGTTTGCCAATGGGTCAAGAAAAAAATAGTCTTCATTTTTCAATACAACCTAATAATATATGATAAATTCAAATTCAAAAAGTATTTATTCAATAGGCCCTGATAAGGCACTTAATACCGCAGCCAAGTAACTTTATGTTGTGTAAAGTTGTGTTCCTGCGCGTGAGTAAGGTCGCCAGATCTCAAGGGGAGGGGGGATTCGATTTATGTATGACTTCAATCAATCAATGATAGCCTAAAAGCAGAGGTAGATGAAAACACACCAAAAAATATTATTTAGGCTACATTTATTAGTCTTGCGTCAGGCTTGCGTAGACCCAGTAGCATCATAACTACACATCATTTCACAAGTTCATCAAAAATAACACTGACAATAAAACACAACAACTTTTCTGACCTTCCACTTGTCAACAAAGATATCTAACCAAATATAGGCCGTACTTAGGGCATAATAAAAACAAAGCAATTAACCTCAAATAACACAGTCTGTGCCTAAAAACCTTGTTTTAATGTTATTTATTCCAGAACGAAACTGATGTTACGATCCGAGCGTTATCCCGGTAATGACTGTATGGTCCCGGCCCGTCATTCCCCGGGAATGAGCAAAATGTGTAAATTTAATAGCCCGGGTCAACCGCACTTTTGGGAAACTCATCCGTCGACACGGTAATTATTTTTTTAAAGTAGGATTACTGTGCGTGATAAACGGTGTAACAAATTACTAAGTATAATATTATTTTTGGCATAATTGTTAATTTGGGTTGAGGCTGGGAAGTTCCGATAATCTAAAGTATACAGACGAAAGTTTTCTAATGCTATTAGAATAATTTGAAGCGAAATCAACGGTAAAAAGACTGCTTGGTAAAACTTGACTTTGTTTAAAAAAACAATATTCCTTATTTTCCTTGAATATATCAATTTGTTATTCAGTTTCACATCAAAAGTTTTTTTCTTTTCGTACAAAATTTTCGGCGTTATTTTTCTTATGTCATCCCAGACAATAAGGGCGCGGTTCTATCGATCAATATGACTGACACGCTACAGTCGCTTGACTGGCATGAAGTGGCATTTTATTCGTACTTTATACGCAATTATCCGCTGTTATAACATTATAGAAGAACATTTTTATGCCATTTAACAGACTCGCAACAATCAACGCCCTCGCGCCCCTATTCAAAAATACCATAATGAATGAGAGGCCAAGCAATAGCGCTGCCGTGCTAATTAATACCTTCTGTTATGCGTCAGTGATTCTAGTTTTCCACTCCACAGACGCTAGAAAGCTGACAGCCTCAGTGAGACCTGTAGCTAACAACAACACAGACACAAAATCCACAAAACCAGAAAACTGCCGAATTTGAAAACTTTTTTCATTGCCGACATGTTCCAAGCAATATTCTGGAAAATTTCACGTCACCTTGTTTGAACAAGGCTGGCGTCAGATTAAAAGGCTTTGAGCGGCGGTCGAATGAGCGGCTAAGCCGACGAAATGGTCGGGAAGGCTGGAAATATTTCCGAATAGTTCCAAATTCCGCAGCATACGGAAACTATTCGCAGAATTTGGGGCTATTGGGAAACATTGGCCTTTCCGTTTCATTAAAGTTTGATTAGATTTTGTATAGATTGGAGTTTTTATTTTGGACAGTTTCGACTAAGAACTTACATTTGAAAAGGTTTTATTTGAAATACAATACAACAATGGTTAGGTGGAGATTTTAATACTGATGATTGAAATAAACAAAATCAATATATTAATAGATTGAATGACAATCACAGAATAAACGTGTAAGGTACCTAAATAATAACACAAGTAATGTGAAAAGATAAGAAAGAAACGTTATCATCAAAAGAAGTACCACATGAAGCAGACATCGAAGTAATAATAAACGAAAGAGTACGAAATTGCCAAAGTTTTAATACACCGCCGGTGATTTCTTCCCTCCATTGTTAGATTCAAATAAAGATATTTATTTAACGTAATGGGTGACTTTCCGGTCTATATTTTTGTGGCATTACAATTACATTCTCTAATTTCCATTCCTAAAATATATATAGTTTTTGCTCTGTTCGTTTTTTTTAAGAAGAAAGTCATGGTAAATAGTTAAATACACAGGGTAATTGCAAAAATATTAACAACCTTGGAGGACTATATTACGTCATAAACAAGAGCCGTTCTATGATCTGTATTGTAAAAAAATCTCTTGATACTATGTTAAGTTTTTATGTAGACTCTCAAATAATGACGACATCGACATTGACATGTACACGGGCAGAATTTTTATTTCTTTTCACAAACTTCAACATTAGATATAAAAACAAAACAAAAAAATAGGTATACAGTTAGTAATTGTGACACTTGCTATAATAGTAATTTATTAATGATGATTCTCTTGATTAATAATACTTAATATATAGATTTAGTTAAATCTTCGGAAGAGAATATAAAACAAAGTAGTAGGTCAATAGTAAAGATAGATGATATAAGTAAAGGTAACCATGCAAATTAATAAAATTAAGGTCTTTGGACATTCTTCAAACACGGTCCTGTTATCCTAAACTAATCAGTTTGTAATATATAAAGTAGTTAATTGGTATACGATTTGTTAATAATATAAACACTAAATTGTTTGTCCTGGAATTACATACTTCAGAAACTTAACTCCCCAGAAAGATGTTTTTAACATAGAACTTTCCAGACCAGCCCTTGAACTTTCATCTCTAAAGATAAATAATATTACTTGTTATTAGTTAAGAAATTCTCAACTTAAACAAGTGAGTTCGCAAAATATAATACTTGCTTATCTCTCGACTTTCAATAACAAGAGCTTTCAATAAACCTTGAAATAAGTTGAAATATCTTGAAAATTTCAACTTCGAGTTCCTTAAGTACATACTTATACAGCTCAAATTTTGTATTGTTTCCACAGAATATGATAGAAGAAACTCATTTGGAGTTTAATTCGTTACATATATAAATACTTACTGTTCTGTGCATTTTTTTATACCACTAAGTTGGCAAACAAGCATACGGCCCACCTGATGGTAAGCAGTTACCGTAGCATATGGACGCTTACAATACCAGGGGTACTCGTGCATTGCCGACCCTGAAGCAATCTCTTCACACCTTTTTGAAGAACCCCATGCATGTACGTACTCCATTGGGAAAACGACGGCGGCAGGGAGTTCATTCCACAATCTGAGCGTCCGCGGAAGGACTTGAGACTGCAAGACCTTTGAGACTGCACAGTTCGAAACAATTCGAAATAATTGTATAATTTTGATTTTTTCAATGGTAGCAGATTTTATAATAAAAAGTCTTACAGTAGTACCCAATTGGTGGGCAGCTGCCGCCATGTTAGCGCGTGCCGTGCGGAGGGGCGTGACTTGCGAGTGAGACGGAACTAACAGCTGCAGTGTATTATGAACCTTATAGTAGTGATCTAAGGTTGATTGTAAGTTTTAAGCACTCTTTCGTTAATCTTCGGGGCCATACTTTCTTTTCCGTGCGAACGAAGATTCACGACGCGCCATATAAGTTGGGTAATACTGTACCTACTTATAATATTATAAATGTGACAATTTGTATGACTCTTTCATGCAAACACTTCGGAATGGATTTGGATGAAATTGAGCACATAGTTTGGCAAATATTGTACTCTGGAATAACATATAAAACATATTTTATTCCGGAAAAACCTACAATTCTCGGCAGGTGAAACCGCGGGGAGAGCTAGTATTTTAAATAATTCACATAATGATTTTACAACGGGACTTATAAGGCCATCTTCACTTTTGGGATGACAGGCTTTAAAGATTTAGGAGTATCATTAAGAAATTCCAGACCAAATTCAAAAATGAAATGTTGAAAAGTCACAGTGTGACCTGAATTCTTGGATCTTGAGCCTCGAGAGGTTTGAAGCCAGGTAGAAGATGTGGCCGGAAAATTGCGGGTGCTAGAATTAATTTGCTTTGAGCGTGATTTACATGGCATTTTGGAATGAAAAATGTTTCTATAATAGAAAGGAGATTGAAATAATTTCACGTAGATTCTCGGTATAAATTAGGATAAAGCTCTTGAGATGCACTTGATGGATTAGGTACGGCAGCTTGTTATAATAGAAGCAGAGCTGCAGAAATTGAAGAAGAAGAAGAAGAAGAAGAAATAGATTTTAATTGGGATGATCTCCCACAGAAAATGCATGCTGTCGAAAATAATTGACTTTTATTTATTTATTAAATATTGTAGCTTGACAGCATTTATAAACTGCCAAAAGGCTACAAAAACAAAAACATTATCTCATTTTTGAGACTTAAATTAAGTATTATATATCAAAACATGTCGAAGAATAATTGCGAGAATTCTTGCGTAAAAACCATTTCGTAACTTATTCACGTAAGTGTATTAAAGCATTGTGTGGCCAAAAAAACATCATATCTAAATAAAGGAACCAAAGATTTAGCATTCAAATAGGATGAAACATACCTTAAGCCGCTTAAAAAAACCTTTGATATGATTTTTTGATAATTCTTACAAGAAAATAGAGCCACGCGAGACGCTCCTGAGGATGTTTTATAAAAATATATTTATTTAAGTCGGGCAACGTGATAGATTGCCAACGTCCGTCTAAAATGATAAATTGCCCAAAAGGTTTTTATATTTATGATAGGGAAAGACGAGGGATGTTTGATCTTGGAAATTATTTTAACAAAAATCGATGAAATATGTCGATATCGTCGTAAGGATTTTTTATATATATGCATTTGTGGGTGTAAATTCTTTCAGCTTGGGAAATCTCTTCAAGTAACTGAGCATTTTGTTAAGTTTTCGGAAATCTCTGATTCACGACCTTTGATATAGATAGACGATCTGAATTTATAGATTAATCAGTATTCATTCATCCATGTACCTATTCCATTTCTTACAAGCTCAGCTTAGTTTTAAAATAACCGTAGGTAAAAAACAGTATTATAAAAGAATAAATTAATTTCTCCTTAGAGACCTCGCGCCCTGTAATGCTATAATCAGGGATTTGAAAGGTATTATCGGATGAGAAATTAATTGATCAAGATTTTTTATTCCCATTATTTGGCGCATACCTTCATCTACGAAGATTCATATACGTAAGTGCTAAAACAGATTTCAAATGAGATTACGAAGTGTCGTCCCTACTAAGCCGAAGTAATCCGATGGCTTTCGGTGAAACCCCAGATCGAACGAATATAACATTTTGTGAATATATCAACGAAAA
Organism: Polyploca ridens; assembly: GCA_951394255.1. NCBI lineage: Eukaryota > Metazoa > Arthropoda > Insecta > Lepidoptera > Drepanidae > Polyploca > Polyploca ridens. Next base: position 1,135,837 of record OX596259.1, read on the forward strand.
TAAGGATATAAATCTTAGCTGTCTGTCAATGGAGATATTGATGCCTCACTGATCAGATACGATTCTAAATTCGGCTATCGATTTCCCCCTTACTCATAAAACGCTATTTAACTAATATACTGTTTAAATGGTCACGTAAATAATGTCACAATGACAATAGAGTGACGTTATTTACCCTTTAAACAGTATATTAGTTAAATAACATTTTATGAGTAAAGGGGGTTCATGTTTAAGACGATTTTAATAATGTTTTCTATTGTAAACGGAGACGTTCTTTCTTTGAATATAAAAAAGTAGTTGGAATAGTGCATCAAATGTTTTGAACATGTTCTTGATATCACACGACGGTACGTCGACGGTGACGGCAGACTCTATACAGATTTTTGTTAGTACTGTTCCATGATATTAATTATAATTGATATATAGACCAGAAAACGAGTTAATATTGAATTGCCATGTTAATAGTGGCAAGTCTTTAGCTCATCGAGAAGAGAATTTTTTGAAACAATTGAAAAAATAACAGAGTCAAGAAAGCAAGTTAATAAAAACATGCAAAAATGTATATCTTCAATATATTTTGAACAAGTACTTACAGCTATATACTACAGTAGCTACAATCTTTTATTATAATATATAACTACAACTCTACTGTACCAAGCAAACAGAAAACTTAATTAACGTAGAAGCGCAAAACTGTTTAAAATTACGTTGTATGAGATACTTACGCCAATTAGCTAACTATCCCGTTGCTCCGGAGTTGATAATAATTTTGTTTTTCATGTAACTATCTTTTTATTGTTCTAAAAGGTCAAATGTCAGCAAAAACCACGAATATATTTGCTGAATTTAAATTTGTTCTTCTATTTTAAATTTAATTCATATTACTGTCTCGTTGACATTAGTTATTTGTATTTTATTTATATTGTCTATAATTATTAGCCAAGAATCTACTTTTACCGTTATGTGATTACTTTTACAATGAGTATATACTTCATCTTTTATTACTAAAGCATGTTTTAATTTCTGGGCTACTACTGCTATATTAATACGTAATATTACATTCTTATAGAATCTTATCTTTTGTACCTCCAGCAACTATTTCCAATAACTCAAACCTCCCAGGAGAGACATAGGTGTGATGTATAGCATACAATAGGAAACCGTCACCTGGACACTAGATAAATTACCTGAAGGTAATAAATTACGACACAGAGTCGAGAATAGCTGAAATTCCCTGTGTTCAATACCAATTACATTACAGCAATTAATTAATTGATTGATTGTTTGTGATCGATTTTATTTGTTTTTGAAAGCTCAATGGAGCATCGATTGCATTGATGAAATGCATCACCATCAATAATAATAACAGAATGAAGACGTCTTAATTACGGGTCACGAAAAACATAAATTGGACTTTATTAAAATCTAACTTAAAATTAGAATTAAGATTATCTTTAGTAAAGAGAACATTTTCCTCTATACAATATCCTCTATGTAAGTCAGTCAATCGTTAAATAGAAATGGATCTTTAAGACACTTGAAATGTTTATTGTTTACTAGACATTAATCTCGTTTATTTGTAATTCAAATCTTTGTAAATAGATCACAATTAATATTCGTTCCAAATCTGTTTAAACAATACTCGAGAAAGCTTTCAAAGAAACATTGGTCGTAACTTTAATTAGCAAAGATACATTTAAAGATCCTCGAGCTAATGTTTCGTTGCCCTCTTTGATGACAGCTGTTTCAACTGCTCTAATTTTATTCTAATTAGTCTTCTGTTGATCTTGAAATATCTTAGTGTATATTTAAGTTCTTATTACTATTTACCCTAAAATTAAATGAACGTAAATCACGGCCTGTACCTCAGAATGAATTTAAAATTTGTACGGATTTACCACTGTTATTTCTGTGAAGAAAACCCTTACTATAAAATATCGTTAAGAAAATACCAAGATAATCCTCAGCAGTAGGCCACGTACAGTCTCAAAAGTACGCCATTAAAGAATTAATTGAACGTCAATCCCAAGGATTTCTAAAATGGGGAAATAAATGGCAGCCATGACCCAACGATATCAAAGATTACCGAACAATGGCGATCAAACTGTCTTATATCATTGATTTATTTCCGATCCCTTCACTTCTGTTCATAGCTGTAATGAAACGCCGGGACGTGTAAATTTATAGGATTCACAGACAAAAGGACTAGCTTCTAATAAATGGTTGGAAGTTTCTATCAAATTGGGTATTGTATGTGGAATTTACCGCATTGAAGTAATCTAGACTATGTATTTTTGTAAATTTAGATACAGCAGTACTTTCGTAATGGAATACATTTAAATAATACGTGAAAATAAAGCTAGCTTTTCTACTGAATTGAGATATAAAATGTAAATATTGTATTAAATGTATTGGATTGGTAATCAATACTAAGATAATTTCATATCGATAAAGATAAATTTATCTATTCCGTTAAAGCCCTGAGGGAACACAGACGAAGGTAGAAGATACTGAAGTTACCAAGGGTTCGACTCGAGATTCTAAAACTGACTACACTGGGTATAACGGAAAAAGTATATCCATTACAGTTTTATGGTACTAGGCTCACAGATCAAGGAAGAGAAATTTTATATTAATATTAGCAAGGGATGCAAAATGATAGTGACCCTCATTGACCAGTGATATGTTGGTTATGATTTTAATTCAACTTGGATGCAATAATTTGGTACATTAATTTTTAAGTAATTTATTTTGAGCTGTATCTTTTTATAGAGTGTCTGTACCTAATGTAGTTTTCACCCCTTTTGGATTTCAAAACAATATAAATATAAAAACCAACAAATAGCTGATGTACAAAGATTCTAAGAGATATTATTATAGTAATAATACTATGCATAGTTTCCTTATCTTCCGTGGTTCCCTATTATGTGTGACTCACTCATTGTTTTACTACATAAGCTGACAAAACTTTTGCCTTTGTATGAAAGACAATGGCTGGTTCTCCCACTTAGAGAAAACATTCTCACATATTACTGACGTCAGAGTGACGTCAGCCTTGATATTAAACTTATCAAGTTACAGCCGAAGCTACTCAGAGCGAAGTATAACTGAAGAAGGCACTCCTTCCTTAACGTCTTCAAGTTTCACTAGAAATCTAAAACTAAATCCACGACTTGCTTAAAGTGCCTTAAACTTGCCGGCGTCGTATGATGCTCCAACTTGAATATCGATAGAGTATCGGTGATCATTCAAAGCTTTCAAGATATAGTCAATAGTAGAAAAGTTTTCTTCGTATTAACTTTTATGAAAAAACTTTTTATTAGATGAAAGGAATTCACATAGGTGATATTCAGACAAGTATGATCTATCTTCATATAAATAAAGACCTTGTATATCATCAAATATCATAATATGGGACAAGATAATAAGAAACAAATCGAAATATTTTTTTAAATACCCGTACCAACAAAAGTCAAACAATAATATCATCAAAATAAATCATACCCGAAAAGGTCAGCAATATATCAAATAACATTGCAAGATATATAACTGAGAAAAAATTGAGCACAAACGCGTTCATTCAAGAGATTTCGGAGACCAAAATGTTCGTGTAATTCGCTGCAAATGGACAAATTGCCATAAAAAGTATTACAGTTGTACTTGACGAAATCCTGTGCAATGATCCAAAGCTGTGAGTAAGCTATGTTTCCCAGCGAAATAGAATTTCTTTGTGTTACGATTAGGAATTCAATTTACGTAATGCGAAGGTATATTTTGGGTCTGACATGATAGATCGCTTCGGTGGTAAGTAACGTCATTCTGTAAGTAAGATTTCGTGTAGGAAATTTGAATTTCATGTGAATAATAAATATTTGTGAGGCGTTCGCTGTACTCTACAATAGGATTAGCAAAAATAATTTGCATAATAGAATATATTTGCAATTTTGCTGAGCTACGTACTGTAGCTTATTTATGACAAGGTACAATTTACATGATAATTTTCGCATTTTTTTCTCTCCTTACATTTTCAATATTTGTCAGTCTTTCTCTAGTCTAGTAACATAACTTATTTGACTTATATAATCGTGCATAAAACCATTATCCATTTAATTACCTCCAACTCTGATATATAATACCATACAAATTTTACTAATAATCGAAGTTTCAAGTTTAGTAACATTTCTAGTTAGCTGTTGTACTTGACGTGAAACTTTCTCTTGAAATCTATTTCAAATTCAACGTCACTGAACAAGCATTAATAACATACGGTCTTGCATGAAAACTGCCAGTAACAACTCTTTTTTTTTAAAAGAGGAAGGAACTTTAAATTCAATTCAACGGTTCAAATTGAATCTCCAAGTTTATGCATTAAAGCACAGACGTTTGTAGGAGTCTCGTTTTTCTTTTTAGCGCCTCTTTAAAGCCTTTTTAACTTATAACTTCAAGCAAATCCACTTTAGTTTAATTCCTCTTGTATGAGAATAAAAGAAGATTCGAATAGGTTTATTACTAGTTACTAGTTAACTCGCTCTGGTTTTATACTCAAGAAATATCATCCGAGGGTTTGTTTTAGAGTTATTAAACATTTATGTTTTTTTTTAAAGGACGCTTTAGCACTTTTTGAAATTAGCCCATTCAAACAAATGTGGTGGGCTGAATTTATTTTAATCATTAAGTAGAGAAAAGATATTACTTAATGATACATCCGTTTTACGGAAAATAGCATCGCTAATTATATTAAAAACTAATTCTGGATTGACATGAACAATTCCAATTATATTTAAGTATTCACTGGAGAAGTTTTCTCGTTTAGCTCCCTGCAAGCTTTTGAAGCGTCTCGAAAATCTTGGAGTTCAACTCAAACCTACGTAGAGCTCTTGTTAGTTATCTCAAGTGGTTGTAACGTTACCGTGACTACTCACCGTTAAATTTAATAATGTTGATGTAACGTGTTGTATAGTTATAACGTTGTAGATTTATTATGTACAGCGATAGTGTTATTTTCTAGTATTATTTCTGCTCTATCGTTAGATATGTTTATGATTGTGGGAAAATTTATATCTTTGTCCTTGTTTAGCTTGTTTGTTATCATTTTCTTTTTTTTATTAATAAAATATGATATTTCTGTGTCAAGCAGGATAATAAGAATGGCGGTTAATTTTGTTTATGAATTATTTTGTTTGTCAGGCTGTGGTAAAATCTGTACAATGATTCTCGTTTTATTCCCCAGTTGATTTTCTGTTTGTAAGGTTTTTTAGATTAGCACTTACCTTGTCATGATGTAAGCTCCTTAAAACTGGTATTGTACTAACAAATGTAATAGTGGTAATAAATCACCAACAAAGTCTGTATTACCTGAAACCAAATAAAACACTCGTTAGTAACTTTGTTGCAAAATGTAAAGTCACCTAAAGTTTGTTTATGCATGAAAATAAGTATCCCATAAAATTTCAGTACTTATTTAAAAGCAAAGGCACCGGATTTAACAACATTATGTTGCAAATATGCAATATGAAAGTTGCTTTTTCATTTTACAAGGATAGTTCTATCACGGAAATATTAGGCTGTATGATTCCTTTCCAACCGTAATGGGTAATTCCTTTTTCGTTCCAAAATAATAAGTAATGGTGCCGATTCTGTTGTAAATCCCACTAAACTAATTTTAGTTACATCTCATCTCTTTCTTACGAACATGATTGAAAAAGGATAGAACATATTTTAAGTTGTCAAATTAATCTTTGCCGTCTTATTTTCCGTGTATTTAGGCGTAACCGCGATAGATGGCGACTAAATTTATATTGAAAACAAGCATTGGACTAATTTGACAGGACTAAATTTCTTACATCCTTTTCTTATGTTCTTTGTTAGAAAGAGACATAGTGACATTAAAATTAGTTTAGTTGTGAACAACAGAATCAGGGCCAATAACTCTTTCAAAGTTACAACATGTTACAACTTATAAGATAGCTCATACAGTACACATTAAAAATAATAAGGTATTCATAGCTACGTATTAACAAAAATATATATTACTGTCATAAACTCAAATTACCTACATCAATTATGTTTGAAAAATGGGCTATAAGTAGGAACTATTTATGGTATACTTTATTACAATCTTGTGTATCAAGGAACTTACAAAATATTTGCAATAGATTCAGTTATTTATTTTCCACTTCCTGGTTTCATATTTGATCAAATGACAAATTGGCAATGACAAAACAAACGGCAATGAAAATAGATTTAACCAAAATCGAATGCCCTTTAAGTTTTTATTACAGGCGAGGCTCCACGCCCTATTGGAATATACACCTTTATAAAGATAAAAGCCAAAAAACAAAAACCGACTACAAAGGCAAAAATATTTTATTCAAGCAACCCATATGTCCCTAAACATAGTTGTCGTATAGCCAACGTTATTGCAAAGGCTTGTTCAAATATTTGGCCAGCGATGCATGGTGCACTGTGAAAGTACTCAATTGCTTCTGCACGAACCACGCCTGTCTGCATATATAACAGGCATGCGTTTATATGACAAGCTTGAAATTGAAAGCGTATACGTTGTTTTGTCACTCTGGGCTTTTATTACATGCACTAGCATGCTTTTTGGTTTCACCTGTATTCTAAAGAGAGTATAATTTATGTATGGGATAGTGGATGACACTAGTTTACGAGTGGAAATTGAATCTTAGCTACTGCAGAGTCAACTAAAAATTGTGGCTGGAAAACATGCTGGTCTGGACACGGTAAGCAATGAACCGAAAGAATAGTATGCTATGAAGGCCCGCCTGACTGATTATCATCGTCACATTTTAAATCTATCACTAACACCAATCAGTGTGATTTGGTAATACGCCTATCGATAGGATAATAATTATCAGCAACAGATTACTAGAGGATATTGTTGATGATGAAGATATTTCTATATGTATTCCATTAATTAAAAGTCCTCTCGCTATTATGCTTTCTGAGTCAGTTACTAAACACATTAACAATGAAAGGTCTAAAAGCCATAATGGATTCATTAACGATTCCCTAACTCGAAATACCTTTGGTACTAAATATGTAACAGGAAACAACGTTGTATTTAATTCCGCTGAGTGCTGAGTGCCGTCATCGCATATTTTCACGATTACTCAGTTCCTACAATTTGTTGAATTGACTTGAACTTCCATGGAACATTTTGTTATACTAATGGTTTAGTACGCTCGAGTTTTCCGAATGTAGATGTTTTTGAATAAGTTTTTGGAAGTTGGGCTTGAGACGTTATGGGGGTAGCATTAAATGTTCTTAGTCTTACTGATAAATCGAATTCTACTCCAAAATAAGCAATTACTATCGCATTATCGTTCTTAGAACTAAAATTTAGATGAAAGAAAAATAAGAAAGAAATAAGTTACGAGTACTTCATAATTCCTTACCAGAAATCATGATGCTATAATGAAATTTTATTCTTCAAACACTTTTATGGCAGATTATGAAATGAACATTTTCGCTCGAAATAAAAAAAACATTATTTCGAAAGTTATAACAAATGACCCAAGCCCAGACAATATTTCAGAATACTGATCCGCTAAAAACCAACTAAAGCCAGATCCAACAATAGTAAATAGAGGTAGATTATTTCCGAGCACATTTCTCGCCCAGATCACTTGTGCTGAATAAAAACAAGAACTCAGTTCCCAGGGGCATAGCAATAAAATGTTATGCCGCCTGAAAATGGTAAGTGAAAAATGAAACGCCATAAAGAGCTGACTGTTCTGTAAAAGTTTTTTTTTTGACACAACAGCGTGTTAATGGTACAAAATTGTCGGTGCAGCGCCGGGTGAAAAAAATTGCCACATTTTCTGAGTCAACGAAAAGAATTATTCAAACTGAGGAAAGTCACTGAGAGAGATTTGAGATGGCTGTAGCTATGCTTCAGCAAGCCAGGCCTTTGAGAAACACTTCCTCAACAGTTAAGATAGACGCAATTTCAGTAACGATAATATCAATCAAGGCCATGCACACGAAACAGCTCCTTCAGGATTTCATTTCCCTAACCGTCAGAACCAGCGTAAAGAAAACATCAGCAGTGTCACCTACCCTCGACATAATGGCCGTGAAATATTTGTGAGCGTGTGCGAACGACGTCAGAGCTCTAGTACCTTCCCCGAGACCGACAGAAGTGTCAGACGACACTCATAAAGCAATTTGCGCTTATAAACTGCGTCTGGTGTGGACGGGTTCAATTATAACTTGAGATTATTACCTGGGTTTGCTAGTGACGCTTTTGAGGCTATGAATTTCTTTGTTTTTAGGTATTTTAGGTCAATAAGATTTATATCTAGTAACATTTGTTTTATAAATGTAATTTATATTAAAGACCTTTCAAGTCAAGCTATGTTTATAGCTAAGTTTAGGAGGGACATGTTTCCAAGGAATATATCTGATATACGATGGGGCTGTTTACATACTCCAACCTCTTTTAAAAATGAATAAAGAAAATCGTTGCATATTATATCAGAGATTCACGACCCGAGGCAGTTACAAGGTAAATAAATCTGGAATAGCCTCAATGTTTCTTTCCAAGACACGAGCTTAAACATTGTCTAGACCGCAAAGAGAAAGGCTATTTGCCTAGAGAATGGGGCAAAAGCTAGCAAATAGACCTGTGCCTTTGTTGTTTGTCCAATAACCGTTTAAGAGGACTCAATTCGTCATACTTTTCATACAAAACCTCTGTACTTATCATGGCGTTGTTAAACATTTTTCGTTAGATGTTTTGAACAAATTAGTATCTTTTGCACTATATCTAGCCGTGTATCTAGGCGTAATTTAAAAAAAGTGTGAAACAAATTCAGTCAAAGCCTCCGAAAAACAGCGTTTTTGCCTGAACTTTGGCCATATCTAATGTACCTATAAATCGTTAAAGTAAAGAAAACATTTAGATACCAGGCTTGCAAATGTGTTGGAAATTCTAAATAACTAATTTCTTTTTCACAAACTTGTAAGATTTTTTCACAAGAAGTATACTCCTGGAACAAGTTTTATGAAAGCGAAATCATGAATGACGACCAAGCGAAGCGGCCGCGAGTGATCAGCGGAATGTACCGACTGATAACTGACGGCTCTGATGCTGTCTCACTTTTTTCGCAGTCAAACATTTCGTTGGATGAAACAACAAGCTTTTAGACTATGCTTGCGTTGAAGTTGCGCCGGCCACAGAGGGCCACCTTAACCGGCGTTTTCGAAAACTTAAACCATCCGATGTATTATATAATGTAGGTACGTGCTTTGTGCCCCGAGGTTTCCCCTTAGGAGACAAATATGTTATTGAAGACAGAGATCCTTGGATGTTACACTCTCAAAGCTAGAATCTCGATAATAATGAACTTGTTTAGGTCATATTTTTTAACACTTTCATCAAATCACGTGATGATAATAAAAATAAAGATATTCACATATCGACTCCAAGCTAAATAGCACACAAATTAATCTAGACAGCTTTGTAAAATGTGTACTAATGACTGTCTGACAAACAACGTACCAGTCTTAACTGGTGGACCTAGAGATTTCCAATTTGAAGGAAAATAATTGGAATGTTTTATAAAAACCTTAAACCGACTTCAAAGTACACTAAGAAGTAATCAAATCCTGATCTGATGACAATGGGACCAAACGGGAGGCGTACCCTTTCAAATAAAAAAAGAATTTTCCAAATCGGTTAATAAATGACGGAGTTATGAGGTAACAAACATAAAAACAAAAAAAAAACATTCCAATTGAGAACCTCCTCCTTTTTTTGAAGTCGGTTAAAAATCTCTGTGAAAGTCGAAAGCAAGACCTGTATGAAATTCAGGAACCCGCTAACATTTTAGAAAACGATTTTAAAAATCTACCTACCCAAGCTACTCCGTACCTTCAATATAATTTTACCTGTAACATCAACAAAGGCTGGCACAAAGTTGTGCGGTTATTGAAGCTCATTCAAACTTGCTATAAGTTTGTAAAGCCCCATCCGAGTGGGGTTAGCAAGAGAAAAGAGTTCATTAAAATGTAATGAAATGGAAACTCTCGAATCATTTGTGAAAAACTACCTCGGTGGTTTTGACAGAGGGTTCGATTCTCACATAAGCAGTGCGAAGGAAATTATGAGTATAAGATTTTCTTACTTGAGAAGAGTACAAAATTTAAAAGAAATTATTATTAGGAACTATGCCTCTTCACGCCTTTCGAACATTTGTATTTTAAGCATGTTCTAAAATACAAATGTTCGAAAGGCGTGAAGACTACGGTATATATACGGTCTCTATGAAATGTTTTAGCTCAAAATAAATAACTCACATAATTCATAACAATTTTTGTGAATTCAAATCTAACCAACGTGTGACCGAACTACGAAGGTTATCTTTTCACGTCACTTGCTAATATAAAAAGCTCTTTCGCGATAATGTTCCCTTTCCGTCACATGTTTTATATTTTGAACAAAATCAACCCTGGTTTGAAAATGAAATGAAATGAAATGAAATGAAATGAAATGAAATGAAAAATTAATTTATTTCCACCAGAACGCACAGAATAATAATATATAGGTACACACAAAATAATAACAATAATAAAGAAAAATAAAACAGTAGCAACAATAATAATAATAGAAATCTGTGCGTCGCGGTGTAAAAAAGGCCCCGACTCAGTATAAAGTTGTGGGAGCTACCCACAACACTGGTATTCTGTCGGCACCTTGTTATGCGTAAGTCACGAACATCGGCGAGTAGGTACAAGAAATATAATAAAATGCAAAAATCAAAGCAAGAAACCAGAATATAAAAAGAAGGTAAAAATTGCGAAAATCTTGGAACAAATAATTTAAATGACATGCAGTGAAAGATTTAAGTGCTGTTAAAATGAAAACGAATAACTTCTATATCAACCACGAGAGCCCCGGTAAAACGACCAATCAAAACATGCTACCGCACCATCCGAAAATAATAAGTGAGTGAGTACATACATCCATAATACAATAAAATAGTATATATAATTAAAAATAAATATATATCATTTTTACATAAATTACATGTTATAATTCTAAAAAGATTTGTTTGTTGTTGGTTTGAGCTGTGCGTGCATCTGTCAACGTGTCAGTTTATACTAGCTTTCCCCACGGTTTCACTCGCGTTCCCGCGGTTTAAAAGTAGCTTATATCACCCGGGGATAATGTAGCTTCCAATTAGTAAAAGATTTTTTCTAATTCGACTGGTAGTTCCATAGATTAGTTTGTTTTAACAAACAAAAAAACTGCTTTATTATATTACTATAGGTTATATTGGTATAAATAGATAAAAAAAAATTTTATACGACTAAGTCGGTCAACAAGCATACGGCCCGCCTGATGGTAAGCGGTTACCGTAGCCATATGGACGCTTGCAACACACGAAGCATCGCTCACGCGTTACCGACCTTTCCCCCCTCTCATATGAGCTCTGGCGACCTTACTCACGCGCAGGAACACAACTTCACACAACATAAAGTTATTTGGCTGCGGTATTCTGTAAGGTGGAGGTACTTCCCCAGTCGAGCTGCTCTTTGAGCGAATAAACGCTATGCTCTACCTCTCATAAAGATAGATTGAGAACCTCCCTTTTTTGAGTTTGGTTTATAACACGAATAGAATTATTATGTACAAGCCTATTTAATTACGCATAAGATCAAACCCTTTCAATCTACAGCTAAAATAACAGCTTTGTTTTCCTCTACACCTGTGTACCCCAAAATGTGACCAATATTAATCCAGTAGGTAATTAATCTACGGTCAGGTAGTCAATCCCTGATTAATTGCCCTCTCACTATAATTAATTGATGCTGTATATTATAACACGTTATTTATTATGCTGGCGTTATAACAGTAATCGGCGACGTTATTGGCCCTGATTCTGTTGTTCACAACTAAACTAATTTTAATGTCACTATGTCTCTTTCTGACAAAGAACATAAGAAAAGGATGTAAGAAATTTTGTCCTGTCAAATTAGTCCAATGCTTGTTTTCAATATAATTTTAGTCGCCATCTATCGCGGTTACGCCTAAATACACGCAAAATAAGACGGCAAAGATTAATTTGACAACTTAAACTATGTTCTATCCTGTTTCAATCATGTTCGTAAGAAAGAGATGAGATGTGACTAAAAATAGTTTAGTGCGACTTACAACAGAATCGGCACCAATGTTTATTATATTGTGAATAAGTTATAGAGCTTTATTTTTCTGCTTTTTTATCTATGAGCAGTTTTTTTTGGGACAAGATTTATCTGCAGCTACTGTCGCTGTTACCCAAGGATTATGCAACGCATGGATTACGTAACTTTGTTGCAATCAGATTCGAATTGAAACCTCTTAAAAATAATACAAAATCGAAAACGGATACATTTCCTATTGCATTTGCAGTTACCAGAATGAAGCGCTCGTAGTGTAGCATGATTAGCCGTCAAACTATCGACAACGTTAAGCTACCACCATCGTGGTTGATACTTGGATGGGTGACCACCTAGTGGTATTTAAAATCGAGCGTTTCCGTGCTTCGGAAGGCACGTAAAGCCGTTGGTTCCGGTTATCACTTAATTGTAATGATCGTTAAGCTAGTTGGAGGTCTCCTAGGCGGCTTGATAACTCCAACAGTACGTTGACCACTAGCCTACCTCCACCGATCCGCCGTGGGCACGTGTGCTCATTTGTGAAAGGTCTGTACTCAGTAGTGGGATACTATAGGCTGATGATGATGAGGCGTACAAAAGTAATCTGAAAACCGCTATATTAAATCGGTTTCGATCCAAAAATTATTGAAATTTATTGCAACCAAGTTACATAGAAAGCACTGAAGGAAATAGCTCTCAAGTGCAACAACCAGAATACACCAGAATACTGTCTTTCAAATTTAGTGTATATTCAGCCAGGCAAGTAGGTACTATACAAAGTGCCTACCTTCCATGCGTACTTATTATTTCTTAATAAAATGAACATTCAATTCCTTTTAAATTCAAAGTATTCCATATTCAAAATCATTACTTAAGCTTCTTATCCTCACCAAGTATACATAAAAAATCTTCTAAATCCCGTTCTCGCTCTACTCATGCCGTAACACACGCACGCTCGATTTTTTCCCTCTTTACTCCCCAATTTAGTGTAGCGTAACGTAATTCCAACACGATCACCGTACCAAATGACACAATCGACGTTTCAATTTACAACGAGAATTGTTGCTTTTACGGCACGTGATGGCGTTACTATGGGTTTGATACTCACTGTTACTCATAGTGTACTCGCGTTCAAACTCATAATACTAACATTAATTTTGTTTTTCTCTGTAGCTTAAGTTAAATCAAAAATGTGGAGAGCGGCGCGTTCTTAAATTGCTATGACAACTGGACACAATCAAAGGCTGTAGTATGAATAAGAATAAGATAGCAATATTGATTTGTTTTCTAACCCCCTTACTCATAAAACTTTATTTAATTAATAAGCTGATTAAGTGGTCACCTAAATTACGTCAAATTGTTTGACAATGACAGCAAGGTGACGTTATTTATTTGATTATTTATTCAGTAGATTTAGTTAAATAGCGTTTATGAGTAAGGCCGTAAATCTTTAAGCGGTTTAACTTTCAGTTTTTTTTTTATATTCTTATTTTGGTTTTATCTGAGGCTGAATTAGAAAGGTATTAAATAAAAAGTTTTCCCAAAGGAGTCTTTATGGATCAAGACTATATCGATTGTTCGAATCAAACTTTAGATTAAAAAGATTACTAGGAAAAATATTACTACATAGTAGAAAACCGAGAAATAGATATATGCAAGTAAAAAAGAAAATATAATGATATAAACGCTCTCTACATCACGTATAAATATCATGCGAAGTCAACCTGAAGTAAGTCGAGACCTCCGGAGACCAGCGGCGGCGAGCTTTTTCCGCCAACACATCAGCTTGACAATCCAAAGAGGAAACGCTGCCAACCTTATGAGAGCCTTGACGTTAATCGGAAGCAGCGGCAGACTTTCTATAGGTATATAGATTGTATTTTGTATACTGGGTGGAGACTTCGAGATGGCATATTTTCGAAACCTATGTTGGGTTAGTCATACTGAACAACTTTTACTATGGGATCAAAGGTGAATTCTCAAAAAAAAAAAATTCTTCATAGTAAAAGTCAACTTTGCTCGATCATAATGTATGAAAAGTAAATTTTTATTTTTGAGAATTCAGTGTTTGTCCCATAGTAAAAGTTGGTCAGCATGACTAATCCAACATAGGTTTCGAAAATATGCCATCTCGAAATCTCCACCTGTTATATTTGTTATAAATAAAGATTTATTTATTTTACCTAAAGTAATATTCAAGTGAGTTCCATTAGTAGTCAGTAACCACAGCGTATAAAGCCAAATTTAATTTGGAGTATGTCTCCAAGCTTCGTGATGGAAAGAGATTTCGTGACAAACGTGTACAACGTTATATACACTGAGATACTGTATTGTATTTAAATTAAGGACTTATTTTTGAGAAAGTGAGCCTGTAATTTGTGTGAACAATTGCTGCAGTTGATCACCTTCTTGGTACGTATTTAAAAAAGTCGCTTACGGTTAAACTCAAAATAGAGCTGATGATTTAACGAATAATTCAGAAATAGGCGTTCTAAAATAATTTATTCAAATGTTTTGTCTTCTACAAATTATAAAGATAATATTACCATAAACGTTTTCTAAAACCACATGGTGACAACCCTATTTGTCAAACGTAACGAGGTCACAGTTAAAGCGGGTTGCACACGAGGTTACATGATCCATTAAAAAAATCTCTTCAACAATTGTGCAGTCAGCGTCCATTCATTATATTCTGAAGACTTTTAAATGTGAGAGGAATGAAAGCCTTTTATTCTGAGTCGACGTGACATAGATTTTAGTGTCTAGTTTTCAGTAAGATCACTGCAATAGTGGTGTAGGTTATAATAATGGTGCACTGCATACTGCATACGAGGGGGGCTAAAAAGGAAGCTAAAGCAATATTGCTAACGCAATTCATTTTTTCGGCAGATCCTACGTAATTTCAATTTTTTTGGTATACTAGTCGCTCATTATATACAATTCAATTCAATAAAGGATTCGGAATTGATTAATTGCATTAGATCTGCCGTAAATTCGAAAAAAGAATTCCATTAGCAATATTGCTTTAGCTTCCTTTTTAGGGGGGGAGCACTGTAAATCATCATCTGCCTGTCCTGTTCCCAATCATTTGTGGTCGGCGCAATATCTACGCTTCTTCTATTCGTCTTTTCTATCTGTCATACTCGCATTCACTCCTTTCTTACCCATGTCAACTTTCACATTATGCATCCGTATCTTGTTCAGTCTTCCTCTTCCCGTGTTCCCGTATATCCACTTTCATAACTTTTTTAGTGACGTGGCTTTCATTTCTCCCCATAAACGGTTCCCTCTCAACTTTTGAGTCACTTGCGCTACTTTCATGCTTCCCCTTATGGACTCATTTCTTATCTTATCGATTCTTGCATTACGACCACTGTAAATAAAGGATTTATAAACCAACAGCAGAGCTGTCCTCCAAAATTTCACCCGCTTATTAAGATCAGGTCCTCAAAAAGTTGTAGCTGCTGAAATTACCACCGGTTTGGAAGTCAGCCTTCAACTCAAAAGAATCGACGAACGCACAGAAAACGCTCGAATTGAAATACCACTAGGCGTTCACACACCCACAAACTTACAACATAATAATCGTATTATATGTGAAGGTAAGGTCACATCTGTGACAACAGGGATGCACGTTATCGTCTCTATTACGTGACTCTTGAGAGATCTTGAAACTTATATTTTCCCTCACATTTTTTTATGATTCCCAGGGGTACACTATAGACTATATATTTTATGGTATAGTTAGTTTATTATAAATACTATCTTTGTTTGACGGTTTACAGAAGGTATATATGGTGTTGCCAACTGTACTATTCTCGTGGCCTAAAACTCATTATGAAATCAAAGTTGTATTGATGTACACACGGCTACATATCAAGCTATACATTTCCAGTATAAGCTGATCTCGCATTGTAAAGGATTTCCGTACAATGAGAGGTCAGCTTATACTGGAATTGTATAGCTTGATGTGAAGCCGTGTGTACCTGGCTATAAAGATATTTGGACTCATAAATATTACCTCTTTTTTGTGTTTATTTATTAATTAACTAGCGACCCGCCCCGGCTGTCAACGGGTGCAATGTCGTGTGGTGTCGAGCGATTTGCGAGCCCGCGACCGTCTCGGCCCGCCCCTTCACGGTATCGCGAATACTGTTTCTTGCTAATTTTAAATATGTGATATCTTTTAAAATATCAATGATAATGATTTTCTGTAAAGAACACACTTTATTTACATCAAATGCACGTCGTAACTTACTTATTGAATTAAATAAGGATTAATATTATATGGGTAAATCTCAACCACATAAAAATGATTAATGGATACATATAAACCTTCCCTTGAATCAATCTATCTATTTAAGAAACAATCCGTTTCGTCGTTTTAAAGATCTAAGCATACATAGGGACAGACAGCGAGAAGCCACTTTGTATTATACTATGTATGTAGTGATTAATGTGAAAAATACTAGTAAAATTTTGTGTTTATTTATTTGCGTCGAATGTCACGCAAAAATTAAATGTTTTACTTATTTCTTTCATTCTGTCTGTATCAATTTTCAGATTTCTACTCTTAGTTTGAGATGAGATGAATGTGAGTAAACAAGATTCCAGGATATTTATGTTATTTATTCGATCCTTACAAAAAAATATTAATAAAATGCTAATCACTTATTGAACGAGGTCAAAATACTAAAGAACTTTCAGCAACCATAAATTTACCCAATGGGGGAAAAGCGACTAAAGTTTTGTAACTTTTGTTATGAACTTCTTATAGATTTATTGCCTTGGTAACCAAAACTGACCTGCGATGACAACTATTTTATTTTTAAGAATATATAAGATACAGAATTATATTAGAATGTTAACCTGACACTTATTCAATTTAATGTGTATATTCTGTATAATCTAAAGAAAACCCGTAAATAACAGTCCACTTCATAGAGTCGATACATTTATGATTTACCATTTTGAACCCTATTCCAGTGAAGAACGAGTGCTGTCAAAATCGTAGTCAGTCCGCGCCTTAATGCGTCCATGCTATGCAAACCAAGCACGAGTCGAGCAGACGTGGAGCACGGATTCGCGTAGCGTGGTCGAATTTGCGAGCCTCGGACGAACGTTCAGGAAAAAGGAAGCTAAAGCAATTCATTTTTTCGAATTTACGGCAGATCTTATGCAATTCATTAATTCCGAATTTTTTATTGAATTGAATCGTATATAATGAGTGACTAGTATACCAAAAAATATTGAAATTACGTAGGATCTGCCGAGAATTCTAAAAAATTAATTGCGTTAACAATATTGCTTTAGCTTCCTTTTTAACCCCCCAGCTCGCGCTATACTGCGCTCGGCCGATTGACAGTTTTGTTACGAAAACAGGGATTACCTATTGGGAAATAACCTCCATACCGCAGCCAAGTAAACTTTATGTTGTGTTCCTGCTCGTGAGTAAGGTTATTAGCCCCCCTATATAAGATGGTTAGCGACAATCGTCATCGTTAGTAAACGATCAACCTTTGTATGAGATTGTTATTTCAAATCGAAATTTCTTTTACAATCTTTTTTTTTCACTAAGGTGGCAAACAAGCATACGGCCCACCAGCAGGGCTATTTTAAAACGCTCGGATTCGATTTCGGAAACGGATTCAAAATCTACCGAGGCGATATTCCGCAATTGCTTTTGTAATTTCCGAATTCGAATATTGTTGATGTTTCTTTACGGTAATATCAATTCGATTCATCGAAAAGTTATCGGAAATTAAAACAGCAATTGCTGGAATTCGCCTCAGATATTTTTAAATCCGTTTCCGATATCGAATCCGACGTTTTAAAATACCCCTGCTGATGGTAAGCAGTTACCGTAGACTATGGACGCTTGCAACACCAGCGGTATCACTCGCGCGTTGCTGACCCTGAAGAAACCTCTTCACACCTCTCTTGAAGAAGAATGGTTATAATATGGTCTAGTCTAAATTAAAGCTTATATTAGCATCATACAACGTTTGTTTCTTATAAAACACACTAGAGAACATTTTTACGCAACAGATCCTGAAGGATATATTTTATTTCTTCTTTTATAGCTGATTGAGTCTCGAGATCCGAAATCCATTTTATATCTTGGTGTTTGGAGCGATTCTCGCGACTTTGATTCAATATTACTTATTGAGTATTTTGGTCGGCAGTAAAATATAAGCGTTGTTGATTTTAGAAGACTGTCCGTGTATTTTATTTACCGTTTTGTGGCAATTTTAATCTTTAAATATTAACTATTCATTTTTATTTGTTTTATTTTTCAAAGAATTTGTATATAGTTTGTTGTGCTTTATTTATTCTAAAGTATCTATTAATCAACCTTTATATGGGATTGAAATAAGCGATTGTTAAAAATCACGTGATATTTCGATTTGAAATGTCATTCCCATACCGTTCGTTCGTATCGTTTACTAACGACGACGCCCGCCTGGCTGGCTACCACCCTCAAGTTGAAAATCTGTCGCCAAGCACCTTTCGGTGTGTTCCGACAGCTGCACTTGAGAGCCAGTTCCTTCTAGGCTTTGTGTGCTTACCACCATCGGCCGCATCATCACTTACCATAGTGAGATTGCGGTCAAACACAGGTCTATAAAAAATATAAAAAAAAAATAAAAATTTTCGACAACCATCTTGTCTAGGGGGCCTGATCATTTAGTAAGATATCGATCTCTTGAGCTCTTGTTTTTTCGCTTACTTATCTACCTTCTCAAAATAAAAGCTATATAAACCCTATTTAATAGATACTTTAGAATAAATAAAACACAACAAACTAATTACAAATTCTAAGAAAAATAAAGCAAATAAAAATGAATAATTAATTAAAGATTAAAATTGCCACAAAACGGTCCCAACTCAGCATATGCTGGTCATTAATAAACCAGCGCTGGTCTTCCACTGGAACCGGTCCGTGACTTCACAATCGCAAATGTAAAATAAAAATACACTAACAATAAAATAATACGGCAACAAAACAAAACACATACACTTTAAATATATATACAGTACAATTACTGTCACGAAATACACCCCAATTCACCAAAGCCGCACCACCTAAAATCAATAGAGCGACAAAGAACAAATACCACATAAATACCAATAAAGCTGAGCTATTCACCTTTTTCTCCCCAGGAACGACGCCGACGCAATAAACAGCCGATGGTTCGAGAACAAATTAATATTAATTGCCGTTTTGTCCCGACAATTACTCAGGACACCGTCTTCCAACTCTACTGTAAGCAATATATAGCTTTAGGCGTTAGTTGCGTCTTATTTGTGGTATTTAATGGTTATTTAGAGGTTAGAAGGTTTTTGGTGAGAATGACATGGTCAAGAGGTCAAGTTTTAAGGGAAGATTAATAGAACTGTGCTCTGGGGTACAGCGAGCGTAGAAGGGAAGATAAGTATGCTCGGTTATCCAGCTATTGAGTCTAGGATGTATAAATCGGTATTGATGACAGCTGATTTTTACAGCCTACACACAGCCTCACAGACTACATAATAAAAGGCAGATTGAACCACAGTTTATTAATAAATAAGTGTTTTGTGAAGCGCTCGTGGTTTAGCATGATTAGCCGTTCTTAATCGATCGGCAAAGTTAAGCTACCACCGTCGTGGTCGGTACCTGGATGGGTGACCGCCTAGTGGTATTTCAAATCGAGCGTTTTCCGTACTTCGGAAGGCACGTAAAGCCGTTGGTCCCGGTTATCACTTAATTGTGATAGTCGTTAAGCTAGTTGGATGCCTCCTAGGCGGCTTGAAAAATTCCAACAGTAGGTTGACCACTAGCCTACCTCCACCGATCCGCAGTGGGCATGCGTGGTGGAGTATTGCCCTTTCACCCTCATTTGTGAAAGGAGGCCTGTGCTCAGCAGTGGGACATTATAGGCTGGTGATGATGATGATGATGAAGTGTTTTTTAAACAAAGCAAATACAATTTGGAAAACGAATACCAAGTATCTGATATTTAATTTGCATTTGCTTTTTTGGCTGCACTTTCGTGTTCCGTGCGCTCCATCTTTTATTCTGTAATCTGTGCCTACACTATATTAATATTTTTATAAGAAAACGCTGCTAGCTGCTGGAAATCTTGACGATGATCGACAGGTATCTAAATAAATCAGGCAAATGGTGAAAATACAATTTGCCTGATTTATTTACTACATGATAACAGACGTCCAAGGACGTTTTACTTACCTTACTTCTTCAATACCAATAAAATACTATTTTGGGTTCCTAAAACGACTACAAGTAGAACCTTGAAGCAGTCTTATCATCTTGAACTTGAAAAATTCCAACAGTAGGTACATACATACAACTGAATCGAATAAGAATACCATTCGATCGCAACCGGCATCGTAAAATGCGGTCTTGTACATGACATTCCGAAATTACTAGTTTAGGAATAGTGATTGAGGTACTATTTCCGAACGGTCCTTGGATCCGTTTTATTTTGTAGAGCTTTTGTTTGTAAATGTGTTGTAATAGAACAGCGAGGAAGTATTCAGACTTTTTAGAAGTAGTTTTTTTTTTAAAGACATTTTTTAAGTGTCGTTTTACAGAGTCGTAAGAGAACCTAACATATACGTCGCGTTGAAAAACATTCGAACTAAAGTTTTTCGCAATGGTATACCTTCGAAGAAACGTACTTGGCGATGAAAAATATTCGAACTAGAGTTTTTCTTAATAGCATACTTTCGCACTAACGTATTTCGAACTTATGAACATTCGAGCTAGAGTTTTTCGTAATATCATACATTCGAACCAACGTTTTTCACGAACATTCGCAATACAGTCGATCGATGTTTCAAATTTCGAAGTACTGAAATACAGTCTAGGTAACATACACAGACATAAATTTTAATAGATAACGCAAGTTCCTCCATCCGTATGAAAACAAAGCGTGTCATTTTTGTACCTACCATAATGTCACAAGATTGATTTAGTTAGTCTGGCATTTTTGCTAATTCTTTTTGAAAAGGTCAACACATTGTTGACGAGTGGAAGAAATCGCTTTCTCCTAATACTTGAGCCGTATAAAAGCCGAATAAGCATTTTCAACTTTACGAGTCACCGACTTGGTTTTACGACAGACCAAACTTGACCAAACTACCGCAATATAGGCTTTATGACAACGTATTAAAGTTCAAGTGGTTTGATCGATATTTGAATGTGAAGTAGGTATTGGTATTTCAGAGCTTAGACATAAAAATGTCAGACTTGAATATTTTGAAAGCGGAATAAAATACGATATAAAGGTAGTTTTTTAGAACTTATTAATCTTTATGTACAGTCACGGAATGAAAAGGCGGGGTTCGCTTGCACAGGATTACAAGAATCAATTTTATTATACCAACAAGGTTTTAGATCCTCAAAACGTGTTGAACGAATCAAGTTGAAAACTGAGCAACCTTTTCATTCCGGCACTATACTTACAGTATTTGAATAAGTACTAATAATTAGTGTCATCGTGACAAAGGTATTGAATAAATTTTGTCAACAAATGACTAAAAATACTAATACATTCATCATCATCAGCCTATAATGTCCTACTGCTGAGCACGGGCCTCTTTTCACAAATGAGGGTGAAAGGGAATGGGCAATACTCCACCACGCGTGCCCACTGGGAATTAATGGAGGTAGGCTAGTGGTCAACCTACTGTTGGAATTTTTCAAGCCGCCTAGCAGGAATCCTACTAGCTTAACGACTATCACAATTAAGTAATAACCGGGACCAACGGCTTTACGTGTTTTCCGAAGCACAGAAACGCTCGATTTGAAATACCACTAGGCGGTCACCCATCCAGGTACCGACCACGACGGTGGTAGCTTAACTTTGCCAATCGATTAAGAACGGCTAATCATGCTACACTACGAGCGCTTCACTAATATATATACGGCCTTACTCATAAACGCTATTAACTGAATAAATTGGTCAAATAAATAACGTCACCTTGCTATCATTGTCAAACGATTTGACGTTTTTTAGGTGACCAACTTAATCAGCCTATAAGTTAAATAATGTTTTATGAGTAAGGTGATTGTTACTAATCAAGTAGTATGTAGTATGAGTACAGTAAAATGATTAAAGATCTTTTCTAAAAATAATACACTGTTCATTTATTATATTTGTGTAGTATATTAAATTGATTGTACCACAAGCAAAAGTCAAATTAAATTCAATTCATGAAACACAAATTAAATTACATTCCTAATTTAAAAACAACAGAAGCCAACGAAGCTTGAAATAATAACCGCCAACATTGCTGTGTTCGAAATTCAAATATTGGTTGCAAAATAATTTGCATGTAGAAATGAAAGGAATTTGAACCTAGTAATTTTAGGTCAAAGATGCAGATTTTTTTAGCAAAGACAGCAAGGATAATTATATGGATATAGCTTGGGAGTCTGGTCTGGCTAGGTGCATAGATAACGCTCAATGGATACATTTTGAGCCACAAATCCTTTTCAACTGAAAGCCAACTAGGTAAGTTCAATAAATCCATACAAATTCATTAATTTATTTGGATCCCTGGAACCAAAATTATAACCCACATAACAATAAAAGCATTGTTGATAAATAGATTAATACCACAGCTATCTAAATTCCATTCAACATGTATGAGCCTGTATGAATTCCATTCATACAAATGTATTTATTGGCGAGGTTCATAAAAGCATGAAAAGAGATTCCGCCCTATTGTCCGTTGAGACTCGGTTATCAATAGGCTTAGAGCTTTTGTGCTTCGTACTCCAAGCTTGGATCGTTGAATTTTTAATTGAAAGGAAAACTTTGAAGCTCTCTCAATTTTTCAGCACTTTCCAAGCTTATGAAGTTAGTTCTTTATTGCTTTTATAATAATACGCCTGTTCGCAACGGAAGATCAGATGTCAGTCCTGCGAATTATTGCTTTTGAAAATCTTTCAGGCGCTGTCGTTGATACGTTATTTCATAAAGAGCTTGTTATTTATCCTTCCATAATCTATACTATTAACGTCTCTGTGTATGTTTGTTTGTCCGTTAGAGAACTTCAACACGGACGGAACTGGTTTTCACAGTAACCTAGGATGAAGAAGAAGGTTCTAGGTAGGCTATATTGCGAATATTAGAGCTACCGCACGTAGTGTACTAATCATATTATTTTCTTGTAATAAATTGTAAATTTTTGTTTTGAAGTTTTACAGGCTCAAAAGTTCGGCATATTTATTTCATGAGAACCCAAAACTATAAATCCTAAAAAGTTTTACATTGTGATAAAATAAAAAAAACAATTTCATAAAATACCTGAATAAATTCATATTTAAAGCAATCTTAAGTATTAATAATAATGATAAATTTATTTTCATTCGCCTTACAAAGTAGAATTACAATTTATACTTATAATTGTTTTAGTGACAGGAAAAACAATTACAGATCTCCAAAACTAAATACATTTACAAACAAAAACGTATTATATCAACAACGAGTCAAGGTGAGGCTTTGGCAGTGAGCCTAGATGTGGCGAAGGCGTTCGATCGGGTCTGGCACAGGGGTGCTCTCACGAAGTTACCAGCATACGGGCTTCCCGAGGGATTATGCAAGTGGATCGCCAGCTTTCTGTCCAGCAGATGCATAAGAGCCGTCGTCGATGGTAGCTGCTCCGATAGCATGGACATAAATGCTGGCGTCCCGCAAGGCTCTGTGTTGTCCCCAACACTGTTCCTACTGCATATCAATGATATGCTGTCTATTGACGGCATTCATTGCTATGCGGACGACAGTACAGGGGACGCTTATTACACGGGCCGTGCAAATATCCCTCGTTCCGAGGTGGAGGAAAGCCGCGAACGGCTGATGTCTGAAATCGAGAGTACACTAACTAGTGTCTCCGATTGGGGTCGACTAAACCTAGTCCATTTCAACCCCACCAAGACTCAAGCCTGCGCGTTCACCGCTAAGAAAACCCCATGGTCTGTGGCTCCACAATTCCAGAACACCTCCTTGAACATCAGTCAAAGCATCGGGATCCTTGGCGTCGACATTTCTAGCGACGTTTTGTTCCGAAGTCACTTGGAAGACAAGGTTAAGCTGGCATCCAAAAAGCTTGGAGTGCTCAATAGAGCGAGGCAGTACTTCACATCGGGGCAAAGGCTGCAACTTTATAAGTCGCAGGTCCGGCCTCATATGGAGTACTGTCATCTATGGGCGGGAGCACCTGGATACCAGCTTGGGCCTCTAGACTCGGTTCAGCGACGTGCCATCAGAATTGTTGACGATCCCAAGCTTACAAGTGGTTTAGAGCCCCTTAGTCTGAGGAGAGACTTTGCCTCCTTATGTGTGTTCTACCGCTTGTATAACGGAGAGTGTTCTAAAGAATTGTTCGACTTGATGCCCACAGCTACTTTCCACCATCGCAACTCTCGCCATCGACGGGGAGTCCATCCTCACATATTGAAACCAGAATTGTTTCGAACTGTGCGGGCTCAAAGGAGTTTTCTTCCGCGGACGCTCAGATTGTGGAATGAGCTCCCCGCCGTGGTTTTCCCATTGGAGTACAGCATGGGGTTCTTCAAAAAGGGTGTGAAGAGATTTCTTCAGGGTCGGCAACGCGCGAGTGATGCCCCTGGTGTTGCAAGCGTTCATAGGCTACGGTAACTGCTTACCATCAGGCGGGCCGTATGCTTGTTTGCCAACTTAGTGGTATAAAAAAATATCAGTTATCTAGTTCTCATAGTACAAGCTCTGCTTAGTTTGGGATCAGATAGCCGTGTGTGAGGAATGACCCAGGATTTTACCCATATTATTATTAAACACTAACCCCCTTATTCATAATAAAGTTATCAAACGTTGATTAGCTAAAATTCCGAAGTCTTTATCTGACAGGTGACATTTGGTGATCGAAAGAGTGAGACGGGACACACTATTACACTGATTTAGTTAAAAAGCGATTATGAATAAGGGGGTAACTAATTCAACATTTTCATAATATGCTACCTACTTTCTATAACGATCTGATCAATCTACAATCTGTATCTATCTTCCATTACATTTATGTCTCATAAAATAGTCCTTCGCAAAATACATCCTCGCAAACAAGTCTAGATCCAAATAAATAATAAACGCAGCACTAAAAGGAGCTCGATCTATTCCTAGACATGTTTGCCGTCGTTCGTTTATGAGACAGGCGAGATTCACTTCGCTGTTTATTTTCACGAGACTACACTGGGCGGATTTAATTGCGTTTTGTATTAAGTATGGCCCAGGCCAAGTGATGTTTGGTCCCTGAATCACTTCCTTCGTTTTGTTTTAACTTAAGAGTGCGTACCAAGCCAGAAAAATATGGCAATGTCAGATGAAACAAACTTATGTCTAATCTTCGCGTGGAGATGAGATGGAGATAGCGTGTTCCGCGGAACAAAAATGAACTAAGCGCTTTTTATCTAAATAACTCGTAAAGTATAAATATTTTAAAAAATCGTTAGTAGCAGCCCTAGGTCATATGTAAGTGATATTATTTATCGAATTTTTATCCACCATGAACGAATAAAACCAAAAATTCATTATTATTAGAGGTAGCTTTGTGATTTTTTTCTATCGAGGAAATTTCATTCCATTATGTTTTTGCTCAGATAGAACCCTCGCGTATATAATGAAAATACCCATATACAAATATTTTTTCATTTAAATACTATTTACTTGGGTAAATTTCAATTCTAAGATTGTTATTTTGCTTTATACGCAGTCTTAAGTTACCATTTTTTAGGGTTCCGTAGCCAAATGGCAAATAACGGAAACCTTATGGATTCGTCTATTCGCGGCAATAGAAATACACATGCTCTGATAATTTTAGCTGACATTGACAGATAAACGGACGGACGGACAACGGAGTCTTAGTAATAGGGACCAGTTTGGCACCCTACGGGTACGGAACCCTAAAAATGAAATAACATTTTGAAAAATTAAAAAACCTCTAATACGTCTATAGAGAGCTTCGATAATTTTGACCGACATAGATTTGACTAACAAAAATAACGAAATAGGTATAAAACGTTTGTTAAACTCAAAGTGTCTAGCTTCAAAAAAGCTGGGTGTGCTTAATAGGTCTAAGTGGTACTTTACACCACTCCAGCGGCTGCAGCTATATAAAGCGCGGGTTAGGCCGCATATGGAGTACTGCTCACACCTCTGGGCAGGCGCACCCGCTTACCAGCTCGATCCACTTGCTTCGGTGCAAAGGAGGGCCACTCGTATAGTTGGCGATCCCGAACTCACTGGCGGTTTGGAACCTCTCAGCCTTCGGAGAGACATTGGCTCTGTCTGTGTGTTCTACCGTCTATATAATGGGGAGTGTTCTCAAGAACTTTTTGACCTGGTGCCATCATCACCTTTTTACCACCGCACCGCTCGCCGGCGATGTGGAGTTCATCCTCATATCCTCAAGCCGCCTCGATCGTCCACACAACGGTTCAGTCGGACGTTTCTACTGCGGACCATTAGGACGTGGAATGAGCTCCCCATTACGGTTTTCCCTCAGCGCTACGATATGGGGTTCTTCAAAAAGGTTATAAAAAGAGCTCTTCAAGGTCGGCAACACATCGGCAATCCCCCTGGTATTGCAAATGTCCATAGGCGGCGGTGACCACTTACCATCAGGTGGACCGTCTGCCTGTTTGTCAACCGAATGACATAAAAAAAAAAGAAGTGAAACCCCAAATAATTACTTTTTTAAATAGAACCCTCTGTCATCATCTCGCTACCACTTGCAATATTATATAACTTACTAGTTATATGATAAAAAGTACCGTATGTGATAATACAGAACATATTCTATCTGTATGCCAACATCTGAACGGATATGTCGTTCAGATGTTGAAGCGTGATTGAGTTACAAATATCCAAACTTTCGCATTTATAATATTGGTGAAATAAAAAAAAATATCGATAACAAAAAATGCCACAACACTGTTAAGATACCTCCAGACAAAATACTAAGAACAAACGCTCATTTTGATTAAGATCTAGTCTTTAAATGTCAACTTCGCCCTACCCTTTCTCTATCCGAGTTAAGCAAGCAAGTGCACTTGCTATAATGAGGTCGCCATTCAAGCGGACCTGCGGTTATTTGCAGATAGCTATCAAAGGAAGGTTACGTTAAAAGAACTTTTACTAACAAAATTTTAAGGTTTTAAATTAGATATATTATATGAATGTCTTGCTACTAAATATTGTGTATTTTTCATACTGGTAATGCTAATCTGTATCCCACCAAAAACATTTTCATGTAAAATGTTGCCAAGACGAGACCATATTGAATCGAATCGTCAAAAAGTTATCAGATCTCATGTAGAGCCGACTATTCCAAAAAGCCCAAACACGGCTAGGAAACGTTGCTCCGTTATGGAGTTCCAGTGCCTACCTTCCGGATCCATCAGATCAGCTCGATGGTACCAAATTATTGTATTGTCATCGGTACTTGATAAGTGTGCAAAATTTCAGTTTAATCTGACGTCTGGAAGTCGATGAAAATTACGTTCGAAGATTCCTTTACATACATACATACATAGATACATACATAAAGGTGAAGCTAATAAAAGCGTGTTAAAAATCTACACGCCGTAACTCTACAAGCCCTAACTTCACAAACTCTACACCTTAGTCTAAATATGTGGCTTGGCAGTTTCGTTACCGTCACATGGGCGTAAGGTGAAAAATTTATGCACTGTTAATTGCTTTTCTATAAAGACTATCTGAAATAGGGCTGGACGGGACACATGCTACGAAGTAAGGCAAATAAATGGAACAAGCAGGTGACCCTATGCTATAGTACCACAGAGATGGAAAAAGAAAACAGGGTCATCCTAAAACCAGATGGGATGACGATATTCGCACAACTTTGGGGCCATACTGGACTAGAGTTACGAATGACAGAGCGCAATGGAGAGAGTTGGAGTAGGCCTATGCCAATAGGCACACCGAACTGCAGGACAGTCTATAACTGTCTTTTGTTCAAAACAAATTACTGTGACCTAACAATGTACCCTATATTTCGAAACAAATGGCTGTTATTAATTGCTTTTCTGTAATGCAATAATTTTTTTTTTTTTTTTTTTTTTTTTTTTTTTTTTTTTTTACTGTTTATAGGCCTGTTTTTGACTTGTTCTTGTAGTAGCGAAACAGCCAAGCCACATATTTTGACTACGGGGTATGTTGAGTTTGTGAAGTTAGTTACTTCTCATATCTTTATAATCACGACATTTTTATACGATATTACGATAATCTGTATAACTTTCTTATGTCAATAAACTATAAACTAAAAAAAAAATCTGGCTTATAAATAAACAAACGAACATAGTATAAAATTAATTCATCGGAACTACCATCACAAAATCCAGTTGAGAAACGTAATTCAAAGAACAAACATCAAACTGCAGGCATATTACTTATTCTGTTGTGCATACTACAATCTAAATTCTGCCCAATATTAATGTTGCCTAGGCATGAAGCTTTTCGTAGCAGCTTACGGAAGCTTGTTGAAAGCGGAAACACTTGAGGGCGGGCGGTTTACGACTAACGAGAATTAAACTGCATGCATATTGTAGAACATGCTGGGATTTGACGTATTTGTAGCATATGCAAGATTGATTGTTAACTTTTTGAAGATTGAATCTTTGATGCCTTGTATAGCGTGGTTTTAATCGCTTTTAAATGGCCCATGTCAAGAAATAGGCCTTATTTACGCCTATTTTTTCATATTATGTCACAAAGAAATACGGTAGTAAATAAAGAATAAATAAAGAAAGAAGAAAATAAATAATAAAGACCATTTTGCTGATATACAATTATTATTGACGGGCCAGTTGGCGCAGTTGGTTAAGATTCACCTTACGCGCCGCAGGTCGTGGGTTCGATTCCCACACAGGACATGCATTTGTGTGCGTGAACATGTCTGTATGTCCCGAGTCTGGGTGTAATTATGTATATTAAGTATGTATTTACAAACAAAAAGTAGTATATGTATTATATCAGTTATCTGGTTTCCACAGTACAAGCTCTGCTTAGTTTGGGATCAGATGACCGCGTGTGAGGAATTTCCCAGGATATTTATTTATTTATTATGGTTTAGAAGTTCATGTTCTTAGATATTTTTTTCTAACTAGCTATGATATTATAAATGCAAAGATTATGTGAATGATTGTTCCTCAAACAGATGGCAATTCCTAAATAAGTATAAATTAGACTTGACCCATATATATCATGCCTTAGATTAGAACCTACGATGCATTTCATGCGGAGAAAACGAAGCTACTACGAAAATGAAATAAACGCAAACTTTTAAGGCTCAGAATTCGTATAAGTAGTAAATTCAATTTAAATAATTGAACAATACGACAAATAATTGGACTGTTTTACAAAAAACTTAAACCGACTTCAAAGTACACTAAGAAGTAATCAAATCCTGACCTGTTGACAATGGAACCAAACGGGAAGTGTACCCTTTCAAATAAAAAAAATAATTTACAAATCGGTTAATAAATGACGGAGTTATGAGGTAACAAACATCAAAAAAAAATACAACCGAATTGAGAAGGTCCTCCTTTTTTTAAAGTCGGATAAAATACCCTTAGAACCTTATTTTATAGACAAACAATAAACCTCTAAAACCCATAAAAATAAGCTAGTAAATACAATACCTACCCTCCTAAAATAAATGAAACAATAATAAAATTCATGAAACATTACGTTTCGATACGGTACAAACATCTGAATAATGTATGACCTCATATCGATATAAAGATTGGGTCATTGATATTCGTGAAAACTCAATAAACGGCTGTCCACGATAATAGTGGGATTCATATTATAAATTGAAAAGAGCTGACAGTCTCACTGACTAAAGAAACACGCATCATGGATAACTCTTTTTAACCGACTTCAAAAAGGAGGAGGTTATCAATTCAGATGTTTGTATTTTTTATGTATCGTAACTCCGTCATATATTGACAAATTCTTTGCAAAATTCTTTTTTTTTTTCGAAAGGGGTTTATTCCGAAATGGTCCCATATAAATTTCATATAGCTGAAACTAACAATTCAAAAATAAATTAACTTTTTAACAAAAAATAAACCGCCTTCAAAGTACACTAAAAAGTATGAAATAATTCTTATCTGACACTGTTTTGAAGTCAGCGAAATATTTTCTATAGAACACGTCATGTGATTTCGCTGACTTCAAAACAGTGTCAGATAAGAATTATTTCATACTTTTTAGTGTACTTTGAAGGCGGTTTATTTTTTGTAACTGGAAATACTAATACCCCCTTATTTAGGTCTATTTTGGTTATAGCACGTTCGATTCATCGTGAGGAAACCATAGCACTCTGGTAAGGTATTTTTAGTACCCAGCTGGCTGGATACCACCCTCAATTTGAAACTCTGTCGCCAAGCACCTATAGGTGTGATTCAATAGTTGAGAGCGAGATCCTTTTAGACTTTTTATGCTTACCACCTTCGGCCACAGGTCAGGTCAAACAGGCTTATACAGTCAGTTATATCTACTGGATGGAGATTTCGAGATGGCATATATTCGAAACCTATGTTGGGTTAGTCATGCTGAACAACTTTTACTATGGGACCAACGATGAATTCTCAAAAAAAAAATATTATGATATTTATGATTAAGCAATGTTGACATTTTGTATGGAAAGTAAAAATTATATTTTGAGAATTCTGTTGGTTCCATAATAAAACATGTTCAACATAGGTCTCGAAAATATGCCATCTCGAAATCTCCATTCTGTATAACTATAATATGTTCGATGTTCCAATAAATAAAATATTGTAAAAAAAACATTAAAATCAACCAATGGATTTAACGTTTTAAGGAGGCAAGAGGCTTGCAAAGGGCTTATAACACCAAAATATAGCTCAATCATAGGAAACAACTCCGTAGTCAGCGGGATTGTCGACAAAACAACAAAATAATATAACGGCACGTCACTCCCCAATCTGGAATCCTGGTGCCCCCACCCACAGACGACAGCACTACTCCGTATGTAGCCTGACTTGACACTTATTTTGCAGTCTTTGCTCCGATGCTAAGTACTTCGCTCTATTGCGCACACCGAGCTTTTTAGATCCGTTCAAAATCCAATCTAATCTACATATATTTATGAACTAGATTAGAATTAAGATTGTTGTCAGCAGAGCTTAAGTTTTTGCAACTAACGTATTTCACAAACGACCTCCGCCCTTTTGGAGGTATTGGCGAAGGCAAGTGCAAATGGGAATATTGATTTCAGGCGAATAAAGGGGACGTAACACTTGGCTTACAATATATCCTTACATCTGCTTGCCTTGGTATTGCCTGGAAAATGTTATCTGATTCTAAAAGATATAAATAAAGTAGGTACTTATTATGGAACATAAAAGAATGATCTTCATCTTTAGAGTCTGAAAATTGAAACTAAGCTTCTAGTAAAACAAACTCTTTTTTTTAATTAAATGGGATTGCGTTTGGCCACTGACCCGCCCCAGAAGAAACTTATTCACTCTGGCCTTGAAAGTTCCTAGATTGTAAACGTCAGGAAACACAGACGCCGGAAGCAAGTTCCACTCCCTTGCTGTCCGCATTATAAATGAGGATGCAAAACGCTGTGTCCGTATTTTCGGTATGTCAATAACGTAGGGGTGAAAATTTTCCCGGCGTCTTGTGGTTCGGTGTAAAACTCTATTGAAAATTTGGTCTATCAAAATTGGTCTATCAATCATGACATACATATGAAATCATCAAACTTATATCATCCCTCTTTTTGCGTCGGGGGTTAAAAATAGAAGTATCGCCGAGAAAAAGGAGATGTGTCCAATTGTGCCCGTGTGGCAATGGCCACCTATAAGGAACATCTTATGTAATAACAATTGAGAAAGGCCTATGTCTAATAGTAGGCGTACATAGTGTGATAATAACGGTGAATCTTATGATGACAGCTTACACCACGCTTTACCCATTTTTCCGAAGATATTGTAGATTCCCTGGATTAATTTTAGTCTTTATTTGATTCCTATTTATATGGAATATATTCCATAAAATTTTTAGAAGCCTTTTTTAAGAGAGCATTGCGTTATTTCACTCAAAGAGCAGGGAAAGTACTCTACGTTACAGAATACCGCAGCCAAATAACTTTATGTTGTGTTCCTGCGCGTGAGTAAGGTCGCCAGAGCTCATTGGGGAAGGGGGAAGGATAACGCGTGAGTGATGCCCCGTGTGTTTCAAGCGTCCATATGGCTACTGAAACCGCTTACCATCAGGCAGACCGTAAGCATGTTTACTATTAGAAATTCGTATCACTATAATTTACCAAAACTATATCCAAAATGGCGTCCACACTATCAATTTAATCCTTTCCAATCACAGGCCTAGTTAATCCCGCTGATGCATCAAAGTTAAGACCACCCCTTCAGGGGTGGGGATTAGGGGACCACTGGAAACTTATACAATTAAAAAGATTACAGAATTCACTTCGCAGGTTTCAAGCGAGAAATGGTATTTCAAATGAAGGGACTTGATTGGATAAGCTAGGATATCGGAAAGTATTAAAAACTGATTATTTGGGACAAAGATTTTTTTATATCTTATTTTATGATTAAACTAGCTTCTGCTCTCGGCTTCGCCCGCGTAGCCTACAGGAAACAAATGATATATTTTTCTACAATAATAAAACAAAACAACTTCATCCCGCTTCGAGGGTGGAATTATTAAAAACGCTGAGACACGTATAAATTAATTTTCAATCTTCAGCCTAAACACAAAATTTGAAGATCCTAACTTCGAAACTGACGGACTTGCATACAAACTGTCATCCCCTATTTTACCCACTTAGGGGTGGAATTTCGAAAAACCCTTTCTTAGTGTATACCTACTCTTCACAAAGAATATAGCCTCTAAATTTCATGTCTCTAGGACCAGTGGTTTAGGCTGTGCGTTGATATATCAGTCAGTCAGTCAGTCAGGACTTTGAATTTTATATATATAGATGAGTATAGTGATTAAACAATATCTAAAATCATAAACTAGTTATCGCCGGTAATAAATCGTTAGGTAATAAATCGTCAGGTAATAAGTCGTCAGGTACAGAATTTTGTTGTGTCTCCATTAACTCAAAAGTTGGTATAAATGAGTTTCTTTTGTAGCTTAAGAAAGATTTTTTTGAAATTCTATCCCTTAGGGGTAAAGTAGGGGGTGCGGGTGACACCTCGGGTGGAATGCTATTTTATAATCGATGAACCAGTAGCATTAACCACTCAAAAGTACACTTTAAATGTTCCTATAATACGTATCTATTTTCAATACCCAATATCTAAATAAAATAAAATAAATTTTGATATTTTCAATCATTTATAGGAAAGATTTTCATCTCCGCTCCACTTTGCGATCGAGATGAGGTAGATCTGCATAAAGATCGGGTCCAATTTAAAGAAGCCAGCGGATGGTAAATATTTAAATGTCATCTTGATATTGGTTACTTATTTCTGCTTTAAAAATACGTTTTGCATTTCGTATTATGGCCTGAGGTTTGGAGGAATCTTTATTTGCAATAACGTAGATTAGATATAATAATAATGATAGAACAACTACATAATGCTTCTATTATTTATATCGAATTTTAATACAAGTATTACTAGAAAAAATGAGGGTTGGATTAATTTATGTAGTATTTTTTTTGTACGATTTATGTTAACA
Organism: Polyploca ridens; assembly: GCA_951394255.1. Taxonomy (NCBI): domain Eukaryota; kingdom Metazoa; phylum Arthropoda; class Insecta; order Lepidoptera; family Drepanidae; genus Polyploca; species Polyploca ridens. The sequence goes on from OX596259.1 coordinate 1,169,754, forward strand.
TCTTGAGGTGATTATGATGGTGGTTATTTGCCATCAGATAGACCATCTAACTGCCTCGACCTTTGGACATAAAAAAATGCTAACAAAATGTCCAACAAGCTAAAAACTTGCTCTATTCATTGATGAGTTTCTTGCCGGAGTCTTCTCATTTTAAGTGTATTCCGAACCGGTGGGAAATTCAACTGTATTTTACAACTTAACGACAGGGCCTAAACTGCATAAATGATTTTGATTTTCATACAGAAAATTCTAAATATTTCAACCTAATTTATCAAATTATTTTTATTTTCTCAAAGAAAATCCTTTTGAATTAAAATGACTGTTGCCATGAAACACTTACACTTACACACATACAACTTTTACACTTCAGCCATAGAACTTTTAACTTACACCACACAACAAAATCATATCTACGTAAAATCGGATGCAGCCGTCCATTCAAACTGTGAGTATATTGAGTGGTAAATGCACGTGGAAACCCCATTTCCTACCTCCCATGCATTTACAAGCATGCTAGCTGATGGAAGCTTTTTCATAAAATACTGCTTTACACTCCATTTGTAAAAATACTAGCCGTTCGGCGCGACTTCGTTTGCATGTCCTACCCTATCCTAATCTACCGCACTAAGGTTACATTAGAAAAATTTAGATAGTTGTTAAGTTTTCTTAAATTTCCAAATTTTCTGCGCAAGAACCTTTTTCCGTAAGAACCTTCTATAAAGTATTAGAAACTTAAAAATAAAGATGAATAAATCGGTAAAATCCTCGTCAAGATATGGCTTGACCAAGGGAATTTTATATAGACAGATATACTTAGACTATTAAAAAAAAACATTGCTCGAGAAACATTAGAGAGAGCAACAAGAACAAAGAAAGATTAGATACTCTTCAAATAGGTCCTTTTTTCATTAAAAAATATACATTTTTAAGAATAAATAAAATTCAAATTTAGAACATTTCAATTTCCAACCTAGGAAAAACTAGAATTAATCATTCGTAATAAAATAAAATCCGACCTTTTTGCAATAGAGTTTAATCTCACTTCGAGTGAAAAATATTTTCAGTTACCTACTTGTTAAACTGTACATTGCTTATATTGCTTGCTATAAATCGGAATTTAAAATACTGAATTCATTCTCTGAAAGCATTAAATAGAGTGTTTCACGTGTTTTCAGTTTGTACTGCCTGAAAGTAAATGTCGTTTTATTAATGTACATTATAATATTTGTTATATGTGTCGCGCGTGAGAATCGCGGCTAAATAACCCCTTCTGGATAGGCCTAAGAGAGCGTAGCGTTTATTCGCTCAAAGAGCAGCTGGACTGGGGAAGTACCTCCACCTTACAGAATACCGCAGACAAATAAGGCGTTTTAAGGCGATGATAGCTCAGTGGTAGTGACGTCGGATACCGAGATGAAGGTCCCGGGTTCGAATCCTACAATGAGTTTGAGCTTTCGGTGAAGGAAAACATCGTGAGGAAACCATAGCACGGTGGTAGGGTACTTTGTAGTACCCGCCTGGCTAGCTACCATCCTCAAGTTGAAAATCTGTCGCCAAGCACCTTTCGGTGTGTTCCGATAGCTGCACTTGAGAGCCTTCTAGGCTTTGTGTTCTTACCACCTTCGGCCGCATCATCACTTACCATGGTGATATTGCAGTCAAACACAGGCCTATAAACCCACGATATCACACGCAAATTATTGCATTATATTTATTATTCTTTTAGTTTATTGTGTTGTTTTTTCTTATATTTTTTATGTTACTAGTTGTTTCTTTCTTATTCTTATTGTTGTGTGTGAATCTGTGTGTCTAATAAATACCATTTTATCTTTATCTTTATCTAGTTAAAAAAAAAAAAAAAAAAAAAAACTTTATGTCGTGTAAAGTTGTGTTCCTACGCGTGAGTAAGGTCGCCAGAGCTCATTGGGGAGGAGGGAAGTTCAGTAACATACACGTCCATATGGCTACGGTAACCGCTTACCATCAGGCGGGCCATTTGCTTGTTTACCACCTTCGTCGTATAAATATAAAGTAAGGAAGAATTTTCAAAAATCAACCTTTAGTGGGTAAAAAGGGCGGTAAGATAGTAACTTATACAGGGGAGATTTCGAGATGGCATATTTTCGAAACCTATGTTGGGTTAGTCATGCTGAACAACTTTTACTATGAGACCAATATTGAATTCTCAATTTCTTTTTTACTAATCTTACGAAAGGTCTACTTGCACGATCATAATTGAGAAGTGAAAAAAGAAGTTGACAATTCAGTGTTGGTCCCATAGTAAAAGTTGTTCAGAATTACTAACCCAACTAAGATTTCGAAAATATGCCATCTCGAAATCTCCACCCAGTATAAATAACTGATAAAAGAATAACCTTATATAGTAAGTAGGCTGTGCACAGCCTTAGTAAATGTGACGTGAAATCCAATTGACTGCCTATAGAGGCTTATAACAGCATGACTCCACATTCTATTCCGGAGCGTATATTCTGTAATACAGGGTTATTCAATATACCATAAAGCTGCAGGGGCAGCTACGGCCAGTGCGGAAAATTCAAAATTCAAAAAATACGCATCGATTGGACCCAATTATATTTTGGGCCTTTTGCAGTCGAGACCATGAGACCGTGGGGGTCCGAAGCTCACCGTTTTGCTCGCACCTTGTCATCAAAATTGATCGAGACCTCCGGAAACCAGCGGGCGGGGAGTTTTTCCGCCAACGCGTCAGCTTGGCTATCCAAAGAGGAAACGCTGCCAGCCTTCTGGGAGGAAATTTTGATTCATTCCGTTTACGTCGCGCTTACCTCTATTCTATACATAGATTGTATTTTGTACATATTTGTTGTAAATAAAGATATATTCCATATACCATATAAATAAATGAATAAATATCCTGTGAAATTCTTCTCACACGGTTCATCATCATCATCATCAGCCTATAATGTCCCAATGCTGAGCACAGGCCTCCTTTCACAAATGAGTTTGAAAGGGAATGGGCAGATACTCCACCACGCGTGCCCACAGCGGATCGGTGGAGGTAGGCTGGTCAACCTACTGTTGGAGTTTTCAAGCCGCCTGTTGCCGATTAAGTAATAACCGGGACCAACGGCTTTACGTGCCTTCCGAAGCACGGAAACGCTCGATTAGAAATACCACTAGGCGGTAACCCACCCAGGTACCGACAACGACGGTTATAGCTTTACTTTGCCGATCGATTAAGAATGGCTAGTCATGATAAACCTCGAGCGCTTCCTCTCACACGATTATCTGATCCCAAACTAAGCAGAGCTTGTACTAACCAGATAACTGATACTGATATCAGTTCTGAAAGTATTACTTTCAGATAATTTCTTGCATAACAATCGGTTTGATAAGTAGCTTTCTTTTTTCTAGATCAACTATCATTGTCTAACTAATGATTTCTTTGTTACCATTCACTGATACCTCAAAATTGATTTTATCTTTGCCATCAAACGGAGAAGGTAAGTCGATGTGTTGACGTTTTAATAAAAGATTTAGCTATGTATTTGAAAGTAAGAGCTTAACCCGTTGGTTCTCGCGAGGAACGCGCGTCCTATTATAACATTTGATGTCATTGTTATATTTTTAATCGCTAGGTAATTTCAAAGCGATTTTTATTTTTTAGGGTTCCGTACTTCAAAAGGTAAAAAAGGAACGCTTGTAAGATCACTCTCTTGTCCGTCTGTCTGTCTGTCCGTGTATCACCACCGATTTTCTCAGGAACGGGTGGACCTAGCAAGTTAAAATTTATACCAGATACTGCGGTCTATAGTCCCTCTTAGGTGTATAAAAATCAAGGTCCTGAGTCAGCACGATAAAAAAATATAGGCAAATTTTGATTTTCGCGAAAACTTGTAAGTACCAAAATTTACCTTTGTTGAAAATAAAGGTAAATTTTAGTACTTTTAAATTTTGCGCCTACTATTAATTTCACAGTAAACTTGATTAAGATTACATTATTATTCACTTTATTTATTTTGTTTCCTAGAACAATTTTTTTCTAACATTAGTATAAAAAAATCAAAAATATTATAAAAAACCTAATCCTATATAAATATGATTATCTATTAAATATTAATATTATTATTATTGTACGGAACCCTCTGTGTGCGAGTCCGACTCGTACTTGGCCGGTTTTTTATTCTATTTTTAATAAGGGTCTTTTGTCAATTTTGACCATCTATAAGTCCGTGATAAGAATGCTGGGTAGTGAAGAGGATGGATGAAAGACGATTGCATGCAGCTGAGATGAGGATGTTTAGATGGATGTGTGGAGTGACAAGAATGGATAAGATAAGAAATGAGTACATAAGGGGAAGCTTGAAAGCGCCAATGATTGAAAAGTTGAGAGGGAACCGTTTATCCTGGTATGGACATGTTATGAGGAGAAATTAAAGCCACGTCACTAAAAGAGTTATAAATATGAAAGTGGATGGATATACGGGAAGAGGAAGACCGAAAAAGAGATGGATGGATTGTGTGAAAGATGACATGGGTAAGAAAGAAGTGTATGCTGGTATGAGAGATAGAAGAGAGGAATGGAAGAAGCGTAGGTATATATTGCGGATTGCGCCGACCACAAATGATTGGGAACAGGGGAGGCAGATGATGTCAATTTTGACCATGCCAGTCCCATCATACCCTAATCAAAACAAACCGAAACAAAGCACTTGAATCAAAATGGTTGTAGGTTACATATTAAAAAAAAAGACTTGCTAAGTTTCTTGCCGGAGTCTTCTCAGTTCAAGTTGTATTTGGAACCGGTGTAGAGCCATTTGTTAACGTTCATATGTGCCTTATCAGGGCCTCAATTGAATAAATGCTTTTTGAATTTGAATTTGAATTAGGTGCGTCTGACATCGAGGAAAAATACCTTTAGAGTATTAATAGCAAGCAATCCAATTCCGCAACTAGTCAGTGATTATGCACTGATTTTGGACACTAAGGTCTTAGCCAATCAGAACGCATTGTATACGGGAAGAATTTTCTTCCGCGGACGCTTAGACTGTGGAATGAGCTCCCCGCCGTGGTTTTCCCAATGGAGTACAGTATGGGGTTCTTCAAAAAGGGTGTGAAGAGATTTCTGCAGGGTCGGCAACGCGCTAGTGATACCCCTGGTATTGCAAGCATCCATAGGCTACGGTAACTGCTTAACATAAGGCGGGCCGTATACTTGTTTACCAATAAAAAAAAAATTCGGTGGTGCGAAATTGGTGGAATTGATTTCAAGCAAAATGAACGTCATTGCGCTATTTGGGTTAATTGTTCGATGGTGTCTGACCACAATTTTACGATGTGGCCAAAGGGGTAAAGCCAAGAACGCGTGTGAAAACCAGGTGTCCCAAGTTCTAAATCCGCCGAAAGCTTGTATGAAACGTCGCGCAAGATTGAATGTATCCAAAGAGCCATAAGCAAGTAGGTAGGGTTAGCAAAACATCCAGATCTAGACATTCTAATTGTGCGCGCGGCGTCGCGGGCTAAATTCGTCGTTGGGTGCAACGCTCGCGCATCGCGAATCAATGTCAACGACACGACCTGCACTGTGGGACGGTGCGGGATTAATGCTGGCCAAAATTATTATTTGAAAATAAACTATTTAAAAATCGAAATTTTTTCGAAGAATTTTTTGTAGTTTTGAATGTCAAAATGTAAATTTATTTGAATTTCGAATATCGTTCGTATCGTATTTACTTTTGACGTTATACTACCTATTACATTATACACATATCATTTTACGAGTTTGTAAACTAAATTACAAATATTTTAATTAATAAATATTTTTTTAAGTAACTGAAAACAGTTTCACTTATATTTTTACTGGTAGATACTTTGTAGGAATTCCATCTGTTAAAGTCTTTAAAATATGATTGATATAAGTTTTTTTGGGTAACGTATTGAAAATATCAAAAATAAATGAACCTACCCAACCACCAAGTGGGACCAAGGTATGCGAATTATTCAAACTTTTAATATTGTTTTAATTAGGCTATAAAGTTTTATCACAGAAAATAAGCTAATAATGTTAATTAAAAGCAAAATATTTATTTACATGTTGCAGTTTATATTCCGGCTCATTGCGCCGGTAAAACTTGGCGTGACTCTAATTATATTCACGAGAAAATACGCAAAAAATCGTTGAACGCTAGTTAACGTGTTAACTTTTTAATTAAATGGCAAGTTTTGTGCCATACACATAATTGTGACGCCCAGTGGGCTGAAGCATTTCAATATTGAACCTAAAATACTAGCTGGTTACTTTTTGAGAGTGGTGTTCTGTATTCAAAAACTTAAAATAAAAAATCTTATTATGGTATTAGCGATAAAACCCTTTAATAAATTAAAAACAAAAACAATATGGGTGCATTCTACATTTTCGAATTTAAAATTTTTTTACTCGCTTATTTATTTGGTTACAAAGAAATTCTGGATTAAAAAATGTATTTTAATGAAAGTCACGATAAAATTGTTCTTTGATGCCTAAGGTACGTGATGTGCCTAAAACATATTTTTAATAAATTGCATTCCAAGGATTATGCAAAAATAAAAATTTACGTAGTATTCGACTCGAAACTCGAAAAGTATTCGATATCGCAACGAGACTAAAAATTCCTATAATTTTAGCATATTTTAACTATGCGGTTCTTTAAATATAACAATGTCATGTATGTTGCTGATAATTTAATCAAAATATTTCATGTATTTTTCTGGTAATTTAATCATTATAATTAACACTTACCAAGACAGCTAATCAAGTATGGCTTGGCAGCAAATCAACGTAGTCAGCAAATCACAATCGCTTACCTGAAAAAAATAAAAAAAAACATTAAAATCGATTCCTACTTCGTAATTCATGATAAAATCGATTGTTCAATAGAGATATAATCGATTGGGAACGATCTAACATGCTCGCAGGTTGTCGTGATCAGCCAAGTGTGTCAACACGGCACACCCTGCATTGAACAGGTGCCTTGCTTGGTTGTAAGGTTTCTTATCGATTATGTAATATAAATGACAGTTTGATATTTTATGTAATAGTCAAACTGTATTTTGTGTACGACCAAGTCAGCAAGCAAGCATGCCTTTTGCCAGGTGGTAAGCGGTTATTATAGTCCTATGGATGCTTGCACACTCACGCGTTACCGATCCTGTCCTTAGTTGCCAGAGATCGTGGAGGAGGCTCCCCGATCTCTGGCAACCATACTCACGCACAATAACACAATAATTAAATTATTTGGGCTGCGGTATTCTGTAAGGTGGAGATACTTTCCCAGTCAAGGTACTCTTTGAACGAAATAATTTATTATTCCTTTTACACAACTGTCCGAAAAAAGTGTGAACTACTGAAACGCGAGGCTACCGCGTTAGAAAATACGAGAGAGAACGCTAGTGTCAAATAAAAAAGGCATTCTTAACCCAAACGGTTTTTAAAAACTTCTAACAAGCAATTTAATGAGGTGTTAAAATTTAAAAGATAATTTATTAACGTCCCGCCTACTGTCAATCATTGCTTAAACGAATAACGTGTCTGTATTATTTAGTACGATGTTAATACATAATTGTTGAATCAATTAAAAAATAATGAATCAATCCATAATTCGAGAATCGTGTTTAAAAAGAAATTATTTAACTAAACTTTTTCACAAAAAATTACCCCAGTTTATCCAATTTTCCTAAAAATTGGTTTGGTTTCAAAGATGTTTAGCACGGTGGTAGGGTACTTTGTAATAACCGCCTGGCTGGCTACCACCCTCAAGTTGAAAATCTGTCGCCAAGCACCTTTCGGTGTGTTCCGATAGCTGCACTTGAGAGCCAGTTCCTTCTAGGCTTTGTGTGCTTACCACCTTTGGCCGCATCGTCACTTACCATGGTGAGATTGCGGTCAAACACAGGCCTATAAACAGTAAAAAAAAATATGTGAAAACGAAACAAACAGACACGCACTTTCGCTTTTAATAATACGTATTAATTGCTTTTTTACGTAATTTTATTACATTTTAGTACTGTGTTGCGAATTTGGTGCGCATCATTAATTCGTATAGGTAAGCTTAACGTCAAGTAGTCACGAGAAATGAAATTCACTTGGAACTAAATAATGGCCTTGCATATAACGGAAAGATGCTTATAATGAGTATTATATATATTTTTCTGACACCACCAGGGCTATTTTAAAACGCTCGGATTCGATATCGGAATTTAATTTAAGCAATTGCTATTTTAATTTCCGTTAATATTTTTGATGTTTTTTTACGGAAATATCAATTTTATTCATCGAAAAGTTTTCGGAAATTAAAATAGCAATTGCTTAAATTCGCCTCGGAATTTTTTGAATCCGTTTCCGATACCGAATCCGATGTTTTAAAATAGCCCTGCAGATGTCGCTACGTAGACGTCTGTCTAAACAATTGTCAAATTGTACTGAATTTTATGCCGGTGAAACTTATATCGAACTTTGGATTATGGACAGAGAAAAGTAGTTAGAACTAAATAAATCGCAAAAGTGCAAATGTGCAGTGTGCATACATAAACACTGCACAACTTTGTGGCATTTTAAAAAGACTTAAAATCAAAAGTAAACTCAATACTCTCAGACCCTCATTCGTACCAGCAAGCAAAACACCACAAACCCTGGTATAAGCATAGAAATAGCTCCACACAGCTTTTATAACTAATTCAACTGTCCAAAGTATACTGGAGCAAACTCCGAAGAGTAGACAGAACTGCCACTCGGCCACAAATCATCGGACAGTATCGCAGATCGCAACTATCGGTAAACTTCGCTATGGTGATGGACTGGCCTTTTGTGGTGCAATTGATAAGCTTTGTTTTAAGCTGGTAGTGCTTGGTTGACCGGTCTATGGTTGGTCAGTAAACTTAAAACTGGTTTTATGTTAGTTTTTAGTATTATTACTTAAAACTGTAATAAGCTAAGAAATCAAGTGAGTATTTTTAATTATATTTTACAAGCTTTTATTTAACTTGCAATGTAACTATGTTTGTTCAGGTGGAATCTTGCAATTCGAATTTCACCCACTTCCAGTAGTCGGATTGACTTGATATTTGGTGTACATTAGTATATTGGAAGACAATGCAAGTACAGGCAACAAAAAGTACAGTCACCAAAAAAGCTTGTATTTAAAAAGAAATATTTAACAAAAAATTGTTTTTGAAATAGAACTGGGTCACCATATTATTCAGAAGCTACGAAAGGAAGGATTATTAATTAATATAATTTGAATAAGGATGCGTAAAGATCGCTATCAACAACGCATTGTGACTAATGTGTGTTTTTGTTCAAAGACGAATTTTTGATACTGTCAACAGTAAGATAAAACAACGCCAATTAAATAAATGCGGACAATGAAAAATAACATTTAGTCCCTTATTAGAAAATGTATCATATATCATAGTTTTCAAATTATATTGTTTCAATAATTACAGTTGTACCTTAATAAAAGCATCCAACAATCCTACCCTATAAATAAACGTAGATATAAAAATAGCTGCATCAAGCTAACTTATTGACAAGCGAACAATCGCCTGTCACTTCGACCACACATTGAGAAGTCGATACAATCTCGCTATATATCCGAACTAGTGAGAAACAAGAGTAACTCAGACAATGGCCACGGAAATAGACGCGGTATTGAAGCGCTGTTGTCATGACATGTTCATATGGGGTTGTTTTATACTACTACTAGCCGCCCTATGGTTTTACCTATATTTTATTATATTTATGGCAACATTGGGACCTCCTTTTGAGTTTTAGCGGATATTTCTATTAATATATGTATATTAAGTTAATGTAAGAAAAACTGTAAGTATATTTATAACAATTTACATACTTACATGTATATTAACCCCCTTATTAATAATAAAGTTATCAAACGTTGATTAACTAAAATTCCGAAGTCTTTATCTGACAGATGACATTTGGTGATCGAAAGAGTGAGACGGGGCACACTATTACACTGATTTAGTTAAAAAGCGCTTATGAATAAGCAGGTAAGTATTTATTTATTATGGGATATAATTTTGTGATTTGTAAGTGCCCGCCTGGTTGGCTTGCTGAAAATCTATTGCCAAGCTCCGATAGTTGCATTTGAGAGCCAGGCTTGTGTGCTTCGCCTTGGGCCAAACAATTGTGATATATGTTGCACATTTTTATGAAATGTATTTTGGCTAAAAAAGCAATAAAAAGAAACCACAGTGCAGTGTAAGTAAACACGTACAGTGTTATTATTTTCCTTAGAAAACAAGCTTCCATTGTAAAATAGACTCAAAGGGAAGCACACAAAGGTACAATTTCCCGGATGCGCAGCTGAAAGACTATTATTTGAATTTCACACTCGTTTGAATCCGATGCGGATCCGAGAAACACAAAGCAAATGAAACTTTTTGAATAAGGAACGGAATTTTTAATACTACATTTTCAAATAATGTTTTCAATAGAAAAAAAACCGAGGCAGGGTCGAATTAGGGAAAAATAATTAGGTACAGGCTTAGCTTGTCAAGAACCCATTAGATAGGTGACAAACAAGCATACGGCCCGCCTCATGGTAAGCATAATAGACGCATGTAAACTTGTAATGCCAGGGGTAGCACTCATGCGTTGCTGACCCTCAAAAGTAACAGTATTGACATTGTTTCAAAATTCAAAATCATTTATTTAAATAGACCTTCGCAGGCACTTATGAAAACTCTGACTCTAATACTCTAATACCGGTTCGAAAGGTTGCATTTGCTGAGAAGAGCCGGCAATAAACTCAGCAATTACTCTTTTCAAAACAAGCTTAGATTCATTACATAATATTTACATTCTAATCGCACTGACAACAATTGCATGCCCCGGCGCGGCGGCAAAACTACAAAGTAGACTGAATCTATATTTAATAAGTAAATAAATAAATTGCAAACTTAAGCAGACCAGCACCTGCACACCTGTTTTATCTCTATACTAGCTGTCCCATGCGGTTTTACCCGCGTTCCCGGGATAAAAAGTAGCCTATGTCCTTCTCCATACCATAGGCTATCTGCATGCCAAATTTCATGATGATCCGTTGAGTAGTTGAGGCGTGAAGGCGTAACAAACAAACTCACTTTCGTATTTTTAATATTAGTTAGGATAATATGGGCGCGAAACTCCTTGCTCTGTGTTTTAATCAAATAGAAATGCACAAATTAATATTTAATTCATGAATAGTTTTATTCATTTAAACCGTCCAAGCGGATGAACTAGAACAAAAGTAACTCTTAGAAAGTGCATTTATTAACAACTTTACTGCGTTAATTATAAAGTTTAAATCAACTTGGCTTAAGCTTTGAATAAAAGTGTTTTTCTAGACCCGTCAGGGTGAAGCTGTTAACTTGAATGGTGGTTGCAAAAGTAACATAAAGTCTAAGATTTATTCCAAGAAATAGTTTTTACTTACAAACTACGGCAGCGTAATTTCAAAGTGTATTTTCTTACAAATATTTTTCTATTTGACAAAAAAATTGCGTTGCTTTTTTATATCAGAATGATGACACAAGTTTATATAGAGATAAAAAAAATATACCACTAAGGTGGCAAATAAGCATACGGCCTGCCTGATGGTAAGCAGTTACCGTAGCCTATGGACGCTTGCAACACCAGGGGTATCACTTGCGCGTTGCCGACTCTGAAGAAACCTCTTCACACCCTTTTTGAAAATCCCCATGGAGTACATCCATTGGGAAAACCACGGCGGGTAGCTCATTCCACAGTCCGAGCGTCCGCGGAAGAAAACTCCTTTTAGCCCGCACAGTTCGAAACAATTCTGGTTTCAATGTGTAAGGATGTATTCCCCGTCGATAGCGAGAGTTACGATAAATACGTAATTTAGCAAATCAAGCACAAACTATATTAACTGCATCTATGTCGGCGTATAATCAACAAATTGGTTGGCCCACTCTGTCCACATCGCGATGTTCGAAACACGGCCTAATGTGGTTACCGATATGCCTACCGGAGTACGTCATTTGGGACTACAGTGGTGTCACCATGTTTAAGGACTCACAATTTCGGTTGCGGTATTGGTTGCCAAGAAACATGTCTTCTCAATAATAATATAAACTAGCGGGATAAAAAGTAGCTTTCATAGGCTATCTGCATGCCAACTTTCATGATGATCCGTTGAGTAGTTGAGGCGTGAAGGCGTAACAAACAAACAAACTCATTTTCACATTTATAATATTCGTTACGATTAGGATGTCAAAGTTCGGGTGTTTAGATATTTCTGCCTCAATCAACGACTGAACAGATTTGGATGAAATTTTGCACGCTCGTAGATCTTAACTTAGAATAACATATAGGAAGGATATTTTTACAGGAAAAACAATTGGTTCCTGGGGAATGCGAGTGAAATCGCTGGGCAAAAATAGTATAAGTATAATATTTAGACGTAATATAGGACTGTAGGTCATTCATCGGTCATCTGGTTTTTATGATACGAACTCTGCTTAGTTTAGGATAAAATGACCGTGTGAAGAAATGTCCCAGGATAATATTTTATGTATTATGTTCAAAATCCCGTTGGTCCCGGTTATCACTTAGTTATGATATGGTTAAGCTAATTGGATACCTCCTAGGTGGCTCGAAAACTCCAACAGTAGATTGACCACTAGCCTTGTATTTAGCTCTAGTATTTGTCCATTCCCTGTCACCCTCATTTGTAAAAGGAGGCCCGTGCTCAGCAGTGGGACATTATAAGCTTATAATAATGATGCTCGAAATATAAAACCTAAAACTTTTTTGGAAACACTGCTACTTAGACGCCACACTGACTACCAAAAATAGATAATCCATCAAAATATTGTCTATAGACAACTAAAATCTTTTTAGCTTTAAAGCTATAACCGTACCCTGTTAAAAGCACTCACTGATTGATTGAACACCCCTTTTCATTACTAAAACTTGACACAAACTAAAACCAATCAATCCTCTTTCGTAATACAGAACCCTATGCACTGTTTCCGTCGAGTCATCAATCAGTTGAAACAGCCAATCAGATCCCGTCCCGGTTTTGTGCCGTCCAGTGTACATCTAATCTGTATAGTATCTCTACTTTGTCTAATACTAATTAATATTACATGTGCAAAATTTGTGTATACTATAACAAGCCCTCATGGCTCAACGGATTTGAATAAAATTTGGAATACAAATCTATAACTGTAAAACAGTACAGTGGTGCCGATTCTGTTGTAAATCGCACTAAACTAATTTTAGTCACATCACATCTCTTTCTTGCGAACATTATTGAAAATGGATAGAACATATTTAAAGCTGTCAAATTAGTCTTTGCAGTCTTCATTTGCGAGTATATAGACGTAACCGCGATAGATGGCGACTAAATTTATATTGAAAACAAGCATTGGACTAATTTGACAGGACAAAATTTCTTGCATCCTTTTCTTATGTTCTTTGTTAGATAGAGACTAAAATTTGTTAAGTTTTAAACAACAGAATCAGGGCCAGTGACTCACTAACAGATAATGCACAGCCTATAGCAGTGGACCTACAGATTTCAAAGAAGGGAGTATTCCTTGCGTTCATAGGGTACATGGGCGCACTTAGGGAGGGGTTTTCAAAGATTAACCTATGGGGATAAAATTTATATCAGCAAACTATACTCGAGTAGCACTATATGAAAAAATAAAGCTACATAGATTTTTGTAGATTATTTCTTGTAATAATATGTAGTAACTAGCTGTACCCCGCGGTTTCACCCAGGATAAAAAGTAGCCTATATCCTTATCTATACTATAGGCTATCTGCATGCCAAATTTCATGATGATCCGTTGAGTGGTTAGGGCGTGAAGGCGTAACAAACAAACAAACTCAGTTTCGCATTTATAAAATTAGGATTAGGATTTAAGTCTATTAATGTATCTTAATTCCTCTGCATACAAAAATCATCTGGAAGAAATCGCTTCTTATCCAACGCTTCCATCAAACGCTTTCTATCCAATATCCCCTAGATTCCTTAGATATGGTCATACTATCGCGAACACGTCAGTTCCGTAAGTGGAGCAATTTGTTGGAGTTCGCGACTGACACCCGGTTAAAATTAGATTTGCGACAATCTGACGCCGTATGCGTCACATCTAGGGGCAGATGGAAATACGTGATTTGTGAGTAGATTGGGGAATTAAAAGAGGGAGTTATTTAATGTTACTTTTTAAGTAAAGTCATATTGTTTATTAATTACATGAAGTGGTCAATGAATACGTGATCATAAAATATATCTTAGTGTCGATGATTTTTTAAGTACCCTCATATAGGGCCCAAATGGCTTTGACTTTGACAGATAGATAGATAGATAATAGGAACTTTATGGTTACACCAAAAAAAAAACCACAGCTAAAAATAATAGTGGTAGTGTTACAATGGGCGGCCTCATCTCTAAAAGTGATGAAACTTTGATGTTCTGTTATGAGGCAAATTCGCCGCGGTAAGTTATGATGTCACAGAAGGTGGACTCACAAAGCTTAGGAGATTAGCCGCTAAAAACATTTGGCTTTTAGTCCAATTTAAACGTGTATCTCAGTAATTCATCATCATCTGCCTGCATGCCCTGTTCCTAATCATTTGTGGTCGACGCAATATGTACGCTTCTTCCATTCGTCTCTTCAATCCGTCATACCAGCATCCACTCCTTTCTTACCCATATCATGTTTCACACAATCCATCCATCTCTTTTTCGGTCTTCCTCTTCCCGTATATCCATCCACTTTCATATTCATAACTCTTTTAGTGACGTGGTTTTCATTCATGACCATACCACGCTAAACAGTTCCCTCTCAACTTTTCAGGTACTGCCGCTACTATAAATTTTTAAGTGTATCTCAGTATTTGAGGTAATTCTTTTGCAACAAATGGGACCATGATGATTTCAGCACATGCTGAGTAGGTATCCCTTTTGATATTCGTGGATGACGCAAGAAATGTTTTCCTTTAAATTTCTATATACCCGTCATTATCTATTTAGATAAATGTATGCAATTTATGCTGCGATCTTTTTGTATTCTTGCTATCAATCCAATCTATTTGTATGTTAATGCTACTTAAATATCCAAAATACTAAAATATTCAAAATACCCTACATAATCTATATATCAATCACCCTCAAAGCTTTAAATATCCGATTCCCTACTTCACACTTAATGAATAACTTAAGCCGCCAAACAAACGTTCTTTTAACTCAACCCCTATTCTGTAACATGAGTCATACACCACAGGGTTGAAGTAAAACAGGGGCTTCGATTAATCAACCCCTAACTTTTAAAAGAACACTAATGTGTGGTCAGACCCTTTTTGTATATTACAGTGATTAATATAAATAAGGTAATAAAGTAAACCCCTACTGTTATTCCCGTTTAGAATCCCTATAATTAGTTTCTCATGCGGGACAACTTTAACTACATATAGAAACAAGTGAAATAGTAAAAAAAGACTATCTGACTGACTGTCTATCTTGTTGGAGCACATAACTGTTAATCACAAAATTAAGGCAGGAAGTTTCTTATAGGGTGCAAGCAACCGCTAAAAAAACATTTTACCAAATTCCACCCCTATGGGCATAAAAGAGGGCATCCCGATGATACAACGGGAGAAATATAAGGGCCTAATGTGTTTTTATAACTTTTACCCAATATTAACTCATCGGCGTTGAATTTTGGCCAAGCATGATATTTCATACGAGATAGGTTTTTACCGCAAAATTTATTGTTGGTTTTAGGCACTGCTGTAGGGATAGTAGCCAAATGAAAAATGTTCGCCTTAACAGCAATAGGGTGTTGACAAGACCCATGTATAATTAATGAATTGGTTGCATTTGGTGAACTGACAAACGCGGCGACACGCACGTATGCAAAACTGTTGTTTAAACACGCTAGGTGCGTCATGCAAACTAGATAGATGATGAATACATAAAAATATCCTTAGTACCTACAGCTTTACCACAAAAATAAGGAATGCGACGATTTCCGTTTGCGAGAAAAATCCCGACATTAACCGAAAGTAATAAAATTTGGTAGGTACATAATGAGCAAGCCAGAAGCATCTGGATACAAGAGGCTGATTGAATCATTGGTGACAAGATTGAATGATACATAATATATTTAATAACAGACCTTCACAATCAGATATACATTGTCAGACAACACACGGCTTTTTCTGAGAAGACCCAGTCGTAAAATCAGCAATTGCTCTTTTAAAAACTAACATAGATTCATTAAATCAGGTGTCTCCTCCGAGAGCACTACATGTAAGCTTTGTCGTTATATATTCATTTATGAAAATAAAGGCAAATCTTAATACAGAGATTGACACCCTTATTCATAAAGACATTATACTAAAATTCTCTTGAAAATAGTCACGCAAATAAAGATTATTGTTTTATATTCACAATAAGATGGTTTATAAAAACATGATCGTTTTTTAGAGTCACTTATGAAAAGACATCCTTCAGCATGCATAAAATAATTACATTGTAAGACAGGAATTTATCCTGGCGTCTTCGAAACCCATTAAAATTTGACCTAGCACGGTAACAATTGAAACAATCAAATTCAGAAAGGCGTCATTCTGTGGTTGGAATAATGATTTGATTGGCCCAGCCCCATAATTGGACAGGTCAATGAGATAATGCTGGACATAATAAGATCATTGCTTGAATGCCATTACGTTACATTTGAGTTTTTGAAACTAGTGTAGTCTAGATATCTGTTTTTTTCACGAGAGCCATTACATTCAAGGTACTGGAATAACTGCTAAAAGACGATGAAAATGTAGTATTTAGTTTAAATAGTTAGGGAAGTGATGAGCTTGAGGTTTAGTAGAGACTTTCACATGCAAGTAAAAAATCTGTCGCCAAGAACCACCAATTTATTCTAGCAGCTTGAAATCAAATTCTCTTATAAACTCTGTCCTCGTGACCTTCATATATCACCAGGTAAGACTGAGATTAAAGAAAATAAATAACTAAAACCAACATCAGGCAATAATGATGTACCTGTAAATATACGTGTACAAAGAAATGTAGGTATGTTCCTACTAAAGAACTCATCAACACTAACTAATAGAGAAAAGGATTTGGTATACAAAACCGCAAAACAAGAAACTGTAAGATTGCTAAAAAAAATTGACACAAACTAATGAGAAGTATTTTCTGTTATGTCATTCTCGTTACCTAATGTGAACTTCAAAATGATAATATGAATGAGTAATAGTATTGTTCTATTGAGGATCAATAACGCCGTGAACAACCTTGATGCTAAGTATTGCAGCAGCGTCCTGATTGGTTAATTGAGTTCAACAGTACGATGTGATTGGTTTGTTTACTAGGGGAATGGATCTTTCATGAATATAGATGCAGGAATGATTCATGGACTCGTAATCAATATAAATAAAACATTGTAGAGATAAATTGGAAAATTATTCAACAGTTATGTAAAGTAGGAAAGCGTTTTATCACAGAATTCAATTGAATTGTATTAACTTATATTAAAATATTCTGAGCTTCTCTATTCGTCAAGAATAATAACAACATAGAAATATACACAGTATTTTTTTTTAAATTGGTAAAACTATTTTTTTTGTTCCAGAGAAAGGTTAAGGATGATACAAGACGTGGTTTTGAGAATCAGACAATATAGTCGATGTGGCAAAGGCAAACGTAGCATTCATAGTAAGAGCTTTAGACGAGAGAATAAAAGACGATATCTTGACGAACAGATTGAAAAAATTGTCACTAAACTTTGATGAAACTATAGAAAAAAAGCTTGCGATGAAAATGCTTGTTCTTATTCTTAGTAATGTGTAATATAAAAGTGATAAGTGGGTACGTCTGTTACGTTTACACGGTTAAGCCATTACAGCGATTTTGTTAAGATATGAATATAAAAATATGATTCTTTGTATCCCAGGAACGCGAGTGAAACCACGGGGATAGTCCTTTCTGGACTATCCCCGTGGTTTCACTTTCTAAAGCTATTTCTTCACACCCTGTCTAAAACAATAAATTCTTCAAGAAAATACAAAAGACCCTTGTCCAACCGTGCCGTAAATCAGTAATACCCCCTCACATACTCCAACTTTATTCTCGTTCCCTTTATGAGCAAAACACACAAGAAGAAACTTCCCCGGGAACACAACCCAGCCCCGGATATTCAATAACGTTACCCGGTTCCCATTAGCAACCAATACGTATTGGAAAACTTGTTTCCAACCAACATATTGGTTGAATTCAGTAACTCGATGCTTTTAAAATTTTACTTCAACAACTCTGATATTGGACAGAGAATATTGGTTTTCTAGATTTATAACTTGTACTAAAGTTATTTTAGGTGAATCATGTAATATTCCTATATTTGATTAAACTTTTATTGCATTTCCAGATGAAATATGTGTTGTGGCGTCTCTGATATGTCGAGCAGTAGTAAAACTAGTATCAATGCATCTATTGTCAAGTGAATTCATTGCTATTACTTCTAAATTGATTGTGTCATACACATCCATTAGAGCAAGAGATGAATCTCAGATTGCCTCAGCCATAGACGACACACATAAATAAACAAAAAATACCTAAAACAATGAATCAAAATCCGCAAATTTACAAATCAAAGTTACCCAAGTCAACAGTCCAACGTTAACAGCTCAAAACAGAACTGAAATATTTAAGCCGTGATGAATGGCGCTCGTCAAAGAGAATAGTTGAACAATGGCGGTCTGTCTATGTATTTGCCTCGCAGTTTTAACGTCAGCCAGACATATTTGTTTCAATAACTTAAATACCAAGTTGAATTTTAGTATTTGCTCACGATTTGTCACAAGTTGTTAAACAATTCGTTTTGAAACTATGGTGCTAATTCTGTTGCAAATCGCACTAAAACATCTCACATCCATTTCTTATAAACATAATTGAAAACGAATAGAAAATATTGTATATAAGGACATATAAATCAATATGAGGATAGTGAAGCCAAACAAGGATGTCGAAGAAATTCTGTTCTATAAATAAGTAAAACATTGAATAGCTAAGTTTAAGCTGTAGACCTTTCGCAGTCTGAGTGCCTTTTACTTTGAACTCTTTACTGGCTGCATTCATACTGCTCAGCATTATAATAACTACTGGATTTGCTTTTATCAAACGGGCTTAGGTTGCCAGTTTGAACTTGAGCTTTCGGTGGAAGAATATATAACTCGTGTGTACTAGAAGTGATTTTCAAATTCAAACTACTAAATTTCGAAAAATCCCTTATGTCATAATTACGAAACAAATACACAAAAACTTTCGCATTTATTACATTAGTGAAATAGCCTACCTTGAGAGTGAACAATTGAAAGTAACGTTGTGATAGTTACACAGGTCGTGAGTATGAATCAATGCTTAAAAGTGCTAAGATCACTGATAAAGAAACAAGTTTGGCTCCATTAGTGAGAGAACTGTCCTTGACAGTTGTTTACGAGGCATCGCTTGAAGCGTGCAGTTTGTTGTGTATGCTTAATGCAGGTTTTTGCATTCACTCTACGTATTGTATGCAGAGGGCGAACCACAAGCTCTTAAAACAAGGTTAAAATAACCTTATTTGACTTTTGTCTTTCTTTGACATTTGACATCCGACGTCAAAACGGGACAAAGGTTCTTTAATATATGAAAAAAGAATCCGAAAAAATGCTTACAGCAAGCACGTTCCTGCTCGAATTCGAGTGAGCCCCATTGCTCGATAAAAAATATAGCCTTGTTGAGTTTTTGCCGGTGCTTTTCAGTTGAAAGCTGACTTTTGAAACAGTGGTAACATCAGTAGCGTCAACCTTCATAAGTACCCTGATGGCCTAAACTGATTAAATTACTTTGCCTTTGTCTCTCTTTTCAAATTTATCTTAATCACTCCTTAGATTGATACGAGTAACTGACCTTGTTGTGTTTTGTCTGGACAAAATACTTTACTCATAACCTCAAAACTATCCATTTTCATTATTCCGTCTCTTTCTAACGTCCATATACTAAACTATCCTTCAGAATTTGTAAATTTCCTCGTCACAAACAACTCTAACTGGAACCGTGTCAACGAGACAACAAACATCATTATTTCCACGATTTAAGGTCACGCCAATTCGTCGAGACGTGCGTGAGACCAGACCATTTAACCAAGACCCTTGGAATTCAATTCACTTCGTCCATCATCGAGTATTCACTTATCGGAGCGGAGGGCGGGGCGTGTCAGTCTTTATTGGTCGTTTTTGCGACTGAGTCAGCGAGCATGAGTCAGATCGCTAAGTGTCGACTTTTGGGGTATTCCTGTATTAAATTTAGTTTATAGTGCTTATTTGGTATGTTATTTTATTAGAGAAAGGGTTTTTGGAGGGGTGCTAGGCTTAGATATAATTATTAGATTTAGGGAAATAATTTTGATGTTCAGTAAAATGTATGTTTTAAGTATTCATTTTTGTATTGATGTTTGGGCGTAACTGCCAAATATAATAATATAAATTTTAGATTTTATTTGTTACTGATTACCGAGAAAAAATTGAAAATGGCCAACTTTTTTGTATGCAGGTGTTAGTTAAAAATCAGTTTTCATTAATAAAACTTGAACCCTGCGTTGCCGGTTGAATGGTTACCTACAACCGCACCTAATTGCACAATCAACGCTGTCAATACAAACCGCGACTCGTCATCCAAATATAGCTGACAGGTGTTAGTCGCCATTGAAACTAGTGATGGTAAAATGTCGATAAGTACGAATTGACGAATTGAAAAATGCCATAGTTATTACTATTAAAAAAGAAATGATTAATACTAATCAGGGTATAAAAATGCCGACCTCCGACTTGCGTAACAAACAAACAAACAAATAAAGAAAAAAAACTCACATTCGCATTTATAATATTGTAAGTAAGGATAGTAAGGATGTTATCATGAAGAGGAGGTCAATTAATAGTATACAATTATGACGTTTTGAAACTCCCTGATTTGACATGTCAGTCAATTTATTTAAAAGTATTGACAGGTTCTAAATACGATCATCAATATCCAGAAATGATAAAAATGATTGATAAAGACGTTTTTATGAAAAATCTCGAGAAAATGTTAAATTATAGAGACATCAATATATTCACCTCTTCATCATAATGCCCTCTTGTCACACCACACGTCGTGCAAATTGACAGCCAAGACAGTAGGCAATTTCATTAGCCACGTTTTCCATTTATGTCTGACACACCTAGTTCAAGTTTTGTCTGAGGATGCCTGTTCGATTTACCATTCTAGTGTGAAGTGTATGTTCGTTTTCTATCGATACTATTACAACACTATTTATTCATAAAAATAGAACTAATATGAAAATGTGCTAATTGTGTGTTAATTTTCGACAGCATAGAAATTCTTAGAATTTTAACTCAGAATTGCACAAATAGGTATGTTAAAAACTGCTATGCAAGTACAATACTTGCATTCGATATTTTATGTTTACTTTTTCACTGAAGTTTTCGTAAACTGAATTTTGTATAAACAACTATCTGTTCCTACCTTCTATTGTGTAAGTATCTACTAAAATCCTATAAAATATATATTACTAGCTATCCCCCGCGGTCTCACCCGCGTTCCCGGGCACCGCCATTAAAAGTAATATTATTGTATAATTACCTATTAAAATAAAAATTGTCTTAAGATAAAGAAACCTTTTTTTATGATAAGATTAATATTTTATAGAACGTGTGACGGGTCGCTCACTTCCCTCCAATATGGCGAGGAGGGCGATGGCTGCCACACGCGTCACACGCTCTTCTCATAGAATGCAACCTTCCGAACCGGTATTAGAGTATTAGAGCCAGACTTTTCATAAGTGCCTGCGAAGGTCTATTTGAATAAATGATTTTGAATTTGAATTTTTTGAAAGAACCATTTTTCATTATCTTATAGTGTTTTACATTTTATCCCCATATTTTGAAGTCATTTTAGTTTCAAAACATTTCTTAAAAGTTGCCATTCGTTTTTGTTTTAACAAATAGATAACTACATATGTATTCAACGCTTACACAGTGATTATTAGTAAAGGGAGCGTATAGCAACTGTATAAGGCTTACACACGGTAACTATACAGTTATTAAACAGCCTTGTTACATATTTTTATTAGTAAGACTGTAAATGTTTTAAAATGACACATTCTCAGAACAAGCGGACATGTTCATGCACACGTTTCAGGACAAACATTTAAGGTGGAAATCGAATCCACGACCTGTGGTGTGATAAATGTATTACCAAACATGCCGACCTGCCCGACAAAAGAACATTCAATTTGTAATCTCTACGTCGTGCGAAACACTAAAATCGTTATATCATAGACAATTTAAAAATAATGAACGAAAGTAGAAACAATTTTTTCAATCGAATGTTTGTGGAGAAAGTATTTTTTATGAAAATACTCGGAAGCCGACCACGCGATCTCGTCGATATTCCATTCTTATAGTATGTTATTGTTAAAAAGCATTACTTTTTCAGTTATTTTATTTTATACTCATTGTATTGTAATACGAAAACGACAGACATAGCTCGTAGAGTTAGTAAGCTGAAGTGGCAATGGGCGGGCCACAACGCTCGAAGAGCCGATAACCGATGGGGAAGAAAGGTTCTCGAGTGGCGACCACGTACTGGAAAGCGCCGAGCGGGACGACCTGGTCAGAGTCGCTGGGCACCGCTGGATGGAAGCGGCCCAGAACCGTTCGAAGTGGAAATCAATGGGAGAGGCCTATGATCAGCAGTGGATATCCATGGGCTGATATGATGATGATGATGATGGTATTGTTATATGTCATTAACTAGCTGTCCCCCGCGATTTCACCCGCGTTCATGAGAGATGTCTATTTCCGTGGCCTTCAACCCTGGCAATGTTCATAAATGAAAAAAATATTTTTTTACAACTGTATCAAATTTACAAACAAATTTTAAAAGAACGATGTTTTTTGCCTATTTATTGAAATTGTTTTCATAAATCGTTTATTTTTTCTGTTAGCTTACTTCTTGTTCAGCTTGTATGAGAAACAAATTGTTTTAACAAGACTGAGTCTTTTGCCGACCTTGGCCTGTACAGAACAACCCGTCTCATACCTACAATTTGTCGTACTCTTTCGACACTGCACTGCGTGGACAATTTAAATAAATTACCTTTAATCATTCTTTACGATTAACTTGAATACAACCGTTAAATTGGAGAAATCACGTGTGCACGTATTTATAAAGTAAAAAACGTTAGCCGAGACTGGTAAGATGATGGGTGGTTGCCAACCCTGGTTTTTGCTAGTGGCTTGTGATAGAGTAGCTAGCCGCCCAAGCGCCCCAGCTAGTAGGTGAAACGCACCATGCCGCGAATCTACCTGCTTAGTTTGCGCCTTGAAATTCAGACGCGAGTGGTAAGCAATTCGTGTCGTTAGTAACATAAAAATGCTAAAATATAACAACACTAACATCAATGGTAGTACCAATGTAATTAATTACATCGTAGGTAAGAAAAAAAATATGGATACGGACTGATTTTTCCGAGATAAAAATGCTGTGTTTTATCTATCAATGTACGTATTTCATCCAAATCAATTGAACCATTACGGCGTGACTAACAATCAAACATCCTCACTTTTCACATTTATACTATTAGAAAGCTAAAATATTTAAATCTAAGATACATTTTGAATTAAATTAGTTAGAGACTATTTGTAACCCAATAAAACTTTCTTCCCGTTCGAAAGATAGAAAGAGTAAAAAATAAAATGGCGGCAATAAATTTTAAACTTGTGTTCAGTCTCAGACGGAATTAAATCTCTCAGAGCATCTGCAATGCTGTTTTCTAGTTGGTAAAAAGGCAAAAATGAACGCAGTGGTAAATGGGAAAAACTGGTGTCGTCGAGGCACCTAATTACTTAATTAGGTGCGACTTCTTCCGTCTATAAAAAGCAAACTGCACATGGATGAACTATTTTTCCCGATGAAAGAAGTGTAAGAGAATAACAGGGGCCCAAGCCTGCTATTACAATTGGACATAGTTATGCAAACTAGAACCAACCCACAAAACTGGTGAAATTGAGTTATTAGTACCACCAGAATCTATGAATCAACATTCATATACTCAAAAAAGATCCAAGCTGCTTAAGACAGTTTTTACGCATTTTATTGAAAACCGTCAAGGATACCAACCCTAGATAGAATAACTTTTTTAATAGCTAAACGGACCCATGTATCATAGTACCTGTAGATTTTCAGCATTTTAATTACGCAAAATAGAACCAAGCCACTAGGTTCTTGTTAAAAAATATACAGACATATTATGTTTGACTTTTTTTTTCTAAAGGGAACCATGATGATTGGTTCTTTTTTGCATATCAAATAAAGAAGCTTATAAAATAACCAAGATGCTTAGTTCTATATAGGTAATTACATTTTGTAAATAAGTAGTAAAACAATGAACTAAGCAGCTTGGGTTTGTTTTGCGTTTGACAAAGTATCTTTCTAGGTCACTAATACAGTGTTGTGTATGTTTAATAATAATAATAACGTACCTACAATCGTTCTTTGTCCTGGTAATTATGATATTATTTACTTAGTACTTTAGCCTATTCTACCATTACCTACCATAAACTACAGCGTTTGAGAATTTTCGAAAATAGCAACACTAAATGTTACCTGGTAACCCTAACACATTCGTTTCTACCAAGTTTCTACTGTACCAACGGCTATTCTTATTTTCAATTATAAATATTCAGAAATATGTATAAGATGAATGCTCGAACAAGAGCACTCATAAGTGCTTGCCTTCAAAACAGTTTGGACGATGAAGATAACAGCGCTGTTGGTAAGTTTAGTAATTCATTATTGTTTCATTGTTTTTCTAACCTCAAATAAGTTTAAAACTTATTTGATTCGTATATGATTACTAGCTGCCCCCCGCGGTTTCACCCGCGTTCCCGGGATTAAAAAGTAGCCTATGTCCTTCTCCATATCATAGGCTATCTGCATGCCAAATTTCATGAATAGTTGAAGCGTGAAGGCGTAACAAACAAATAAACAAACAAACTCACTTTCGCATTTATAATATTAGATAGGATGGTATGCATAAAAAGGTAATGGCACTTTTTAAGGCGGTGTCATATCGTAAAATTTTTTTCCCTTCACTCCTCACGTATCACATTCTGTTGCGGTGCGGGCGGCGGGGAATTCACATAAAAACGTATAAAAATTTGTAAAAAAAATTAATATTCACTATTAATTAAAAATCAAGCCGTCAGTCTATGTGGTTTAGAGTGTAGAATATTTTGGTATATTTTAAATGTTAAATACAACTGAGTCTGTTTGTTTGTTCTTATGTACCTATTATAATTGTATTGCAGATATTATTGAGAACTCTCCGCAAAGCGGCCCCGCAAAAAAGCTGAAAACAGGTATGTTAGCTAAGAACACAATGTGCAACATGCACCGTATCTCGAAACCTAATTATTTAAATTGAAGTATCGAAATAATTTTTCACACCAAATAATCACTCGACCCAGATGCTAATAGCATCGTATCTGCTGTGACTTATTCCAGTAGTTATAGATTTTAAAATCATGTTGAGGTGTTGAGTTTTAGAATGCTTTTGTTTATACATAGTTCTTTTATAAAATTCTACATTGGTGGGTATACATAGATGGGATAGAGGTTTTTTCAGGTTGAATGTGATTGTTTCGGTGGATGCATTTTTTTGAGCTAATTGCATGTCACTTTGACCTAATTTTGCAAAATTTTGCTTTTCTGTGAGCATGCCTCAGCAGACACGATGCTTTTTTTTATTATCACGTAAACTATCTACATAATAAGTAAAGTATTCATAGGACTACTGTTCATCATCATCATCATCAGCCTATAATGTCCCACTGCTGAGCACAGGCCTCCTTTCACAAATGAAGGTGAAAGGGAATGGGCAATACTCCACCACGCGTGCCCACTGCGGATCGGTGGAGGTAGGCTAGTGGTCAACCTACTGTTGGAATTTTTCAAGCCGCCTAGGAGGCATCCAACTAGCTTAACGACTATCACAATTAAGTGATAACCGGGACCAAAGGCTTTACGTGCCTTCCGAAGCACGGAAACGCTCGATTTGAAATACCACTAGGCGGTCACCCATCCAGGTACCGACCACGATAGGCGTAGCTTAACTTTGCCGATCGATTAAGAACGGCTAATCATGCTACACCACGAGCGCTTCAGTTCGTTTAGGACTACTGTTGAGCCACATAAAATATTAGAAATTGACATTTTTGTGTCTTCTGCAGCTTTGCATGTTGCTGGTGCCAATCGCCCTAAGCTTAATGAGCTTGAAGATTTGTCTTATGAGATAACCGGTGAGAAGAGTGTCGAACCGCTTTCTTCTGGTATGGGGTGCTTTGAAGATTTAGACACTAACAGCTCTCACGAGAATGTTGGAGACAAAAGTATAGAGCCTCCACCCTATTCTCCGTTAACACCTAGACCGGTTGGCGGTTTTAATGCAAGAGTGTATGAAAAACAATGCATGAACTCCTCTCCTGGCAATGACGAATGTATGAATTCTCCTGAAATCTATTTTCAGCCTCATGAAACCACTGCTGAGAAGAGCATTGCACCTTCAGTATCTTCTGCGCTAATTTCAAGACCCAAACAATGCACCCTCATTGATCCCTCCCCGTCTCCTTTGCGTCCAATGTCACCAGAGACAACAAACATATATAATATTTTAACGGATGTCTTTGAAAATGACTGCGGAACTCCCGAAAATACATTCAGTATTGATGAAAACCGTCCAACAGTTTCATCAGCACCTTCCAATAGTACTGAAATAATTTTCAATAGTGACGACTCAGTACAGGATCCGGATTTTATTTATTATAATGAGATTGGTGGAAGCGATACTAGCTCAGGAGTGTCCGAATCATTGATCACAACAACAACAGAAGTGTATGAAACGCCTGTTGATGCGAATGAACTTCAAACCTCCAGCCATTCTAACCAAACCGCGCAAGTGAATACTTCTGAAACCACTGGATCATCGCAAGGCAGGCCAAAAAAAGGTAGAAAGAGAAAATATGGTGAACACACTCGAGAAGAAAGGAAGAAGAGGAAATACCAAAATCTATCCTATGTTAACTCTAGGAAACAAAACATTGACCCAAAGCCATTTTTAGATTATAACTGCAACTGTCCAAAAAAATGTCCAGAGAATATTTCTAGCGAAAATAGATTAACCGAATTCCAAAAATTTTATGCTTTAGGCACTTATGAAGCACAGAATATGTTCATTGCTGCTTGCGTAAAAGAAATACCAGTAAAACGTTCATACGTTTCTACTAGTACTGGTAATTTAAAGAAGAAGACATTTACTCGGGAATATCATCTAAAAAATATACTTGTTTGTAAGAAAATGTTTTTAAATACTCTTCAAACAACCTCTAAAAGGGTAAATACATCCCTGTGCAAAAAACGTGATAATTGCATAACAGATAAGCGTGGTAGACAAGGCGGACATAATAAAGCAACTTCTGAAAGTGAAGCGTTTATCATAAACGTAATACAGAAAATACCTACATATGTCTCCCACTATCGGCGAGCAGATTGTAACGACGCAAAATTCTTGAGGTCTGATATGACTTTTCCTAAAATTTATGAGTTATACAGCGACGAAGCAAAATTAGCTGGACAGAAAGTTCTCTCTTTCGCAAAAGTTAAACGTGTGTTTCTAACGAAGTTTAATCTTCGCACAAAGCCTTTACAAAAGGATACATGCAATAAATGCGACTACTATTCTAGTAAAAAGAAACAAGGCTCAGAAGAAGAAAAGGCTTTGGTTGAAGATGCTCACAGAGAGCACTTACATAAAGCAGAATTTTTACAAAAAAAACTCAAAAGTGACATGCAATTAGCTCGAGAAGATCCATCCACGGAAACAATTACATTCGACCTGCAAAAAACTCTACCCCTTCCGCGTATACCCACCAATGTGGTATTTTATAAAAGGCAGCTATGGGTTTACAACTTAGGAATCCACTCAGGAAGCAAAGACCAGGCCCATTGCAACGTTTGGGTGGAAGGAGAAGCAGGTAGAGGATCGCAGGAAGTGGGCTCCTGCCTTCTTAAGCATGTAATGGAGAGACTGGGTAACGACACCGTGAAGAACCTTATACTTTGGAGTGACTCTTGCGGTGGTCAAAACCGAAATATAAAGCTAACGTTGATGTTGAAAGCTTTATTATACGATCACCCAACACTCCAAACAATCAGGCTATGCTTCCTGGAATCAGGCCACAGTTTCCTACCTAATGATACCGATTTTAGTCGAATCGAATGTGCTCTAAAATTGCAGCAAAGATTATACACGCC
Organism: Polyploca ridens; assembly: GCA_951394255.1. Taxonomy (NCBI): domain Eukaryota; kingdom Metazoa; phylum Arthropoda; class Insecta; order Lepidoptera; family Drepanidae; genus Polyploca; species Polyploca ridens. The sequence continues at coordinate 1,198,172 of OX596259.1, forward strand.
AGAGGACTATATGCGAATAATGCAATCATGCAAAAAGAATAAGCCTATGCAAGTTCATAGAATGACAAAAGAGGACTTCTTGTCAAGTGCTAACCTAGAAAAGAAAATAACGAACAGAAAAAAAAGCACTGATGGATCAAAAGTGTCTTGGCTTAATACAAAAGAGATAATGATTAGAAAAGAAGATGAGTTTTCAATTTTTATGCGATCTGACCTAGATTCTGACTATGTAGAAGTAAATTTAAAGAAAAAATTACGAGGAAATGCAGGCCCATTATCCAAGGAACTGATGGATCCGCTTTGGCCTCATGGAAAACCCATTCCCGAAGCGAAATTGAATGACCTAAAAAGCTTGTTGCATCTTATTCCAGAAGATGCCCAAGGCTTTTATAAAAAATTTACGGGAGATGTAACTGTTGAAGATGACATAGATGGGTTTTCTGGTACCATTGATTTTGAGGTGGAAGTGGCCGATGACGATTAGTAATGTAGGATAATGATGAACAACAGTACTTTCCTTATGTAAGTAGTTACCTGATATTTATGTTCAAGTCACAGTAATAATATAATTAAAACATAAGTATTTTAAAGTTATTTTTATTAATCTACCTACCTGTCAAACTTAAATATATTGTTATAAAGAACCAATCCAACCAAACCAAACCCAACAAAATAGTTATTTTGCAATAAGGAACCATAAGGTTTTTTATATAAAATAGATACTAAAATCAAAGAGAAATCCAATCAATCTAGTTGTCCTATATCGTCATCAATACTAACCTTAACGTTGTAAAGTTGTTTATCTCAAATAACTTCCCTATATAATTCTTCACACTTTTGAAACAAAAATCTAATTATCTCGAAAGTGACTTTTTGTGGGTTGGTTCTAGTTTGCATAACTATGTCCAATTGTGTTCCAATGAACTATCAGTGGTGTCAAAATTGACACTTTACAGTTTTGGTAGTCTACTAACACAATAGCGTCAAAATGGCGCCATGATAACTTTCCGATGATTTTCCACTGAAACTACAATCGTGCCACAATGATCTTTTAGTTGTCAGTTTTGTAAATGTTTGTACTAAAATTCCTTTGGTTCATTGTGAGACCATTATGAATTAGTAGACTGCGCACATCGGTGATAATTACAATAGTATCGTGAAATTTTAGCAGACTTGTCCCCCTGTTATCATCAAGTCAATACAGTTTTATGTCTTCCATGCTTCAGATTACATTACCAGCAACATAAACACGGTTTAATCTTTTCCACCAATGCATTATCTTGGCCATCCAGAGAAGAAACTATGCCAACCTGATAGGAACCTTGCCGATGTTCGGGAGCTGCGACAGCCTAGAGGACATCTATACCCCGCCGCGCGCCTTAAACAAACCGTTTGTGTTTAAGGGCAACCGCGGCCATTGTACGCGAAATGCCACTTTGACGTTTAAAGACACAAGGTTTAATGTTAACTGTCATTTAGTTACTGTTCCATATAAATTTTAACTCTGGCAGGTCTCTCTTGTCTGGTCGTGCGCGCGACAAGATACATAGTGTTAAGTCGAGTTTGTCACAACACTAGCTCGACTCTCGCATCAGCGTGTCGCGTCACATAAAGGACTATTAAGAGTTTTGACAGATCGGAACAAGATGGTTTCCCGCGTGCTTGGAAGAGTTTTATTATGAGTCTATAATATTATGTTTAGGGCTTGTTTGATGTAAATAAACTCTAACAATAGATTATATTTTGTATATGATAAGTAGATTTCAAAATCTAAGAATGCCAGAAGGCTGTAGACACGTAGGAGCAAAAATACCCATGAGATTTTTACCCTTAAAAAGACTTAGTGATTTTCAAGTCATAGATAGATACAATGTGGCAGGTCTTATATACAAGAGTAATATAATTTGCATATCGCGGCGAAGTTTGATGAGCGACGTGGCATGAATGCAAACACGACATCATCCGATGCATAATGATAAGACTCGATACTTTTTGACTTTTTATCTTTATGATATAAGACTTGTGTTTTCTAATAGTTAAGTGCATTTAAATATGCATCTAAAAGTCTCAAGATTTTAAGTCAGTACTAGATACTTTTGTACAATGACGCGCCGCAGGTCGTGGGTTCGATTCCCACACAGGATATGCATTTATGTGCATGAACATGTCTGCATGTCCTGAGTCTGGGTGTAATTATGTATATTAAGGATGTATTTATAAACTAAAAATAGTATGTATAGTGATATACTATACATACTATTTTTAGTTTAGTTATTTAGTTATCTAATTTCCATAGTAGGTACAAGCTCTGCTATTGCAGATTTTCCTACTCATTTATACTTCTTGAATCCAAATATTCCATTGATAGTAAATGGCCGGGATAAACAAATGCTACTAAAAGAGTGTTAAAATTTCAAGATAAAGGTTCAAAGAAAATTTTTATCAATTAAGCGATGACATGTGTGTGTAGACATTGATGGCTGAAATTACGCAAGGAAAAGATATCATACTATTATATTCTATTGATAGAAAATGCCTCAGCTTTCCTAATATAAAAGCGGATATCCACACAGAAGATATAAAGGAACAGATAAATGTTAACAGATCAGACGGTTTATAGCTCTGTCGATGTCGGCGCAAGACGTCTGGCGCCGGACGAAACAGATCGATGTTGCCGTGTCTTCATGTCTATTGATTACTATGGGTGTAGTACAATCACCAGTTACAACATCTAAGAACATAGTGCAGTTTATTATAGAATGTATAGTGAACACAATAGATCTAGCATGTTCGAAGTGATACAAGCTCAGGAAAAACTTGAAACCTCTTAACCCAAATAATAATAGATGAATGAAAGAAGGAGAAAAATTTGAAACAGTCTACAATTATGTTGAAGTCCAAGGAAAACTCAGCCAAGAGGGTTTTGAAAATGTTATTATCCTGATGGGTAGATATTGAATAGAAAGGAAAGAAATTACGTAGCTTTCATACCTTTTCTAATAAAGGCTTGTTAACTAAAATTAGGACTAATTCATAATGAATGTGAATAGAAAAATACTAACCACTTTTACGACTAAAGATTAACTGTCAACGATACAAAATAACACAATAAATAAAGAACTTTTAACAAAGTCAAAAGCTTTGTGAAAAGCGAGCTTTATGTAAATAACTTCAATAACAAAGCACACGAATAACGCATAAAATAAAATCAGCAATTACAAAATAGTCACGGGGTATTTTCAAACCCGAAATTTCGGATATCCGTAACTACTTTAATTTGTGCGATACTCAAAGCACAAAGTGAGTATATACCCAAAGCAATTAAGAGTTAGTTTTGTGAATTTGTATTTGGAAAACTACTGGAGTTTTGGCTTTTGTAATATTTAAATAATACTGACTGAAAATTTAGTTATAAATTAAACCCATTTTAATAGCTCCAATTAAAACATAACATAGCACACAATAATATGTCTGGAAACTGAAAGCTCCCAGACAGAGTAGCAGCAGGTGATTCAAAGAAGAAAAAAAGACCAGGAAAGACGTATAGTATTAACAGCATTGAAGTAGAGATGACAATGTGTGTGAAAAACAACAAAAACAGGCCAGTGCTTTGAGTAAGAAGTATTAGGAAGTATTTAACAATTTTAAAATTTCAACAGATTCTCCGATGAAAAACTTAAAAATATCCGAGCTTTAAATATCCGAAACCCAACACTAGTCGGATCCAAAATGAATTTGATTGCGTGTGGGAAAAGTTTTCGGTCACGCACATATTCGTCCTTCAGGAAACAGCTCAGGCTGTAAGAATGGTAAATGGGCCGTAAACAATGGCGATGGCCCAATTTGCGGGATTCTTTGTCGTAAAATAGCCTATAATATGGGCCATTAGGAGATGTCGTGAAAATATGTTCGTGTCAATACGGATCATTAAAATCCTTGTATTGTCACAGGACATTTCATATTCATAGGATATACTCACATTATCATTACAGTATTCATTCTTACATGTTTAATCAGTTCAACTATTCTTTAGTTATTGAAAATGGGAAGAAATTAATTATGTTTGTGATTTATACACTATTTCTAAAAACCTTGTAACAACAGCAAACAGCGCAGCTATGAATCTACATGGAAATATTTTTTTTTTTTTTTTTTTTTTTTTATGTAAAATGGGCTTGCGTTTGACCTTCGACTGACCCCATGAGGAGTTATGACGAGGCCGAGGATGTAGCACGCTTACCCAGAAAAAGCCTATTCACTCTGGCCTTGAATACATCTAGGTTATAGGTGTCGGGAAACACAGACCCCGGAAGAGAGTTCCACTCCTTTGCTGTTCGTATAAGAAACGATGAAGCAAAGCGTTGTGTCCGGGTACGCGGGATGTCGACGACGTATGGGTGGAAATTCTCCCGGCGTCTTGTGTTTCGATGGAGAAATGGGGATGGAGGAATTAGATTGAACAATACTGTAGCACACTCTCCAAAATATATCCTATAGAAGACCGACAAACATGAAACCTTACGCCGATGTTCAAGGCTCGTTAATTTCGCCTCAGTTAGCGAAACATCACCGACTAGTCTCCTAGCACGACGGTCTATTGAGTCAAGGGCCTCCAGCTGGTATTTGGCAGATCCATCCCAGAGGTGACAGCAGTACTCGATGCACGAACGGACTTGTGCTTTGTACAGTTGCAATAGCCGATCCGGTGTAAAGTACCGCTTCACCTTACAGAGGATGCCTAACTTTTTTGCAGCGGTTTTAGCCTTTGACTCAATAGAACTACCAAAATTTATTTTGGTAGTTAAGGTTATGCCTAGGAGTTCAAGCTGGTCGGAAATCGGTATGGATATATCTTGAAAAGGAGTGAGGTTGAAAGGACTCCTTTTAGCGGTGAATAGACACGCCTGTGTCTTGGAGGGATTAAACTTGACCTGATTAGCTTTGCCCCAATCGGAGACTGCTTGCAGGTTCAAGTTAATACGCTCAACCATGGCCTCTCTAAGCGTCAAGATTTCTTCCCTGGTGGCCTGTGTGCTTGAAAAATAGCTCTCCATGACAGTGCTGTCGTCTGCGTACCCAAAGATACCGGGTTTTAGCAGATCGTTGATATGCAGCAAGAATAATGTCGCGGAGAGAACTGATCCCTGAGGTACCCCGGCATTAATTGCCAATAGATCCGACGAGCACCCGTCTATGACAACTCGTATGGACCTTTCGCTCAGGAAATCTGAAATCCAGGCACACAAACCAGCAGATATTCCGTACGAAGGAAGCTTACTTAACAGGCTATCGTGCCAGACTCTATCGAAAGCCTTGGAGATATCTAGGGAAACAGCAAGTGATTCACCATATCTCTCAATAGCTTCGCTCCATAGATGTGTGGCATACACAAGAAGATCCCCAGTCGACCGTTTCTGGCGGAAGCCAAATTGGCGGTCACTGAGGAGATCATTATCTTCAAGGTATGCCAGGAGCCTCCGATTCAATACACGTTCCATAATCTTACAGAGTATGGACGTGATCGCAATCGGGCGATAATTTGAGGGGTCAGCACGACTGCCTTTTTTGGGCACTGGTTGCACATTTGCAAGCTTCCAGGCTTTTGGAACTTGACCCGTTAGTAGAGAGAGGCGATACAGGCGTGTTAGGACAGGAGACAGCTCAGGCGCACAGTTCCGTAGGACAATGGCTGGAATACCATCAGGGCCACTGGCTTTATTCACATCCAGATTGCGTAGTACCTTAGCTACCTCCTTTTGCCGAATATGAATATCTGGCATTTGGAGGTCGCAAGAGGGTAGTTTTGGGGGTGATTGGCTACCCGCATCTAGATGTGAGTTCCCCGCAAATAGAGTGGCAAATATATTAGCCTTCTCCACGGCTGTGTGGGCCAGAGAACCGTCGGGTTTCAGCAGCGGCGGTAGCGATGGGCGGCAGAAATTCGCCTCGACCGACTTGGCAAGCGACCAAAAAACTTTACTCCCAGATGGGAAAGAAGAAAGCTTGTCGCTAATTCGGCCAATGTGGTCGGTGCGTGCATCTTTGAGGGCCTTTTTACAGGACTTGGTGGCAATATTAAAAGCTTTCTTCTTGGACTTCAAATCAGGAGTTTTGCGCGCGCGAGCATCTGCCCAGGCTTGGTATGCTGATTGCTTAGTAGCCTCGGCTGAGGTGCAATCTGCATTAAACCACTTAGGGGTCCTGCTGCTGGGGGATACGTCAGAGTATGGAATAAAATATTCCATAGCCTGACATATCACCTCAGAAATGGCGCTCGCACAACTCGAAGGGTCCCCGGAAGAAAAGCACATTTGCCGCCAAGGATAAGATGCAAAGAAGGACCGCATCTCATCCCAATCTGCTGACTTGTATCGCCAAACTCGCCTAGTGCCTTTTTGGCAAGGATCAGGCGGAGAGTAAGACGACACAGATTTCACCAGACAATGGTCGGAAGTTCCAAGAGGAGCAGACACCGACACTGAATACCTGTCTGGATCTGTTGTCAGCAGAAGGTCCAAGCAATTGGCCGTGTGGTCAGCAACATCCGGCACACGAGTGGCTACTTGAACAAGCTGGGTGAGATTTAGCGTCAGTGCTAATTTCAGCGCCTCTCTCCCAGCTAGATCGGTCTCCTGGTATGGGAACAGCCAATCCCGATGGTGGGCATTAAAGTCTCCCAGGAGAACCAACTGTGCCGATGGGTATCTTTGCTGGACCACGTCCGCCGTGACGCTTAGATGTTCAAAGAGCCGTACTGTCTCCTGATCACCGCTGTGCGACCGGTAGACACAGGCATAGACGATTTGCTCTACACCAGTTCCAACCAGAACCCATATGACTGACAAACCGGATTTTTCAAGGCTACGGAGACGCTGACAGCAGATGTCATCGCGAGCATACACACAGACCCCAGCACGTGGTTTAAAATTGTGCTCTAGGGTATACCCGGGGTAGCTGAGGTATGCCGCGTCAGACGGACATCTGATCTGCGTCTCCGTGAGAAAGAGTAAATGAGGCTTGGACGTCTCAAGGTGGTGATGGACGGCGTCGATATTAGAGTGCAAGCCTCGAATGTTAGAGAGGTGCACGTGGAGAGAAAGGACGTGCAACCGCTGTAGAACTCTTTTACTCTTTCTTGACTTTGTCATGGTTTTTTGGTTGGAGTGAATAGGCATGGAGATGGCAGTTGAGCGAGACGATATGCGTGGAGCCAAGCGAAAACCATTCAAATAATGCACGGATGGGCACCTCGCCTGGAGACCGCGGGGACGCCCGAACCCCCCCAAAGTGGCCATCGGGTCCTTTCATCCGGTCGCCAACCGGCACGATGAAGCACTTCGGGATTTTTCGCGAGTTGGCGGGGCAGCCTTTCATAGGTGGCTGGCCTACTACTTGGGCCCCCTACTAACTGCGGTCGGCCAGCGGTGCACCGTGCTTCGGATCCCGCTGCTCTCCAAACGAGACGACCGGCACATCAATCTCACGGTCTCGTGACCGGCTCACTGACACAGCGCAACTGCTCAGACCCATCCCCATAAGTTGGCTACCCCGAACAACACACCGGAACACGGCGACAAGATGTGACAACCGCTTGGCGGCGTGGCTTTGTTCGGGGGGTGGTGACAAGCCGCGGCCGAAGCCTACCACCAGTAACGTTGCTCGATTAGCACCACCCAGGGATCACGTGTAGGGTCTCGAGGGTAAACCTACGGACGCGAGCAACTCCGATCCCCAAAAAAATAAAAACAATACAATGCATTTTAGTGCATAAATTCCAAATGGTAATAGAACTAGCGTTGGCCACTTCACACAACGTCTCTACCAATTTGTCTGAGATCGTAAAAATGTGCCAAAATCGACGCTTGCGTCACTGCAGTCTGGACTAGTATTGGGTTATGGTTTAAATAAGCTAAAGAAAGCGATTTAAAATAATACATTTGACCACAATTTCATGCTAAATGACAATGTGGCCGAAGGTGGTAAGAAAACGAAGCATCAAATGCAGCTTTGTCACCGAAAAGCACTGGTAGGTTCTTGGTCGCAAGTTTTAATTTTAAGGATCGAACCAGCCAGGTAACCAACTGAACGGGAAAATTCTCAAGCTTAATGTAACCTATTACCCTCTCTTCGCTTGTTACTCAAAATAATAATTTGGTTTGGTTAAATCACGGTTGATTTCGAGCATAACCTACTTTCCACAGTAGAGTGAGGTTAAGTTTCTTTAAAACTACCAATATAGAGGAACTAGTTGAATATCCCCAAAAGTAGTAAATTTACAGAACGTTCAACACTCAAACCCCAAAATCTCAAGCTAGATATACGACGTGAGTTCCATCACTTCAATCTCATGCAGTCGACCTTCACAGATAACGTCTGCACAAACAAGATGAGCTCATTGCATACTGTCCGAGGCCGTACGGCTATGATGCGAAAACAATATAAAAATACACGCCTTTTTGCATGGAGAAAATTTTTGAATGTCATTTTTAGATTTGCTATTTATTTGGATGATGCTGATGGCTGTAGAAGAAAATATTAAACACTTACCCCCTTACTCATAAAGTTCTATTTAACTAAAATACTGTTTAAATGGTCACGTAAATAATGTCACATTATTTGACAATGAGTAATTTTATGAGTAAGGGGGTTAATTTCCAAAATGGGTTTGTGAACTTTTACAAATTTTATATGAATCGTTGCTATGGACTTCCCCGAAGAAAGCTCATACTTAGATAAGTGATCATTTCATGTGTCATTAGTGAGTTATGAAAAGGTCACCATCTTACAACGATAATATAAACCTTACTTATCTTCTGTCCTTTTTAGTCGTTGGATGTCAAAGAAGGACGTAACACACGTAAGATTAAGAAAATATTATTGTTTTAGGTGATGGTAGTTGGCCCCCAGTTGTGGCTAAAAGACCCAAAGCTGTTAAGACATTATGTAGACTCTTTGTTTCGTTTAGACTCATATTCATATATTTATTTGAACTAATTTAGTATAGCATTCGTCTGGGTCATCCGCACAGAGAAAATGACTTATCAGAAAGATACTTTATAATTTTAACTGCTACATAACGTTTTTATGTTAGAGGTTAATCTATATCTCTAACAATAGGTATAGGAGTCAACGACCGACTTTCTTGTAGCGAACTCTCTATTGTTTAATAATATTGCTTCGCCTTCAATGAATTGATTAATGACTAACAATTGTATAAAAATGATTCAATAAGGCTATGGTTTGCATATCGCCCGAGGCTTACTTATGGAAACAATAAATTACCAACTTTTATATTGAAAGAGAAAAGGAATAAAATAATTAATGGTTTGTTCAGCATTAACAACAATGACTAAGAATAATATAAGTGGGTTCCTAATTGAGATAAATAACTCGACTTTGAAAATTACTGAGCATGAAAGAATAATATAACGATTAATAAAAGCTTAACACAAATAAGTTCTATAGTTTACAGAAAAAAACTACCATAAAGGGTGAAAACTATATTTCACATCAGAATAAATGAGAATTCTGACGCTGCAAAAAGACTTGTTATTATAATACAAAAGCAAAAACAGTCTAGCTAATTGATCCGGTAAAAAATCTCCCTGAGCAACTTATAATTGACAGTAACAGATCAGTTGTACACACAAAAAATACTATAAAGGCCTGTTACGTAATTTTCAACCACAATGAATTGCACAAACTACTCGATCGTTGTCAAACAACTCGTTTACAAATGCACGTGTCATGAAATTGATTCAATTGAAAAGGCATTGATTTATTTACCAATCGCTTTCTATTGACATTCAGACGGACAAAAAGATGTAATATAATTCATAGTAGCCTAAATACTAAGGATATTACTAACGTATAAATACATATCATTAGATACAGATAATTTGATTTCAAGAAAGATAATAATCCAAGTAATGACAGAGCTAGTAATACTCAAGATAATTGTTCTGGATTAGGAGATAATCTTCTCGGTTTCGGGAATGACGAATCGTGATTTTTTATTCTTAGATCATAAAATCGAAGTATTGCGAACGTCACAGATTTATTGATATTGAGAACGCTATGAATGCTTTACATCTCAAAAATTCTATAAATCCTATTACCTACTATTATATGTATGTAAAAAAATTTGTTGTTTAGTTCCTCCTTCTTTCATGCATTAATTAAGCAACGGATCGGCGTGATTTTGTCCATGGACATAGCTTATGGGCCAACGTGTAACATATTCTATTTTTTATCCCAGAAACGCGAGAGAAACTCCAGGGCAGCAGTTAGTATTATACCAGGTTTTACAAACATACAGTTGTATACTAATAACAGCTGTGTTAATATTACCAGAGAATCAACACACACACACACACCACATAAGTGAAGTATCTTAACGGAAGCTATCAACACCCAAATCAAAGCTATTTGCACAACCAATAATCAAACCCGGAACATCCTGGCGTGATGCCAAAGAGAAATGTCTTGAACAATCACAGTGCGGTTGGAATGATCCAAGTTTATTGCTGAGTCGAATCGCAGACACGCCACTTTTAAAATAAGCTGCAAATTTAGTTCTACCAGTTTTTAAGGAACTTCTTTTTTACAAACTAAATCTGTGAAATACTGAAGATCTTCAAACAGTAGACAGTAAAAGTTCTTTACGTTATATTTGATGACTATAACATAAATGCTGTGAATTTGTCTGATTCATCAAATATTTATATCCTGGGACATTCCTCACACACGGTCATCTGATTCCAAATTAAGCAGAGCTGAAACATCAGCCACAAAACTTTTGTTAATTGTAGAAAAGTAGTTTCGCTAAGTGCAAAAGATAGATTGAACTTACTTAGAATATATCAAAGTATGATCAACATTGTACTGTGACAGACAACAAAGACCATCTGTCATTCGTCTTACCTCACAGCTAAATCTATCATAATCATACCCCATACAAAATGCAAATGATCTTAATCCAAGAGACACCTGAGTTACATACCGAAAGAGGCCCTTTAAAGCCCTCCTTAATTCCCTTCGGTTTCAGGTGCGAATTATAAGCTTGCCCAAGGTATAATGGTTGAAAATGTATTCACCATTTTCCTAATGCCTATAAAATTAATTATTTGAAGCACCATCCATTATAATTTCTAGGCGTATCCCTCGACTATTATGTTAATAGTCATTATTTTTTGTTTGTATTTCAAATTGCTGCTAATTGATGTCGTATAAGAGCGGTATTTATGGGATTAAATATATTTTTGAAGTAAATTATAATGATAGTATCATCATCATCAGCCTATAATGTCCCACTGCTGGGCACAGGCCTCCTTTCACAAATGAGGGTGAAAGGAAATGGGCAATACTCCACCACGCGTGCCCACTGCGGATCGGTGGAGGTAGGCTAGTGGTCAACCTACTGTTGGAATTTTTCAAGCCGCCTAGTAGGCATCCAACTAGCTTAACGACTATCACAATTAAGTGATAACCGGGACCAACAGCTTTGCGTGCCTTCCGAAGCACGGAAACGCTCGATTTGAAATACCACTAGGCGGTCACCATCCAGGTACCGGCCACGACGGTGGTAGCTTAACTTTGCCGATCGATTAAGAACGGCTAATCATGCTACACCACGAGCACTTCATGGTAGTATAATGTTTTTAAATATACGACACAAAAGACTTACCAAAATTACTGCATTTAATTCAATAATTCAATCACAATAAAATAGTTGCTTCATAGAGTAGACCCCATACGTTCAATAATACAGTGCTACAAGAAAACTTTATCGAAAAAACATCTTCGGTAACGCGTGAGTGATGCCTCGTTTGTTTCAAGTGTCCATATGACTACGGTAACCGCTTACCATCACGCGGGCCGTATGCTTGTTTACCGACATTGTTGTATAAAAAAAGCTATTTATTGCTGACCTAATCAAACAAAAGAACATAATTCTGCTACATAATTATAGTTGACCTATATGTCTGAGTAAAAGGCGCAGCATATTTGCGCAGTGTTGACCATATTTTTACGCAGTTAAAACTTATCTCTTTAAATCTGATTATGTCGGGTCACAATCACCAGTTTGTTTAATTCCTTTTAAGTTTTCATACTAGCATTATATATAAGTTTGTGTGTTTGTTTCTTAATGATTCTATACAAACCTAACAGATTTGTATGATGTTTGGCATACAGATAGAACATACACTGGAATCAATATACAGATTTAAGAGAGGTAGAGTCGACGACCTTACAGAATACCGCAGCTAAATAACTTTATGTTGTGTTCCTGCGCGTGAGTAAGGTCGCCAGAGCTCATTAGGGAGGGGGGAAGCATCGGTAACGTGTTTTAGCTTACGTTCTGAAAAAATAAAGCATTGTATACTTTTATCCCATCAAAAACATCAGATCACTGGAAATGTGGGTGAAGCAACGGGCTAAGCTACTATCAAATACTTGTATCAAGTGAACGTGAACACGAGAGCTGTTTATCTCATTTCACGGCCAATATGGCAGTCATGTGTTAAATTATTGTTCGTTCGCTTCTGTGACTCTGTGGACAATGAGGCTTGAAGACGAATGTGTGACAAAAATGAGCTGTGAAATTGAAAGTTGATATTTTGCGTTTTGTCTCTACTATCTTTATCAATCTGACTGTATTGGCTATTTCATTGTTCAAATGGTTTTACTAATTCAGAACAATATTATGTAGTTTGTATATTTATCAGTAAGGAGTAAGGGGAGAGCGGAACTATCATCCTATCCGACCCAACTGTCAACCCCACCTGCACGCGTCGAAGGACGGCAGCGACATCTGTTGCTGAGGTGCTCCCTGCTAGACAACGAACGGGGCTCTGGCGACCGAGCACTGGCCGGATAGCCAAACGCCTAACCAATCATTGGTGCAGCGCTAAATAGCCCTTAAATGTCTGGGGCAGAAGGCAACGGGAAACCACTGCTTCAAGTTTCCCATGAAAGTTATGGATGTCACAATGTACAGAAACGCCACAAACAGACAAAAATGGAGGAACATTGCAAATGCAGCGGTCATGAGCGAAAGGGACAATCCATGACCACGACCACTCTGCCCAAGAGTGTACGACTAAGAAGAATAATATTTATCAGTTCACACCTTATAGCTATTTCCGCTTCACGACATTCTTTCCAGCCCTACTATAGTAAGATATCCTGGCATACCTACCATTACTTACCAACATCGTCTTTCCACTGATATAAACACACTTATCCCAATATTCGAAATTAACTAACTCCAAAACCGTAATAATGAAACAAAAAGTTCAGCACTAAACATCCCCAAAATAGACATTACGGCATTCGAAAAGTAAACCAGATAAAAATAAAAATCACGTCTTCCTATTGATTACTTTGAGACGCATTTATAGCTCATCAATCAATCCAAAGTCATCAATCGGCATATGTAATGCATTGCAAGGAGAATCTAACCTTGAATAAAATTTGGTTCAGAAAATAGTAAAAAGTATGTCATTCGGTTTAAAATAAAATGCCAAACATCTGAATGACGTCAAGAATTAATAAGCCTTCAATAAAAACGTATTTCAAATGATCAAGCAATCATTTGAAGAGCCAAATAATGCAGTCAGTACAATAAACAATCAAAAGCTTAAAGAAATGACAAGGTCAAAGTCAAAACTGAAGACATTTCTGTATAGGTTCTAGGAACTTATGAATTAGCTTCTGCTGAAGTTACCAACGATAAACTAATGGGCAATACAATGGAATTAGATAAATGATTCATTGGATAAGTGAAACATTCATCTGAGAAAAAGTAGTTCAGGAGAACAAAACGCAAATGTAACCTTAAACCTAGCCACGATTAAGACAAAAAAAAGGAAATCCTATTACGTGAATATCTTATATCATCGGATACATTCTAAAATTATATCAAAGTGGATAATCGGACATTTACCGAATTTCTAGGAAGCCTAACAAGTGAACCGCATTAATTGGATTTGTTCTAGCCTTAGTTGTTACTTGAACTATGTGTAGGCGGCAATTTTATTAAAAAGTATAAGTAATTTTATTACCTACCTATGATTGATGAAAGTCTTAACTCTATATTACAGTCCTGATTCCTAAATCTGGGAGAGATATTAAGCTCTATAATAATACTATCTAACCTTATTATCGTTGTAACTTTTTACTTACGACACCAAATTGCATGACCTTTTCTCGATCATTATCATATTAAGATAATATATAGGGTGACTGGTAATTAGTAAACGATACTTAGACACATGATTGTACTCATGATAATAAACAACTTTCCCAAAGAAACAAATAGGGATAAATAACTAAATTAAATAAAAGCTTATGGTGTATTCTTATTCTTGTTAGGTACTAAATATTATAGGCTCATGTGCTAAGTAAATTAAAAATAATGTTTCTTTGGGAAAGTTGTTTGTTATCATGAGTACAATCATGTGTCTAAGTATCGTTTACTAATTACCAGTCACCCTATATATCTGACTTTTCTTCTACATTCACAACAACAATCTTAAAATATGAAGTTTTGTGAATTGTTCGATATTATTGTAATAATTGGAACTTTACCTTTGATATTTTGTTCCGATTTAATAGCAAAGAAATCTATTGTTGATGAACTAAAAGTATCTACTTTATAGAAAGATATAACAGTTAAATCCGCAGACAGACAAACAAAAACTATAACCATTGGAATAATAATTAAAACGAGTAGTTCCGATCGGTGCCGGCTACCGTAGAGTCACAGCCGAGTGACGGAGTTCTAATTATCTTTTTGTTTTGATGCTGCGCTAGCGCTAGTGTCAAGGTCTACATACTTTGTGTTATGGGTTATAGTGAGACAATGGTGTTGTGTGGAAAGGGGATTGAAATATTAGCATGGTTGGTTTTTGATGGTACACATTTTTTGAGTATGATTAGAGAGTATAGTTTAAAAGACGATGCTTACTCTTCAACTTTTTAAGGCGATGATAGCTCAGTGGTAGTGACGTCGGATACCGAGACGAAGGCCCCGGGTTCGAATCCTACAATGAGCTTGAGTTTTCGGTGAAAGAAAACATCGTGAGGAAACCATAGCACGGTGGTAGGGTACTTTGTAGTACCCGCCTGGCTGGCTACTACCCTCAAGTTGAAAATCTGTCGCCAAGCACCTTTCGGTGTGTTCCGACAGCTGCACTTGAGAGCCATTTCCTTCTAGGCTTTGTGTACATCATCACTTACCATGGTGAGATTGCGGTCAAACAAAGGCCTATAAATAGTTAAAAAAAAAAACTTTAAAACCAGTAGTCAAGAGCCAAGAAAAATTAAAGATACACACATCAACATTTTCAGTTAGTGGAAAATGCAAGTAAGGACAATCAAATTAAGGTTTCAACTCGTACATTACGCGTTCTATATGCATGCGATTACTCTTATATAACCGTTGCTTCCTTTACCATAAATACTACACTTACGCTTTTTACGAGTATAAAAATGATTATGTAAATAATGTCTGCGCGACCATGGCGCGACCTAAGTAAAGTACATCGGGTTTCCAGACGAGTTGCCATGTTTTATATTGCAAAATTATACCTTCCATTAGATTCTGAGCGCCTGGTATCTTAATTATGTGGAGCCTAGGGTTGAGTGATGTTTAATACCTACATCCCTTGTGGATTCTAATATTCTTGTAGTACCTATGGGATGTTTTTTCTCAGAGAAGGTAATTTAGTGCTATTTCTGAAGTAAATGCCTATTATTTAGGGCGTTAGCGTGTTCCACTTTGTACAACAGAATTTGAATCCTGTATTCTACTTATCAAAGCTATTATTCGTTTACCTTCGTGTATCATATATTTTCCGGGGATAAAAAGTACCTGACTTACTTGACTTATGAACCTGTGTCCCCTAGATGGGGCATCCCGATCGGTCTCGAGCTTCGCGCTTGATCTCACTCCAAGACTTCCCGATCTTCTTCGCTTCGTCAAGTCGTCAGGTTTGTTTGGGACGGCCACGCTTTCGTTTCCCCTGCGGGTTCCAGTCCATTGCCTGCTTGGGTATATGGTCGGGGTCCCTTCGGAGAGTGTGGCCAATCCAGTTCCATTTGCGACGCTTGATCTGTTGATCTATCGGTGTTTCGTGGCACCGTTCTCGGAGCTCTACGTTCGAGAAAAAGTACCTATCCCGTATTTAATACTAAAGTCAAGGCATTTTCTTCTACAACTACTCCAGAAAATAACAACCCTTCTCACCGTCATCTAATTTCATATTCAACTAAAACTACCCACTATAAACTAGACATACGCAAACACTAGAATGGTCCTCGAAAGTTATTTATTCTAAACATAATGTGAGCAAACGCAATGTCCCGTAGTCCCGAGTGAGATCGCTCTACGAATATTAATGTCCCGATCGACACGTCCCGACTCAAGTACGGGGAATGGTTTAGGTTTAGGACATAAAATATACACAAATACTGGTACTGGTGCCGATTCTGTTGTAAATCGCACTAAACTAATTTTAGTCACATCACATCTCTTTCTTACAAACATTATTGAAAAAAGATAGAATTAGTCTTTTCCGTCTTCATTTGCGTGTATTTACTAAATTTTTTACGTCGTTTTCTTATGTTCTTTTTTGGAAAGAGACATAGTGAGACTAAAATTAGTATAGTTTTGAACAACAGAATCAGGGCCACTGGGTCTTTAGACAACGATACAGTAGGGTGGTGTATTTTAGCTGCTGTATTTGAGATAATTGATGTCATTGGCTTTTTTCATGCTGAACGTGCTTATATTACTATACTAAGAAGAAACACCTCTCCAGCCCCACTGCCGCAACACATCGGTAGGTAAATAAGTTCATAAGTGCCTTACTAGGGCCTAAACTGAATACATTACTTTGATTTGAAATAGGTAACTACAATGTTTTATTAATACTAATATCTGTGCTAATATTATAAAGAGGATAGATTTGATTGTTTGTTTGCATTGAATAGGCGAAACTACAGAACCGATTTGAAAAATTCTTTCACTGTTGGGAAGCTACACTATCCGCTATTACATACACTACTAATTTTCAAAAAAAATAGGGATCTTTACTAATACTCCAATAATGAATACAAGATGTAAAAAAAAACAGTAGGCTTGAGAATATAACGTATACTATTTTTCATAACCGTAGGGTAGAGTAGGGTAGCACCACATGGTAGGGTAGCACCACACGAACGAAGTCGCGCCGGTCAGCCAGTTCAAATAAACAGTTACATCCAATGACATAACATCACCATAGCGGGTCACACCACCTAATCAATACTAACACCAAAAATGCGGGTCAACTCATAATACGTAGGTAATTGTGCCGGCGCGGCCGGTCGTTCGGTCCGACTTCATAAGGAAACACACATCGCGCGCTTCCGGCACCGCGCGGCGCTAAATCGCAACGTGAATAGGGTTGCCTATCGCATTGTGTGTGACTGATTAAAATTTGACTTGCCAGAGAGAGATATTGCTTCTCATCGCACCCATGGAATGAGCTATTTATATATTCTACTGAGACTCGCATAGCGACAAGGAGAGACCATGAGGGTGTATCAAAGTGTAAGTGTAAGCACCTTAATTATGAACAGACTTTATTTGTACCTTGAACTCGCATCAAAACGCGTAGTTACAAGAATAAGAACAAAAACTGCCAAAAACTCGTTTGAGAAATGCAATTTAGTATAATGGCTGTACAATTGACTAAAATAATTGGACTGTTTTACAAAAAACTTAAACCGAGTTCAAAGTACAGTAGTAAGTAATAAACGACGGAGTTGGTAACAAATATAAAAAAAAAAAAAACATTCGAATTGAGAACCTCCTCCTTTTTTTGAAGTCGGTTAAAAACGTTTTTTTTAAATATAATACTCGTCAGCCCTAGCTGCCCGTGACTCACGCGCATTACTTGTGTTGACTGGGAACGATTTCATGCTAGGATAGAGCGAATAGCTCGCTGAGCGCGTTTACACTGCACATTATTAGCGATTTGACGACTTTGATTGATGGACTATAGTTACTGGTGGCAAATATTTGATTAGATCTATGCCTGCCATTCAATTACGCAGGGGGTTTCTTTAAAAGAAATTACCTTGCTAGCTACAAAATAATTGGGTATGAAATACTTTCATGTTAACCCAAAGAACAGACACAACCTAAAAAGATTTTGACGTAAATATAATTATATATACAAAAAATCACTATCCTAGTCTTAAACGACATAATTAAAAAAAAAACAACAATTTTACAATATACTTAAACCGACTTCAAAGTACACTAAAAAGTAATCAAATCATGAACTGATGACAATGGGACCAAACAGGAAGTCTAAACAAAAAAGTTTTTTTCTAATCGGTTAATAAATTACGGAGTTATGAGGTAACAAAGATAAAAAAATAATAGGTGAAATAAGAGGAGATGAAACACATAGTAGAAAGAGTTAAAGAACTGAAAGCCGAAAGCAAGGAAATCAAATAATTCAAAACACGGCAGGCAAATGATTATCTCAATACTAAAGAACGAGGATAAATACTAGTTCCGAATATTATGGCCTTGCGTGTATAATACAGGTAGGCTCTATTTTCTGACGAAATTATTGAGTATTTTCGTAACAATAATATTGTAAGCAAGTACTTTGATACTACAATTATACTACAAGACTTATTTAACTCTATTACAGACATTTTACTCGCAAGATGGTGGCTGAATCTTGTGAGAAGTCACTTAAAGCAGAATATAGAGTCTTTAGATAATAATTTACTTTGTTGTAAAAAGATGTATCTAACTACTGCAGTAAAGAAACCAACTGAAATTTCCTAAGAAATTTCAGGACATGTATAATTGCAGTAAAAAGGCAAGATCGTTAAATGAAATTAAATCTTTCTAGCAATCCACTCCAATTTTAAGATAGGTAGAGCGTAGCGTTTATTCGCTCAAAGAGCAGCTCGACTGGGGAAGTACCTCCACCTTACAGAATACCGCAGCCAAATAACTTTATGTTGTGTAAAGTTGTGTTCCTGCGCGTGAGTAAGGTCGCCAGAGCTCATTGGGGAGGGGGGAAAAGTCGGTAACGCGTGAGCGATGCTTCGTGTGTTGCAAGCGTCCATATGGCTACGGTAACCATTCACCATCAGGTGGGCCGTAAGCTTGTTTACCGACTTAGTCGTATAAAAAAAAAAAAAGAAAAAAAGACCACTCCATCTTTTTACCCTCAGACAAATATGAGCCCTCATGGTATAAATCCATCTTACTTAGTCTTTAAAAAAAATCGCGAAACTATTCAAACCTTTCGAATTTTCCAGGAATCTATCCAATTCCTAATGGTATCTGATGTTACTATAAATCACTTATACTAGGTGTTGGGCGTTTCCATTGTTACGACACTTAATATTGCCGAAGGTTAGGATTTGACCTTGAACTTCCGACCTTCAGTCCCTTTCGTTTTATGTCTTCATAATCTGGTTCTAATGTTACACGTATCCGTTGTGCGGGTTATGCTCTTTCTTACAAACATTATTGAAAAAAGATAGAATTAGTCTTTTCCGTCTTCATTTGCGTGTATTTACTAAATTTTTTACGTCGTTTTCTTATGTTCTTTTTTGGAAAGAGACATAGTGAGACTAAAATTAGTATAGTTTTGAACAACAGAATCAGGGCCACTGGGTCTTTAGACAACGATACAGTAGGGTGGTGTATTTTAGCTGCTGTATTTGAGATAATTGATGTCATTGGCTTTTTTCATGCTGAACGTGCTTATATTACTATACTAAGAAGAAACACCTCTCCAGCCCCACTGCCGCAACACATCGGTAGGTAAATAAGTTCATAAGTGCCTTACTAGGGCCTAAACTGAATACATTACTTTGATTTGAAATAGGTAACTACAATGTTTTATTAATACTAATATCTGTGCTAATATTATAAAGAGGATAGATTTGATTGTTTGTTTGCATTGAATAGGCGAAACTACAGAACCGATTTGAAAAATTCTTTCACTGTTGGGAAGCTACACTATCCGCTATTACATACACTACTAATTTTCAAAAAAAATAGGGATCTTTACTAATACTCCAATAATGAATACAAGATGTAAAAAAAAACAGTAGGCTTGAGAATATAACGTATACTATTTTTCATAACCGTAGGGTAGAGTAGGGTAGCACCACATGGTAGGGTAGCACCACACGAACGAAGTCGCGCCGGTCAGCCAGTTCAAATAAACAGTTACATCCAATGACATAACATCACCATAGCGGGTCACACCACCTAATCAATGCTAATGCTAGTTATGCTAATGATTGAAATTGGTTTTATACAGTATGTTTGATCTCGGACTAGCAATAGAGAGAGATGGAAGTACATTGTACATGGTATACAGTAATTTAATTTTCTATTCCTATAGTTTTCATTACTGAATAACCCTGATATTGAAAATATCCATTGCTACAATATCATCCTGTGGTCGGTTTCATCTGTGATCATCATTCTCGTCTGGAAAATACTACTACCCTGTTTCAGTCATAATTGTGTACAGTAGTACCCAATTAAAATGGCTTACCGATGTACCTGCGCAGAAGATACATTTTCAAAGCGCGGGAAACGCTATTGGTCGGCAGCTGCCACCATGTTAGCGCACGCCGTGCGGAGGGGCGTGACTTGCGAGTGAGACGGAACTAACAGCTACAGTGTATTACGAACCTTATAGTAGTGATCTAAGGTTGATTGTAAGTTATAAGCATTCTTTCGTTAATCTTCGGGGCCATACTTTCTTTTCTGTGCGAACGAAGGTTCACGACGCGCCATCCTCAGCTTCATCATTATTCTTTCTGGGGTCAGTCGATGGCTAAACATAATACCATTTTTTTTAAGTCGTATAAAGCACATTGGACACGAGCCATCATCTCGTCACCGCCCAACGCCGTCCGATATCTCCGGAATGTGACGATCATAATTATAGTGTAGCATTGTACTTTCTTTTTGCAACACGCTGCTATGCAATGCAAAGTTAGGACGCCATCTTTGATTACAGATTATTAGATTAGTGCACCTATAATTATATCTAATCTATAGGCTTTCACAAGCGTGGCTTAGTTTGAACGCAAGAAAATAGCGTGAACATTGAAAAATGTTTGAACAAATATTTGGAAAATTGGTTGGATTGGAAGATACTTTTAAGAGAGGTAGAGCATGGCGTTTAATCGCTTAAAGATCAGCTCGACTCCAGCCTGCTGGAAACCTTGCAATGAACGGCACCAACCTAGAGGTAGATGAAATTTTCTATATGAACATGTCCCAGTCCTATTCCCAATATCTTAGAGTCGGAAATTTCCTCATAGATTGTATTTTGTGTATCTGTTGTAAATATTAGATAAAAAACTTTAAAGACACTTTTTATGCCCCAGAAAATCATAAGATCCCACGGGAACATAGGTTAAACTGCGTGGCAGAAGCTAAAAGTCAGCTGTTCGCCATAACTGCATCTGATGAGATGCTAAGATGCGATGATGTCATTATACGGAGTGTGGCGCCAATCAGCGTAATTACAAAAGAATCCTTACAATTACAGTCCTATTAGTAATATAATTGCAGTACCAGACAGAAAAAAGCAAACGCTTATAAAAACAAAACAGGTATAAGCAAGTAATAAGCTTAATACATACTATATGAAGATATCTAAGAGCAGTTTTAAAAAATATGGAGGTATAATGCGTGGAGTAGGTATTCTTATACCATTATACCTCCATATTTTT
This sequence comes from Polyploca ridens, assembly GCA_951394255.1. Lineage (NCBI taxonomy): Eukaryota > Metazoa > Arthropoda > Insecta > Lepidoptera > Drepanidae > Polyploca > Polyploca ridens. The sequence goes on from OX596259.1 coordinate 1,219,958, forward strand.
TAAGATTTCCAAAAGTTAAATGTGTTTCAAACGGCTGCAGATATATTTTTATTTTATTTTTATTTATTTAAAAAAACCAACAGCATATTTTCTTATACATAAGTAAACAAGTATAATATAAACTTAACATAAGCCAATTACAGGTTTTTCTGGATTAACCAAGAGCAATAGGAGTGAGTGGATTACATTTTAATCTAAAAAAATATGTATTTGCGTATAAACGTAGAAAGTGTGTACAGTGTGTGTAAGGTAGTGTGTAAGAGTAAGAGTGTGTACGGGTGAGTAGTGGAAGTAGTGTTTGAGAGCGAATGTGCATGTAGAGGGTGTATGTGTATTTGTTTAGTATGTCAAAGTACCTACCTATGTATGCTTATAATTATTGAATTTATTAAAAAGTCTATCAAAAACTTGCCTTTTGAAAGTATGATTCCTGTTAGTGAATATATCAATGTCGGAGAAGAGTTGGTTATGAGTGGAGCAAATGCGATTGATTGGAGAGTTACGTGAATAATTGGTACGTTGGGGTGCAATATTAAATAATTTCGTGTGTCTGGTACGAGAAGGTGGTGCTGACAAATTTACTTCTGCAAGTAAATTAGAGTTATCCAAATGACCGTTAATGATTTTGAATAGCAACATTTGATCCATCATTATTCTGCGATCTTCAAGTGTTAGTATCTTATGGTGAACACATCTATCTTTGTATGATCCATGTTGAAGATTAAATTTAGTGTCAAGGAATTTCAGATATTTCTTTTGTAATGTTTCTATTTTGTCAGTGTGTACTTGATATTGAGGACACCAAATATTGCTGCCGTATTCTAAGGTGCTGCGAACATAAGCGTGGTAAAGAAGATTTATACATGCTAAATTTTTGAAAGGCTGACATGTACGTAACACAAAACCTAAATTTTTGTATGCCTTACTAGCCATAATGTCAATGTGATGTCCAAAAGTTAGTTTTTTGTCTAATAGAACACCCAAATCCCTGACAACGTCCACCCCTACGATCTTCGCCTCGTTCATGGTGTATGCAAACACATTGGGCTTAGGTTTTCGTGTGAATATAATAGAATTACATTTTTTTGTGTTAACAGAGATTCGATTACGTAGATAATATGCTGATAATCTTCTTAAGTCATTTTGTAATTCATAACAGTCGTAAATACTATTAATTTTGTGAAATATTTTAGTATCGTCTGCATACAACATGAACGAGGAATGACTGAAGCACGTAAAAATATCATAGAGATAAGCATTGTAGAGAAGAGGACCCAGATGTGACCCCTGGGGCACTCCAGATGTGACTTGGATAAAGTCAGATCGGTGTCCACCGATTACCACAGCCTGACATCTATTTCGCAGATACGAATCTAACCATCGTATAAGGTCTCCATGAATTCCAAGAGTTTCTAATTTTCGGGACAAGATGACGTGATCTACACGATCGAAAGCTTTTTCAAAATCAGTATAGATCACGTCAACCTGGCCACCACCGTCCATTCCACGAAGAACTTTCGTAATAAACTCTGTAAGGTTAGTCACGGTAGATCTTCCCTTTAAAAATCCGTGTTGACTTTCGGGTATACCGTTATGTATAATAGGGTAAATACAGTCGTAAATGAACCTTTCGAAAATCTTAGCAAAGATGTTGAGTATAGAGATCGGTCTGTAATTCTCTGCTTTAATACGTGAACCTTTTTTGAAAATCGGAACTATATGGGCTTCTTTCCATACCTTAGGGAAATAGCCTTCCTTAAGTGAGCGATTAAATATAATAAACAAGGGATCAGCTAAAGCACTGGCACATTTAGAAATAAAAAACGGGGGTATTTTGTCGCTACCAGATCCCTTCTTGACGTCCAATTGCTTTAGGGATTTTAAAATCTGATCTTTAGATATCTCCAATCGATATACGTGCCTGATATCACTACCACATGGAACAGGCAATTCGACATGAGGATATGAACTTGCGGGTGGAGAAAAAACATTTTTGAAAAACGAGCTAAAAGCATTCGCGATAGCAGGGCCGTCAAAATATGTTTTATCATTATACGTTATTTTCGTTGGATAAGTAGATGTATGATTACGTTTCGATTTTATATACGTCCAGAAATGCTTAGGGTTACTCAAAATAGATTGTTGAGTTGTATCAATATATTTATTATAACATTCTTTTTGGTATACAGAAGCACGTTTCCGAAGTAAGGAGAAAGTATTATAATCTGAACTATTACCATATTTTTTCCAGATTTTATGTGCCTTATTTTTCTCTTTCAAGATTTTAATTAAGGGTTTGTTGTACCACGGAGGATAACCTTTATTTTGCATCGTGGTAATAGGTATATTTTTTTCCATACTAATATTTAAATGCATGTAAAAGAAGTCAACCGCGGTGTCAATGTCCCCGGAGTATAAATAAGATTTCCAATCAATACTATTTAGATATTTATTTATTTCGTCAAAGTTAGCACGATTAAAGTGGAATTTTTTCATAGGCGCACACTTGAGTGGCGTGATATTAATATTTAAGTCAAGCTTTAAAGGAGGGTGGAAGGTGTCGACAATAGATAAGGGCCTATCACATAGTATAACCTCCGAATCGATGTTAGAAAATATTAAATCCAAAGTGTTGTTGCAGCTATTTTTAAGATATGAGCATTGTCGTAGGTTATGCAAAGATAATTCATTTATTAATACTTCAGCCATAGTTTGTAGTTCTGAAGAACCCTGCTTTAAATAAATAGGACCGTTGATAGTCCACTGTATGTTGGACATGTTAAAATCGCCTGTGATTACGTAGTAATCATTTGGATTAATGTTGTTGGATAACGCGTTCAAAAAGGAGTTAATATCTCGAGCGTGCATATCGTCAGTGCGGCTGTGTTTCGAAGATTTACCTGGAATATATGTGGTTATAATGTGTAAGTTAGTATCTATCGAGACGGCAGCGGAGGGGGCACGCCGCCCGCGCCGGTGCAAGCTGGCCAGTGCACACAGTTGAGTAGAAATCATGCGACTAGGTATAGTTACCCATAAACTCTCGGTTGAGCCACTTGGCTGCTGCCATGAGTCATTAATATACGAACTAAGATTGCGGCGAATAATAATCGCGACCCCCCCGCCCAGTGACTTACCGGTACTCGACGAAACACGGTCCTGTCTAAAAACCATGTAACGATTATCACATATTTCTGCATCTAAAATTCCGTCATGAAGCCATGTTTCCGTCAAAATAATAATGTCGTAGTTATTATTTAGTATTTCTAGATACAAATTATTAAGTTTAGTGCGTAGGCCCCTCGCATTTTGGTAGTATACTGATATAGGTGTGGAGTTGAATGTTAAATCGCGTAATAAATATAACGTAATGACAAAACAGATAGGATGCCTGTACGATAGTGATATATTTTCATGTGTATAATTATAGGTCCTGTAAATAAGGTTATTGTAAAACGTGTATAAATATCAAAATTAAGCAATAAGAACAGTTTGTTGATAATGATAACTGGGTGAATTACAATCGATGAAGAAAAAGTAAAAATAAAATTATATGGATGATTCTGCAATAAACTGTATAATTTAACATAAATATCAAATAAATTACATTGTTTATGTTGGGAATCATTAAAAATGGATGATTGAGCTATATTTAATAGTGTAAAAATTGGCGATATGGTAAGAGCAAGTGTCTGTATTATATTCTTATAGTATATTATATACATGTAGGTAAAGTGGAATTTTATATCTGTGTAAGTGTGAGTGTGAAAGTGTTGTGGTTGTGTGTGAACTGTACATTGAGATTTATGATAAATGTAAGCAAAATTATAATATTCTAATTTACAAAATAAACTTTTTTTAGTAAGAAAAGAAATAAGAGGTATATTTAGCAACTTTAAATTACCTAATTTAGTTTTTTTAAGTCCGATTCCGAGTTTATAAGTATATGAGGTGATGTTTCGTTTCGGCGTACATAAATTTTGCAGTTTTTTAGCCAAATAAACTTGAAGCCGAGTTCGGTTGCCCTCGTGCGGCATATTTTGTATAGCTTCTTATTGTCTTGAGTAAGATGCTCATTCACGAAAATCTTCTTAGGCTCGCCTGTATAACCTAGGTCTCCCGTAGTGATTCCTCGAAGTTTTTTGACTCCAGTAATAAAATTGTCTTTGGAGGTCCGATTTTTCATTTTAACAATAATGTTGCGGGGACGCCCTTTCTCGGGATTCATTGCTTGCACCCTTGTACAACTCACGATGTCATCCTTGCCCAGAACAACACTTGTCAAACCTGCAATGTTTATGGCGATGCGGGTGAGGTCCTCGTTTTTATTTTCCGGAACTCCAACTAGTTCAATGTTCAGCTGACGTACCCATTGTTCATGTTTTTTATTATCCTGAGTGAGCTTTTCTACAGATGTCTGCAACTGAGCAATTAAACTATTTTGTTGCTTCAGTTTATCCTTGGTAGTGTCTGCTTGTTTTTGTAGGTTATCAATACGACTGGATGAGAATTCAATTGAACTTTGCATTTCTGTAATTGTTACAGAAGCTTCCTTTTGTGTGTTGTGAACATCAATTAAGGTTTTCTTTATAGATAATTGGTCCTGAGAAAGGTTCTCGAAAGTAGATTTTAGAGTATTTACTTGCTCCTTTATAGATGAAACTTCATCACATATTTTCTTAGTATTCACATCTTGAGAGTTCTTAAAATCCGTAAGAAATGCCATGATCTCATTTCTAAATTCTGAAAAATCATCCGTTAGTTTTCGTTTTGAGCCTCTGAGGGTAACATTTTGTAGTCGCGCCGTCGCCGCCGCCGCCGCCGTATCGGACTCGAGTTTCGATAAGTCCGGTTGGGAGCCACCGTAACCAGCATTGCCACTAGGCGGAGATCTTTGCATGCTCATTTTGGTAACAAGGGTGGGACCCGTACACAAGTACACAATAACACAACCTCCACGTACCACAAATTTGTTAAGACTTAATGATCACACACTGCAATAAATTATCGACTTTATACCGTATGAATAGGGTGCAAATTTGACCGCGCGAAGTAAAGTAAATTTAATAATGAGTGACCACGTCCACTCCGTAGCAACGTACGACGTATATGTATCAATAAAGATTTGTAGAAAAATATTGCTGTATTTCTTTTCTCTACCTCAACATTGGAACACATTCAAAAACCCTCTAAAAAATCTTTTCATATTATCTTCATTTCATCCTTATTCTCGTTGCAGGATTCTAAAAACTGACTTAAGAGTGACGTCATCTAGTCTCTTCACATACAATTTAACTCCAAAAGAAGCGTATGCACCGCGCTTAGAACCTAACCTAACAATTATCCCATCTTCTCACCTAGACGCCTAATCATTCTGCAATGGTCGTTGTATATTGCATAATACAAATTGAATGGGCTATTCGTGAGTCGAGTGTTTTCACACGAACCATTGCAAGATTGCAACTGAACACAATTGTCTGTCTATACTCATAAACTGCACGTATCATTTTGACCCCAGTTTGAGACAAGATCAGGCTCTTTGTCTTTTTGTAAAATCACTTTTGTGTCATCTACGGTAAAGTCTAACTTATAATTTATTTAGGTACTGGCTGATGTCATTATTTATTTCGAAAATTTCAATTCCATTTTTAAATTATTAGGATTGAAAATGATTGATTTCAATTTTAGTGCAAGCGCAAGTAGTTGAATATGCAAAATGTGACGTCCCAATTCCACCAGCGGATTTTCGCTGAAAATAGCTCAGAGATTAATAATGTGGATCTCGCCGGAATTTTTTTGGACCGATTTTTACGCCCTCTGTTCTTATTTGAGTTGAAATCAATAAGGTCTGACAGATTGACGGTCGGATACAAACTTGATTCTCAAATCAGAATTCTTTCTAAAAAGGCAACAATATGCTAACATAAAATTTATAACAGCATGCATTGTATTGTCGGTCTTACTACGAATAAGTACTAGTTTACTAACTGTACTGTAACTGTAGTACTTTCTCCGATTCGCCAATCGACTGTTTTGTGTGCTAATGCGAGAGGAAAGTGTCTTTCATGCTTGCAGTTTTTGTTGCAGTTTTTTTTCTCTACTAATATTACCTGTGGTTTCGCCTGTGTTTAATTTAGATTATGCTTCTCAACTCTACTGTTTTTGACCAGTTCAGATTTTGAAATGTCGTGAAATATTGTTTAAAAAATATTGTAATCAGTTTTTTTGGAGTTTGGTAATAGAATATTATGGAATATATTTGCGATGAGTTAGCATAACATTACAAATTTTATTTTTAACCTTATTTGATTACGATTGTTGAAACTCTTTGAAATTTAAAATATTTTGACAAGTGGGTATCTCTCTTTTTCTCGCTATCTTTGTCTCTTTTGGGTATAGGCTGTTAAATGTGGATTTTATTATTCGAGGAGTTTTGTTAAACAAACAAATGAATGTCAATTCTTATTTTATTTATAAAACGAATCCTAGTTTTCAAAAGCTTACGCTTCATAGAAAATTATCCCTAATTATTACTATAAATAAAGTTATTAATGCCTTCACATGTACATACAACCTCTACAAAACTATAAACAGACAGCCTATGTTCTGCCTTTGATACAGATTTATTTTCCATTGTGTTGTAAAATGCTATATTTTTAGACTCCATTGTATTCGTTTATAAACTGGTGTATCACGAATGGAAAGTACATCGTGGGATGTTCTTTGCTTGTAGTCAGGTAGTAGATAGATCTGGAAAGGCGCTTAGTCGATGCGGATGACTGGAACTATAGCTAGCATTTGGGAGAAGCCAATTCATTACGTATCGAGGCATTCAACTACAGTAACTTAAACATTAGATATGCAATTGTGAAATTAATTCCCGTCTTATTCATATCTATAGTTGAGTTGATAATCGATTGTGTCTCCTTTAGATTATAAATCTGTTTAGATAATTAGTTCTTTTGTAGAATAGAAGTATTTTATGTCGTCAGAGTTTAGACTTATGCTCTTTTTTCATTAGCCAGGCTAACTGTCAAAATTATAGTGACTGAAATCGATGGTGTTTTCTATGGAAAATGATGATGGGCCAAACGTGCTAAATTGAAATGGAAAACATAAATAAACATTTTTTTTTTATTATTTCTTACTACGGTTACTGACGGTCTCTAACCCTTCCCGGATTACAAGGATAACTTAATATCACAAATCTCTACAACCCGGATTATTTCCCTGGGATGCTACATTGTAATCTCATAAATATTTGTGTCGGGAGGTAAGTCGTTGCTTGCCGACGGCGGCCGACTGTTGCCGACCGCATAACCTTTATTCGTATGGCTTCTTTAATGCGTGCTTGAGGTCGAACTGTCAAAATTAAACTTCCTAACATGAACATAGTTGCAGTTGGCTTTGCCTTTAATTTATGTACTCTATATCTGAATGTTGAAGTTGTCTCTTTCTGATAAGTTATGTTTGAATGGATAAGGTGGAGAGCAGAGACTGCGGCACACAAAAAAGTCCGACACGGATTTTTCACAGATTCAAAACTCACAACACAACTTAAATTACATCTTCGATCATTTTGTCGGCGGAACTCTAGCTAGGGACGTACATGCTATGGGAATGCAGAGATTGCGATGCATTATTCAGAAAAAGAAGATTTAGAGATTTGTGTACATCCTATTCTTTCGCAGACATTTTGCGCGTCGTGTGCGTTACTGCTTAAAATTATATAGGTTCTATTTTCACATACTAAAAAGTGCGGTACCTAAGCGTGACACGCTAAACCAGATTTCCGATAAATTGATTAAATATCGTGAAATTACGAGACGAAATTTTCAATGGAATTAGATTAGTAAGTAATAAATGTAAATAAGTTTTCATAATTAATTACGAAAGAGTATCTTTACATAACAAAACAAATACAAAACGTTATGAAGTGTGAAAGCGATACAAATGTCTGAAAAGCTAATTAACCTGACAAGTGAGACCGTTCATACTTTCAATGAACATTTCCAATTTCTAACAATGACTTGAAACCATTTGATCGAGCCGTCACAATAACAGCTATTATCTGCTGATTGAGATTCAATTCTAAATACAAATTGATTACATTCGTACGTGTAATGAGATTGATTTGAATTTAGAATTGATTGACTGGAAATCATGAACATTCAAACTTGGAAGAAAAGAACGCTGCTCGGCGCTGAACGCTTTTGGACTGTATGGCAGTTTTTGAAAATGTCTATGAAAACCATTATGATCGTAGCGAAATCCTAAGTGTATGATTATGATACAGTGGATTTAAGCCAAATGTAATAAGTATGTTGTGTTGTCAAATTGACATCGATATAAGTGACTTCAAATAATGTAAGTGTTATATATGTCATTGCAATCAAATGTTTAATTTGAGTTAACACAAATTGCGAATCAATACTACTCATAACGTTGATCTAAATTTTTATTCTTGCCGTAGTCTTCTCAGTTTAAAGCTTCAGATCAAGTCTCAAGAATGGATTGTGTTAATCTATTTACCTAATATCTTTGGTGCAGGTTCCAAATTCAATTGTTTTAATCTGGGATCAAAACTTGAATCAGCATTCATTGACGTACTAAAATACGCGCGAAGTGTGAGCAGTTTCCATATAGATGCATTCACAAGATATATCGTATACTAGTTGATATACAGACAAAATGTCGTTATGGATTCCTTGTCATTTGTTCTCGGTAAGAGTATCGATAAAAACGAGAAATTGGCATTCATTATATATATTTTAGTCGTTCAAACTATGTCGCGCACTTCGTTTCAAGGCATCCGTACCCGTGCTCACAGACTGTAGAATATTTTAAACTCTATGGTTGTTACGAGTCAATTGTAACGTTCATAAATGCTTTATCTAGACTATAAATAAGGCTGGTGGCGCTACCAAGTCAGTAGATAACCTTAAGCGGCGCAAATATAGTAATAAAGATACCAGTTACATATTTGAGGGGTTTGGGGTTGCAACTCTGGGTCCGTGGGGGCCGAGCAGTCACCATCTTTTTCGCGAAATTTCTAAACGCCTGGTCGAAGCATCTCGTGACCAGAATGCTGGCATAAACCTCGGTCAGAGAATCAGCATTGCCATTCAACGTGGCAATGCCGCCAGCATTCTGGGAAAACGTTGCCCTCTGACAACGATTTTTTCATTTAGTTTATTTCTTTTCATTTATATAGATTTTAAGGATTTTATGTTTTTTTAATATTTGCTGTTGTAAATAAATATTTATTATTACAATCTAAAAAAAAAAAAAACATGTCAATACAATAAGTAAAAGCTATTCAATGCAGTACGTCAATTGCCTATATAGACCTACTAGCTTCTGCTCGCGGCTTCGCTCGTGTGGCCTACAGGAATCAAATGACATATTTTTCTACAACAATAAAACAAAACAAAACAACTTCATTTCGCTTCGAGGGTGGAATTATTAAAAACGCTGAGACACGTATACATTAATTTTCAATCTTCAGCCTAAACACAAAATTTAAGATCCTAACATCGAAACTGACGGACTTTCATACAACCTTTCATCCCCTATTTTACCCCCTTAGGGGTGGAATTTCGAAAAGCCCTTTCTTAGTGGATACCTCTACACAAAGAATAGACCCTCTAAATTTCATGTCTCTAGGACCAGCGGTTTAGGTTGTGCGTTGATATATCAGTCAATCAGTCAGTCAGTCAGGATTTAGAATTGTATATATATAGATAACATATGCATGTGGTTATATTTAGAAATCAAAATGTATATTGTAATCAAAATTCCTACATTGATAAACAAGATAAAGTAAAATTTCGATGCAAATTACAAGAAATGGTGATAACAGGACGCCATTATCAGTTTGAGTCAATCCTCGTTGGATAAAGGATTAGGTATCTTTAAAGATAACTTAACAAACAATAACTTAATGATAAGCATTAAGAATAATGATTAAGTTATTCTCCTAAAAGCTGACTTCATACTGACTATATGAAACAAATTAACAATACAGTATAGCTTGTGGAATTGATTGTTGACGCATTGAATAATAAAGTTATTCATATCAAGAATCTTCCAACGTTAAGAATTGAAAACTCAAATAACATGAAAACTGTTTTACAAAAAACTTAAACCGACTTAAAAGTAATCAAATCTTGACTTGATGACAATGGGACCAAACGGGAAGTGTACCATTCCAAACAAAAATAAATCCTAATCGGTTAATAAATGACGGAGATATGAGGTAACAAACATAAAAAAAAACAGTCGACTGAATTAAGAATTAACCTTCTCCTTTTTTGAAGTCGGTTCAAAACGCATTACATTTTTCTTCAAATAGCCTTTCATTGGCACCTCTGAATTCTCGAACGCCGGTTCGGATGCTTACTTTTGCTGTGTACTCTAAAATAACTCAATAACTGTTTTAACTCATTTGTGATTATTGCATGACCTATTTCTACATCCTGATATCATCAATTGCTACAGATCAGAGACCCTATTGCCATTACCATTGATTTCCCGGCACCTGCCGCCGGCAAATCGCCAAACTCTGTAGAAGTCTTATCTTACATTAAAATCACATCAGCTATTTGGCAGGACGCTCCGCAGGCGAGCCTTAATTGGCCAGGTTGAATACTATTTGCTTGATTACTAACTCTACTGTTTTATCAACAGTTAACATGGTAGCGATCGGTTTGAACTTCATGTTTTGTCTTTAGATTTGCTGAACTATTCTGTCTTATATTTGCTAAAATAACTGGTTTCCTATCTTCCGCGTCTTCAGGATTAATTTCTTATTGTATGACTTACGTCCACCGGTTTGACCCCCTAAGGAAAGAGACCCTAAAGTTACTTTAAATGTTGCCCGCAATTTCAAGTTTTTTTTTACGTAGATAACCCTAGATATTTACTGGATAGAAGTAGCCTTGATTAGTCTTTGAATGTCTTCTACTCGTTAAATAATTTCAAATCTCGTAAAAATAAAATAAAATCGCGTAGTTGGTGAGTCAACCAAAATTGAATCTTCAAATTATTATCAGATTCTTATTTGATCCGTTTTGTTTTGCATCCGTAACGTCGATTGTTATTATCATTACCTGAAATATTGTTAATAACGGATATATCTACCAAAAGCTTCTTTATTTCATTAGCCGAGTAATCTTAATAATAATTTAGATGACTATCGTCTTCAAAAGACAGTTAACTAAAAACGACCGTAAACCTAAATGTTTTCCCATAAAATCGAAGTATGGTAGAATGTCTTTTATAAACTACATAATATTTAACGTTGCCAAATAAACTAGACGCAATGCGACAAAGCAAAGAAACTCGGTTTTTTTTATCGTATATTGATGACACATTCCTTTTGTCCTTTCCTACCCCAATCCTGGAGCCTTTGTGGCGCAACATCTCTCAAGGTCAAAAGGACCTACCCCATCTTATTTTCTCAATTCTCTTTCCCTTAAAATTTTCTTTTGGTTCTTTAAAGTCGTCGTCTGCTATAAATCAAGCAACTAACTGCTTTTGTGTGTTTTTTATTAGAATGCCTTTTTTGCTGTCTCCATGATATTTGTATCTAATTTATAACGGGTAGGACAACGCCATCTTATTAGGGTTCTCAAAATTTTACTATTCTTAAAATTTTCGGAACCGCCTTTCGGTTTTTTGACAGTATTTCATCTAAGTCTATAAAATCTACAAGAACACATTATGAAATTGTGTCTTTGATAACATTACGTCATATATGGACTCAGTTGTAGCATTTGTTTACATTGTAAAGATATACAAGACCGTGCAAAAACATTTTAGTTTCGTCGCATCCTTGAGTTGAGCGTGAAATTTGCATTACCCATTTTGCGGAAGCGATTCGGTTGAAGTCATTGTACTAACAATAATATTGGTAGCCGGTAAACAGGCGACGGCACAAAAACAGAGAATGAAATTTGGCTGTCGGCAATAAACTGTGCGTTTTCACAAATTATGCCGGCTGTAATAAACAAAAGTCTGCAGATATTTTTTCGTGCACTTACGTAATCATAATAGCGCTGTCATGTACCACCGCAGTTCCTTCGGTTCATTACTTAACCGACTTAATGAGTCTACGTCACGGATGACGTAACATGAAAAACGGACAACCGCCGGCCGGTGAAATAATCGTAAAAAACTAACGCAAACATAATTTTTACAAGACACTTAATGGCTAGACAGAAAAACATAATTGTGCACATAAAAATAAACACAACAAAACATCTTCCGAGGAATCAATAGAGAAAGCGCGTGTATCGAAAGAAAAAAAAACGGACGTTTCTCATTCCACAGGCGTGCATCTTGCCGGCGAATTGCATTTTCTCTCGATTTGACAGCGGCTGACACATTTTCTTCTCCAAAAATTGTAATAACTTACCTTTAAAGAGGCGCTGCAGTATAATCTCCTTATGTTCGTGCGTGTGGGGTTCTCCAATGACCGCCAGTAAATAACATCCCGTGAGAGGGCTCGGGGGGGGCACGGAGGCTGACACCTCCGTCCCAAGAGACAAGGACCTGTCCTCGTCGTGGTCCATCGCCGACGGCGGCGCCGGCGCGACTGCCGACGGTACGCCCAGAGGTAGCGTTCCGAATCGACCGCTCGGCACGACAACTCCGATCGGAATGACTTGGATCCGCCGGCTAGGCACTCAATTGCGCGCGCAACGCTCCAGAATCGACCGCGGGCATTGCGCGGCACGCAGACGCGTCGGCGACACGACACAACCCCAAAATGCCTCTTTTCTCCGCTCCACCTGAATTTCAGGGGGATAGAGAGGGATGGAATGTGGATAGGGCGTATACGTAAGCCACTGTAGGTTTTCCAGCGCACACGTGATCTGCATTGCGTCTAAACAACCCGGCTGAATAACCTCGCGCCGGAGCCTCAGCTGTTTAGCAGAATGCCATGGTTGTTGCAATCGATAATGATATAATACGAATGACTTGACGTTTGGTCCGCAACACTTATGGCACAGTTAAAAATAAACTGGGACTGAAAAATACCCAAGTTTTTATTATCCAAACATACATAATTCTATCTCTTTCCACTGATTTGCCTTGTTGCGCGACAATGCAGAACACTTATCGTATTTCAGGCATGTTTTCTTTATTCCTGCTTCAGTATTCCCTTCCTGGATACTTATTTCACGACTAACGTAACATTTTAATCAAAACGTTATAGGGACTAAGAACATAAAGACAAGAGATTCTAATAGTGATGATCACACATCCTTTAAAATTGTCAGTAAAGATTTTAAACCGACTTCAGACTTGTGTACTTGATTTATCATTCACAGTCGTGCAATATTATGGATCTCCTCCTGGCTTCATCTTTTTACAAGATATTTTTTCTCTTAGATTCTACTTAGTAATCTTTTTGTAGGTGTTCTGGTTTATTTATTGGTTTTCGTGGTAATAGAAACTCTCTTTCAGAAAAAATATTTTCACATCTCTATGTAGGTTTGTGTTATCATAGGTTTAATATCTGAAATTACCTGCGATCTTTGGTTGTGAAAAAACAGCCTTTCTTCAGATTTCTTCAGAATACTATGATGTAAAGTCATTGACTCACTATCGCTTTCAGAATATAAACCAATACATCAAATTATGATTGTTACCGTTTGAATTCAAAGAAACATTGTGTCATACGAAAGAGACTAATACATTACTCAGTACAAAACAGGCAAAATTGTGTTTGGTGCTGTTTAAGGAAATATACAACTGAGTTCCTGAAGGCTCTTTTGTGTCTATAGGATTAAGTCCAACAGTTATAGAGGAGTGAACAGATGTGAGTAAAAAACTAAAAACTGTGACACCTGCTAAGAATTAGTTATTTCCAGCAGCAGAAAAGGCGGTAGAGCAAAACGTTTTTAACCGACGAAAAAACGGAGGTTTTTCAAGTCGACGCGTATATTTTTATATATCACGCATGACTTTTTACAGAGTAGTCCGATTTTGATAATTCTTTTTTTATTGGATAAGGTATACCTCGAAGTTGGTCCCATATAAATTTGAATAGAAAAAACTTACCCTAAGGGTGGGAAAATAGGGGTGATTTATTGTTCACTCACAGATTTTAATGCATTGAGCTATTATAACTATAGAGAAGACATCACAACTATGTTCCGTACGAGTGAGGCTATCCGGCCACACTTGTTGTTGTAGAACTATGAACGAAACCCATAAGCGCCGTTAAAAATCTTGGTGTTTGCGAGAATAATACTCCTAAAAGCATTCTGATAGCGCTACGTGTTTCTACTGTCTGCTTAAACGACTAATTATTATTTCACGCTAAAGAGAACTTTAGTTGACTCTAAAAAAATGGGACATAATCTTTGCTTATGATAGCTTCTCTATACGTAGTAATAATAGCTCAATGTTTTAATGCTGAGTTGTATATTACATCAAAAGAAATAAAAAATTAAGCATGTAGTATTTAGTAGATTATAGCCACATAAAATTATAAAATAAAAACTTTTTAACAAAAAAATTAAACCACCGATAAAACTGAAAAGCAAAAAATAATTTTGAATTATAACTTGAATTTTATAAGGTTTTGTATTCAAAATAATTTTTTGCTTTTAATTTTTTTCGGTTGTTTAATTTTTTTGTTTTCAGTTTTTATTTCGCTAAAAGAGCAAGTCGACTATAAGGAAGTAACTTCACCTTATAGAAATAGACAAATCACTTAATGCTTTATGGCATGAGGCCTCAAGATATATCGAATAACTATTCACAGTCATGATATCAGTAGATATGATTTCAAGCACCAAATTACATCATGCATCATATAAAGATAGCCACATTATCACGCTTGTTTAATGATGCACATTCTCCGTCATATTTGGCCATGCTATCAGCTAAATTATAGGTAATCTCCAAAAGGTGTGTTTACAAACTCTCTAAAAGTATTTTAGCCAGTGACATTGACTTATTTTATCACATACTAGCTATTTATGGCGTCGCCCGAGTATTTCCGACATTTCCGAAGGATTTTCCAAAAAAGAAACTTTGATACAAACCTTGCTAAAATAAAACGGTCGGTCGTAACAGCCGTTCTTAAGTGATGCTCCGTCTAATGTGGCAATCTGGGGCTACGGCGCGATACCGACCCTTCCCCCTCTCTCCAATCACCACTGGCAACATACTCATGCGCAGGAATACAACATAAAGTTGTTGTATAAGT
Organism: Polyploca ridens; assembly: GCA_951394255.1. Lineage (NCBI taxonomy): Eukaryota > Metazoa > Arthropoda > Insecta > Lepidoptera > Drepanidae > Polyploca > Polyploca ridens. Next base: position 1,235,184 of record OX596259.1, read on the forward strand.
TGGTATGCGGTATTTTGTAAGGTGGAGGTTATTTAATGCAATTAGGGTTTGAAAAGACAAAAAACTTGCCGAGTTATATTACTATAGTACCTTATCAGGGGGCCAAGTCTGCTAAAATATCATACTGACACGATACTATTGCAATTCAATTATCATTGAGCCGATATGCGCAGTCTACTAATTCATATTGGTCTCATAATGAACGAAAAGAATTTTAGTACAAAATCTGTCAAAACTGACAACTCATCACAATCAATCATTGTGGCACTATTGTAGTTTCATTGGAAAATCATCGGAAAGCTATTATGGCGCCATTATGACGCCATTATGACGCTATTGTGTTAGTAGACTACCAAAACTGAAAAATGTGTCAATTTTGACACCAATGATAGTTCATCGGAACACAATTGTAATAGCAGACTTGGGCCCCTGATCGTTATTCTCATTTATTAAAGTCATAATATTGTGTCAAAATCATTAAAAGACTGACAGCTTCTGGCAGGTGTGAAAATGTTATTCCGACATAATCTCCAGGGAATCTCTTCAAGCATAAATACTTGATGGGATCGGATGAGGCCGCATACTGGATGCAAAATCTACTTATCGCGTCCGAATCCCTTTCCCGGATTAATTTGGGAACAAGTTATGTGATGATATTGTTGTTGTTTTTTTAATGCTTTATTACGCAACGTTAGCTTTAAACGGATAAATATTTTGAAATCCAGGGGTTTTTCGAAATTCAATCTTTAAGGGGGTGGAAAGGGGGATATTGATTGTATGAACATTTTTATTCCTTGGGTTTATAAACATGAAAAAACACGATTATTTAACTAAATGAATAATAGAGTCTCATTATTAGTTAAGACCCCTATAATTATGAATTTTATGGAATATAAACTACATGACGGAAGATAGAACAACATATCCTACTTTAATAATAATACATACTTAATATACATAATTACACCCAGACTCAGGACATGCAGTCATTTCATGCACACAAATGCATATGCCTGCCCTATTCCCAAATGATTGGGAACAGAGCAGATGATGATCTGATTGTCAGATTTCATAAGATTGGATTATCCTTATAAAAAAATACATAAAGATAATTTTTCTATAAGCCTACGTTTATCGAAAACGGTTAAAAAAGCTAAGATAAAGAGACTTTTATGAAACACAAACGTAAACAAAACTATTTCAATGAACGACTAAAATCACATTGGGCGGAAAGATTTTCTATTTAGTACAAAGTTACCTGGAAGTCCTAAGTTTGTTTTCATTCCTTTCTACGCACCGAGTGCCGAGATTATCCTTTACTTTTGGGAAAATCTTTCTTTATTAGTTCTTACATACTTGTGAATTATCTCTAGCTAGAATAAAAATCTTCTTGTAACTTCTATTTTTAGTTTTTCCCAAAGGAAATATCTTGAAGAAACCATAGCACGGTGATACGGTACTTTGTAGTACGCACCTGCCTGGCTATCGTCAAGCATCTACCGGTATTTTCTGATGGTTTTTCTTGTATCCTATAGATGGCTTTTTAAGCTATCACGGGCCTTGAGCGTGGAGACCGCATCCAGAAATTCCATAACGAAAAAACCTAACACCCCCCACTCCGACCGGCACAGCGGTGATACTTTTTAGTTTTGCCATCTATCGATGAATAGCAGAACTTTTAATGACTTTTTGAAATATCACGCTTGTCTCTTTAGTTCAGCAACTCGCCTCTGGGTGGCATTGGTTGTCTATTGCATATATTAACTTCGCATTTATTTAATAAAAGAAAAAAAATGTTTTCTTATCGGTCACCACGCTCAAAAAGTGTAACTTGAATTAATATCAAAGAAAAAAAAACAAAGGAAAAAAATACTGCATAAATAAAATAAATAAATAATTATAATTGCATAAGTTGATAAAAACAGCTATGCAATAGCTTTACCGCAGCAGTCTCCGAGTGCCACACGTCTTTTTTTTATATCTGGAGGGATGTTATGTGTGCCAATTAATGGTGGGACTGGGTTGAAAGTACCTAAGCTTAGTATCAGTATGCGTTGTGATATTGTAAGCAATACGTTTGTAGTAATAAGCCAAAAGATAAGTAGTAAATGGGTATGGAAGTCATGTGGACATCAGCTAAGTTAGTAAACTGAAATGTTTTTATCTAAATAAATTAAATAAATAACTTCAAATAATGTCAATAATAAATAATTTCATAATAATAACTATGCGAACGAACGTCCTCGCCACATACAGATAAACCCCTTGAGGTTTGCGTTGTGTGGTTTTTAATTATATGTTGTGTTTTTTAAAGTATTATGAATAAATGATTAATGAAATCTAAAGTAAAGTAAGAAAAAGCGGCCCATTGCTTTCCTATTATATTATTCTAAAGCTGGTACCATAGAGTTAGAGTATTAATAGAGCGACTGTACACCGTGTCCATGATCCGTGAGTATGGATACGGTCTAAATGCCTTGAAACGAAGTACGCGTATATAGTTTGAGCGACTAAAATACATATTGAATGCCAATTTCTCGTTTTTTTTTACCGAGAACAAATGACAAGGAATTCATATCGACATTCTATTTGTTCCAAGGCAGCGTTACACGTACCCGTACTGTGTCCGCGACACGTAGTCTAGTACAGTAAGTTGCTCTATTCATATTATCACTCTATGGTTAGAACCATTCAGTTTGGAAGTGCTACAATTCCTTTGATTATAAATTCAACTGTATGTACAATACCAATGTAACGTTCATAAGTGCCTTACTAAGGCCTAAACTGAATAAATGACTTTTTGATTTTGATACAAGTAACATTATACTTGTATGCATAATTTAGCGTGGTTCTGCAGACCTGCAGTTGTTGGCGGCCTGCCAGTGGTCATCTAATATGTGACCCGTAAACACGCGAGCCTGAACAATGACGCCTCCAAACCGCAGAACATTTTGCTGAATAGACATTTTATGAAACAGGTTTTCTTAAGAGTGCGTACAAAGCCAGAAAAATATGGCAATGTCAGATGAAACAAACGTATGTCTAATCTTCGCGTGGCATGAGACGGAGATAGCGTGTTTCGCGGAACAAAAATGAAGTTAGCGCTTCTTATAGAATATTTTAAAAAATCGTTAGTAGCAGCCCTAGGTGATATGTTAGTGATATTATTTATCGAATTTTTGTCTTAATTAGATACACCTTGAACGAATAAAAACGAAAATTAATTATTATTTGAGGTATCTTTGTGATTTTTTTCTATCGAGGAATTTTCATTCCATTATGTTTTTGCTCAGGCAGAACCCTCGCGCATATAATGAAAATACCCATATAATAATATTTTTTCATTTAAATACTATTTACTTGGGTAAATTTCAATTCTAAGATTGTTATTTTGCTTTATACGCACTCTTAACTAACAATGTAACTTTTTCAAAGAAATTACACAAATCTTTGCGGCATTTAGTCATGACCAGAAAAGTGCTAGATATTGAAACTAAACCCCGAGAATGAGGAAGACCCCGAATCACATGGATGTCCGTAGTAAATAAGAACCTCAAAGAAGCCCAAGTCAACAAAGAGAAGACCCAGGCTTGAGCTGCCTGGAGACGCCCCAAATAAAATGGGAAAGGGCCAGGCAAAGAAGTAGTTGCGACATTTAGTCAATTCCGGCTTACCATTTATACCCAGCTTTGTCATTCTTGAAAAGTTCCAAAATCTTTGTCACAAAATTTTACACACAGGCTTATACCTATAATACGTAGACATTCACTAAGAAAGGATTTACACCACAAAGGGATAAAATAAGGGTAAAACCGCAGGGCAGAGTGATAGTACAGACATCATTATGAAACATGGGTGTCATTAACAAACCCATCATTCAGTTACTAACGCACCTGTCAATTATAATGATTAGTTTATATCCCAATGGAGTGTGACGCTATCACGCTTTGCGAAATACTAATACCTATGTATGTTACCTGAACCTAGTAAATAACTAGTAGTAACTTCGGATGTTAAGCTAACACCGTCATGGTCGGTACCTGGATGGGTTACCGCCTAGTGGTATTTCAAATCGAGCGTTTCCGTGCTTCGGAAGGCACGTAAAGCCGTTGGTCCCGGTTATCACTTAATTGTGATAGTCGTTAAGCTAGTTGGATGCCTCCTAGGCGGCTTGAAAAATTCCAAAAGTAGGTTGACCACTAGCCTACCTCCACCGATCCGCAGTGGGCATGCGTGGTGGAGTATTGCCCATTCCCTTTCACCCTCATTTGTGAAAGGAGGTCTGTGCTCAGCAGTGGGACATTATAGGCTGATGATAATGATGATGATGAACTTCGGATGCCGAGACGAAGGTCCAGATTTCGAATGCTACAATGAGCTTGAGCTTTCGGTGAAGGAGAATATTGTGAGGATACCATAGAACTGTGGTAGGGTAAGTCCCAAGATATTTTACCAGGACAAGCTCGTTCTGATATGGCCATCTAAGAACCGTTAGGGTTCAATCACAGGATTCACAGGTAGTGAATCCTGTGATCGAACAAATCTGTTAGTTTATTACTAAAATCTGATATTCGCATTTGCCAATACTAGTGACGAATTCTAGCAATAACCAGGTGGTTATTCCTAGAATACAAAAGTGACCCTGCCAGGAAGAGTCTATCCTGGAAACTAAAATCTTGATAACTTTTAAACCAGGGATCGACGAGATCTGATATTTGGTGAAAAATAGCGATTGAGATTGAATTCGACTCCATGATGCGGGCTCTACCAGTAGGTGCCACACATAGAATACTCATTGAGGTAAATATAGAAAGAGAAAAACTGGTTACCAACCCGCGCCTACCTCCAATTCAAATTCAAATTCAAAAAGCATTTATTCAATTTAGGCCCTGATAAGGCACTTATGAACGTTAACAAATGGCTCTACACCGGTTCCAAATACAACTTGAACTGAGAAGACTCCGGCAAGAAACTCAGCAAGTGTTTTTTTTATATGTAAATAGAAGTATTACAATTACAAAATATATATAACAATAGCCTGCAAAGCGAACAATTCATTCAAATGCATTCTTATATATGCTCTCAATAGGCGCTTACTCTACCAACTCCCCTACCTCAAACTGCACATATACACGGTGTCAGTGACAGGGGCGCGAAAAAAAAGGGAATAATATTATCTATGGGTACCTATTATAATATAAAAGTCAATTCATCATAAAGACCTAAGATAAACGAGTTATAAACAATAATGTTATTCGCGCTACGCAATGTATAGCTGCAACTGCAACCCGTCGTCGCGGCGCGGCGTTAGTGTGCGTAAACAATGTGCACGCCACACTAATGTAATCCGCGCGCTGGAGTCAGAGGGAATGCATACCTTTACGTACCGCGCTGGCGCAACAGCTGTTTTATGAAATGTTCAAATCTCGTTTTATGGATTACATTGCAGTTTTTTGGTAATATGTATGTGTTTATTGATATTTTAACGTAAAGTGTTAAGTTTACTCATTATGTTATCATTTATAACTACAAAATTAGAAAATTGTAAAAAAAAAATTACGAATTTTCCGACTGAAAATTCCGATGATTTTGAACACAGAATAATGGTCTGAATCCACTGTATCATTTTTTGCGTCACTGTCGCTTACACCCAGTATATCATAAGACTTTAATTCAATGAGTGTCGACACAAAAAGGCGTGAGGATATTAAATCTGGACGTAACACACGCCCTGGAACCTGTCAGGCCGCGTCGCGTCGCGTAACACAGCAAAAAATATTAAACCGCGAAACGATTAAGGCCGCAAACTCGAACTTACTACGAGTTTTATACTCACTGCGTTCTCATTTTATTATGAAATATTATTTTTTTATATACCACTAAAGTGGCAAACAAGCCTGATGGTAAGCATTTACCGTAGCCTATGGACGCTTGGTATCACTCGCGCGTTGCCGACCCTGAAGAAATCTCTTCACACCCTTTTTGAAGAACCCCATGCTGTACTCCATTGGGAAAACCACGGCGGGGAGCTCATTCCACAGTCCGAGCGTCCGCGGAAGAAAACTCTTTTTAGTCCGCACAGTTCCGCGCATTTGTGATATGTCGAGCACTAAGCAGTATTCCGACGGCAGCACTTGATGTCATATTATTAGTTACCATGGTGATATTGTCGAGTTAAGGGTTGTATTAAGGGTGGCACTAGCCAGACAGGTACTAGTGTTTTCCTTCAAAGAAACCTCAAATCGAATTCTAATGTCTCAATTAGAATCTTCATCATAGGCATTCGACGTCGCTTTTATTCGTGCTATTATCTCTATCAAAAAGTTTTTCAAACAGATGAATTAGATTACTAACCTACTGTAATCTAAGCGCTGAAAAGTCCCAAAACGTCCCAGTACATTTATTATAGTATCTTTATTTGTCGTTACGACTATAAAATTAGGGTGTTAAAAAGAAATCACGCATTTTCAAAGCAAACTGATAAATCATTTAAAGCATCGTTCAATTTAAATCTTCAACCGAGTCTGATAAAAACATGTTATCATACAAAACTGGATAATATAAAGTGATAACCGTGATAGGTGAGTTCTGAGCCCGTAGTACTAGTGTCTGTAGATACTTCTAGGTCAGCACCGGCACTGACACGGTATATTTTGAACTTTATTAAGTGACGCCATAGTGACGCAAATAAATGAGTGCATTGACTCTTTTGATCTATTCACTGAGTTGAATTTGAGGCTTTATTGTTTGCAGTTCTGAAGTAGCAACTTATTAGATTAGGTTTAGGTGTTGTCACTATATTATTATAGTGTGGAGACAAGCTGTGGTGTGTGTGTGTGTGGAAGCTAAATTATTTCTATCGAATATTTTTTATAATATTCATGAATGAAAATGAACCGATCATATTATTATATCGAGATAATAATTGGACTGTTTTACAAAAAACTTAAACCGACTTCAAAGTACACTAAGAAGTAATCAAATCCTGATCTGATGACAATAGGACCAAACGGGAAGTGTACCCTTTCAAATAATAAAATAATTTTCCAAATCGGTTAATAAATGACGGAGTTATGTTATGAGGTAACAAACATAAAAAAAAATACATTCGAATTAAGAACCTCCTCCTTTTTTTGAAGTCGGTTAAAAACTAGGTTATTTTCTGAGTAAGTCCTCTACCTGCCAGTGAAAGTCCTATCAAAATTGGATCAGACGTTTCGGAGCCCGGATAAACAGACACAAAAAATCCATACATAATTCAATTTATTTTATTTGAATCTACTGACATTTTATGACTTTAATGGACGTTAAGTTTCAACTTCAATAATAAAAATTAACAAACTAAACAAACAAGTTAAATTAAACCCAAACACCTTTGCCATACAACACATAATCACAGTTCCAACCCGTCACACACAATAAGTGAAGTTTTAATAAATAAACGCACATTTTCATCGGATAAGCACGCCGAGATTAATTATATGCAGAGCAGACAGTCGCGAGATAACATACCTACAGCTTCACGTCTCAGTGAGTAATGCTAATGAAATGGCCAGTGAGATATTGTGCATAGAAAATTAAATTAATTATTGTAGTTCCACATTGAATATTTTTCAGTCCACCAGAGCGCTAAATGTCGGTACAGGCCGAATTTATGTAGTTAGAAATAGTAAGTGCATTTGCACATAAATAATTGTGGCTTTTTTATTTTTTGAAATCAGTAGATATTTCAATACGCCAATTGCAGACATTGAAGAAGTATATTAAAAAAATCGGCGCATTTAAACCGTAATCATAAAACGACGAAGAGATTTTTAAAAGAATTTAATAGAACAAAACCATAAATCAAATACAGAAGTGCAAATTAAAAAAACAATAAAAACACCAAATTATACTGTGGCAAAGTTCGGCATCGAAATTGGAAATTTAAATTCAGTAAGTATAACCCAGCTGATTCACGAAGCCCACGGCTATGTACCGGACAGGGCGGCGGGTGCGTGCAAGCCACCGCGGTCGGTATCGATCGCCCGTCGCATTGCGGTGCCACGCGATTTCCTTTAACAGCTGATTTTAGAACACGCTTATTGGTCGTCGCCATTTGTTTTATGAGGTTCGACGATTAAAATGCAATTTACTGGCTCGGAATATGCTTTTTTTCGCGATTCGGGTTATCTGGGTATGTTTTATGTGTCGGAATCAATTTTCCAATGGATGAACAACCGACCCAACCCAGCGTAGTTGTGACGTTTCCAGTGCGTTACGTATCCCCTCGAATACTCGTTTAATGCTATTGGTTATTGGTTTTCGGACAGCAACACCGTGCAATAACGTGACAATCATTTTATAAATAAAGGTAGGACGTTAGAGGTGGAAAAAAGTTGACATTTCTGAAATTATCATTTATCTTCACATATTATTGTAGGACTAATTGGAAACTTAGGTGGGTTGGGTGACTGTGTTAATAACTTACAACAATTTACTTCAATACTCTGAACCATTTATTTATCCTTCTAACTCTGAATCAATGATATCTCTGAATACACAACTCTTACTCAATGCGATGCGCTCCCCGCGACCGCCGGCTACGAACAGATTCGGTCACACCCGCACGCAGTCGCTCACAAAACACAAGTGAGAGGGTAGGCGAGATGTCCAGCCGCCAACAGCTCCACTCAAACATACTGTATGTATGTGACATACATCACATCGACAAAGCTATTTCTTACACTCCCTCCCTTTGTCGAATACATCAACAATACTAAAATTTTAATTGAACAAATTATTTTAACTCTATAGCCAAAGCGAGTGGCAAAGATAAGCTTACAACAATATTTATACAAGTAAAATGAAGAATATAAATAAACAAACTGAAATTATATATATCAAAGATATGATGATAAATTATTAAATGATTTAGGTTTGGCTTCAACTTCTTATTTTTCTTTTCCTAGCATATGGTTTCATTGTTGTAACTGTCCTGAAAGCATACAAAGAGACAAATAAAAATCTATACATATTAAATCTTATCTCTGAATATTGATCTGAGTTTTGTAATTCATCTTAATTTCTTTTTCTTATTTTTCTCTGTTTTGGTAATTTTATCTCTTAAGTCCTCAAATTCAAATTCATACTCAAAAAGTATTTATTCAATTTAGGCCCTGATAAGGCACTTATGAACGTTAGCAAAATGACTACACCAAATACAACTTGAACTGAGAAGACTCCGGCAAGAAACTCAGCAAGTCCTCTTGTGACTATTAGTGCTTTGTATTTAATTGAACCATTGCTCTCAACTTTCCTTTTAAAAACCCACTTAGAGTCGATAATGTTAGGCTTCGTTCCATGGGTCTGTTCTTTAGGTCGATCTACTAAAACCCATACCGAGTTTTCTTTCATAAAGTTTAACTCTTCTTTGATTGCTTGTTTCCATAACTCATTATCCTCTGTATTCATTGCTTCTTCAAATGTGATTGGGTCTTTTTGAATTGATGCTAGTAAAATATGCCCTAATTAATTTTCTCTTATCTTTCTAACTTCTGAAACTCTGGTATACCGGGCAAAGGTTATATCTTCAATTTTCTTAGCTTTACTACTCGTAATTGGACCGTCAGTTTTGTTTATTGGCACCTCTGAACTTTTCTGTTCATACTCTTACTCTGAATGTATTTTATTTTCCTCTGAATTGTTTTTATTATTATTATTATTTTGTTTCTGTCTCTCTTTCTAGGCGCAGGTACACTTATACTTTCCTCTGAATGATCTTTTTCTACTATTTCTTCACCTACTGTAAATTCAGTTTCTGATTCGCTTTCTTCTTCTACCACTGTAGATTGAGTTTTTGAATATACATCTTTATGCACTAATATTTCTATGAATCTTACATGTCTTGATTCTATATATTTTTGCGTGCTAAGATGCCATAGAATATATCATGTAGATGTATGCCCTACTAATACAGTTGCGATACATTACTAAACTTTGCTTCAACAAAATGTAGTTTTACGTAGGCGATACAACCAAATCTTATTTGCTCTAAATGACATCTTGATTTTAGTGAGAATTTAATATAGGAACTTGATAATTAATTGATTTATGTGGGGTTATGTTATAAGTATCAATAGCTGTTTCTGCAGCTTATTCCCACATACTTGGTGGTAAACCTGAATCACACATATACGCTCTTATCTTTCTCTGAATTGATTTATTGAATCTTTCGGCTGTACCAGTAAGTTCAGGAGTAGAGGGTGGACCGTAAGGTTCTCTGTAAGTTTCCACCTGTAAACTCAGTACCTCTATCTGACATCTGTCTGTACCTAATAAATTAGTACTGTATGTAGAGTAGAACTGAAATAGCTTACGAACGCTTCACTTCGTCTTTAGATTTTAAGCAGTATAAGTACATTGACATATTATAGATAATAATCATCTACAAGAACAATTATGTACTTCTTTTGACCAGGCCATGAAAAGTGTTTAATTGGCCCTATCACATCTGAATAAATTATTTTAGTGACCTCTCTGTTCTACTTCTATTTTGTTTTAGTGGAATTTTCCATTTTTGATACATCTAGCATGGCTACACTCTGAGTGGCTTTTGAAAACATTTTTTTTTTTTTTTATTTAATTATTTTTGTTTTGTTTTTAGGTTATTTTAGGGTTTTTAAGTTAATAGGTTCTCTTAACACTCTGAACTGAATTTATATGAGCTGAGATCTTCCAAACTCTCCCTCCCAATCGCAGACCCTACATCTCTTACATATGTTTCAACTACGTAGTATTATATGATCTGTGGTTTCAACAGACTCCGAAATCTCTCCCTCCGACTCTGACATTTCGTTGTCTTTATTGGTTTGCGATTGTTCGGAAGACTCATCGTCAATTGCTAAACCCGCCGGGCAAATATAATTATCTAATGTAATTATATTATTTAAGTATTTATTTATTGTAGTAATAGGTTTTTCATAAACTCTGAATATTTTGTCATCTGTATATATACAAAACCCTTCATTTACTATTTTACGTAACGGCAATAGGTTTTCTTTGACATCAATTATATTTTTTTTTTACTTTCATCTGATTTCCATCTAATTTATCATTTCTAAGCCAACTATTACCTCTACCATCTATACAATATCAGCAAATTCATCTTAATTAGCGCTTCTAATAATGTCATTCTCAGTTTTTTTTTTAAATAACTGTTAATAACTTTTATTAACAATATGACTTGTAGCTCCTCCGTCAGCACTCACTCTGTTTTTTATTTTTTTTTATTTAAACTATTATCAAAATGTCTCTTACCCACTGAATCTTCATACTCATCATAATATCCATCACAGCCCTTGTAGTTCTCGTGCTTAGTTGATCCTTCATCATAGTCAGCTCTTCTATCTGTTGACTGAATTTTTGATCCTCGATTGCCTCCTCTATACCTGGAAATGCCTCTGAAGTTGCCTCTGAAGCTGCCTCTGAGATTGCCTCTGAAGTTGCTTCTGAAGTTGAATCTAAAGTTGAATCTAAAAAGTTGAATCTAAAGTTGCATTTGAATTTGCCTCTGAAGTTGCCTCGAACGTTGACACTTTTTCCTCTGAAGTTACTCGAGTTGAACTGACTTATCCTTTCCTGCTATCTCTTAATTTCTTTAAAATGTCCATGGCATCAGTTAAACCTAAGATTTTCTTATGACGACTTATGATATTCTTAATCTATAAGACTAACATAATTATACCCTTTACCAAATTCTTTCTCAACATAATCTCGGTCTCTGAAAGTCCAGTTCATGCCGGTTGGTTTGAGTCAATCAGATCAAGTAACATCCAGTTTTTAAATTTTGTGTTCAACAGTCTAACAAAACTTGACTTAAGACAAACAGACACCTGTCTGTTTGTATTGCCTCTGAATTTTTGGACTTATCTTGTTTAAGTTGCTACAACCTAATCCCTGTTGAGATTGCATGTTTGCTCTTTATTCTGGTATCTGCAAACCTTTAGATTTCTCAAATTCAAGCATATGCGTTTGACATTTGTACAGCTTATCAACTCAATCCAAATAAATCATTTATTTCTAGACCTTCGCAGGCACATATGAATAGTCTGACTCTAATACTCTTAATACTGATTTGGAAGGTTGCATCTGCTGAGAAGAGCCGGCAATAAACTCAGTAATTACTCTTTTCAAAACAAGCTTAGATTTATTACATAATATTTACATTCTAATAGCACAGACAACATTTGCGTGCCCCGGCAGCAAACTATAAATTAGACTGAATCGATATTTAATAAGTAAATAGCAAATTCAAGCAGACCAGCCCACACAAGCAACACCTGTTCACAAGTATGACGCATGTGGCAGTCATAAGCCTCATCGCCATATTGGAGGGAAGAGGACGAACGGTACTTCCTTAAGCAAGACTTCAGTCGTCCGATCTTTCGATATTTCACGTGATTCAAATCTCTTAACAAGATCATTTAGACTGGAAATAGTAGCCTACAAATCCTCTAAACCTTTTTGAGGATTGGGTGTGTTGTTAGTCACTGTGTTATACTCTGAATTATCTTTTGTGGTCCCACTCATAACCTCTGAAGTACTCTGAACCTCCTTTAGTTGTGGTTGTTGCTGTGAAGTAACATATTCAACAATTACCTGGGTTTACTCCTCTTAATCATTTTCAGATCTGAACTCTTACACTCTTTATACAAAAGTTTCTAATCTTGACAAGATTTAAACTTTTAACCTCTTACCATAATCACAGCACTCTGAATTTTCAGTCAAATATAGATGGATTATACAGCAAAATATTCTTATTTTGTTTGATGAGATCAGAATGATTAACCTCCTCACCAACTCTGACTCTCATGTACTCTGCATACCCTTCGCTCAGATTGTCGGTAATTCCACTTTGAGCGCTTGTACTAGCCATCTGTTCCAGAATTGTGAAACATTCTAAATTAGTTGCTTTTATTGTTATATTTATGTATTATTATTTTTAGGTAAATTTATAAGAAATTTCTCCCAAAACAATCAACTCTTACTTGTTTCTCTCTTTTAACCTCTTGATTTATAATACAATACCAGGTAATCTCTATTTTTCAACTAATCAAGTAATGTTTCTTGCTCCTGAACTAAAGCACCGAACCACAAGTAACTTTAGCTCGAAGCGAGAAATCAGATTCTCTCATCGAGCATACTACGCATGCACACCACTCGCCGATGTTCAACTCCACGCGTTACCATGAAAGTTGGTCGGTTTTGGGTTGCGCAAGCACACACGTAGGTCCCGAATGAGGTCCTCCAATCTCCCTAATCAATGATCAGGCTCCACTGAACACAAGCTTCACCTGACATTGATCCTGGAATTTAATGAATTTGCTCCTGATTAATTTTGATTAGAATTTATGCAATGAACGAAATACCCCACAGAGCCAGTAATCCAGTATCTGACCGCAAGGCAAGCCAGAACGGGACACCAAACTCATGCGAAGAATCTCTATTCACTCGTAGCAGTAAATTCAAGAAACATATTCAAGTATTGAGCCAAATTCAATATTCGACTGAATTTCTCTTCCTCTCATTCCCTCTTAATAGTTAAGTTATACTCTGAATATTAATTTAATAACTTATATTTTCCTCTGAATAATACTCTGGCTATTTTATTTTTTATTGTAATACTTTTTTTTTTTTTTTTTTTTACTCAAATATTAAAGTACCTTCAGACGAAATTATTTTCTCAGTGTTAAAATCGATCGTCTTAATGAATTTATTAATAATGAGATCAGAGAAACCTTCTTTATCAACCACAACGTAATTTACATCATAATATATTAATCTCTTTATTATTATAGCCTCTTCGCTATAGATACCTTTACTGTGAACTCTTCACTTTTGTTACGACAAATACATCTATCTAATTAAAGCACGGCAGTAAATGAAAATCCCTTTTTGCATCTACACAAGAGAGTAATATATAGCATGCATGGGACCAAGGGCATTTAACAAATTACGTACCGGCCCGGGATATTTGTGAAAGCCGCCTAAACTCCCTCCGTTTAGTGCGAACGCAAGTCACTTGCTAGCTCGCTAGACAACGACGTGTGCTGCCCAACGTGTTGAGTCAAGGAGCCAACACGAGTGCTGAAACCACCACGACTCACTTGTACACAAGGTGTACAAGCTTGCCCCGAAACCAACGATACGCAACCGCCCCGAGAGAAATAGACAGACAGCACGCTAACCTCGCATACACGAGCGCTAGGCCTTACACTCGCGCACACTCAGCCAGCGGCCACTGCCCAAAAACCCACAGCGAACACGCACCGACAAGCCTCGCCTGGCCGCTTCATGCACACTATCGCTGCCCGGCTAACCAAACTCCCGTATTATTTTACACTTGTTTTCGTTCTCTAACTTTCGACTAATGCAATTTTATTATTATTTTTTCATTTAATTTACACACACCTTCAATAGACTCTTAATTTTTATTTATTTTTTCACGATCAGAACAACACTTGACTTACTCTGAAACACCCTTTACTTACTCTTAATATTCTTTGTGACGAATGTTATTGTACACGGCGTGGTTCCAACCTGAACTATGCAATAAGGCCGTCCTCTGAATCCAAATCACAAAGCACTTAATTTTTATTACACACAGTCACCCGACTATTCCGTAGATCTCAACCACGCGCTGCTGCCATGTAGGACTAATTGGAAACTTAGGTGGGTTGGGTGACTGTGTTAATAACTTACAACAATTTACTTCAATACTCTGAACCATTTATTTATCCTTCTAACTCTGAATCAATGATATCTCTGAATACACAACTCTTACTCAATGCGATGCGCTCCCCGCGACCGCCGGCTACGAACAGATTCGGTCACACCCGCACGCAGTCGCTCACAAAACACAAGTGAGAGGGTAGGCGAGATGTCCAGCCGCCAACAGCTCCACTCAAACATACTGTATGTATGTGACATACATCACATCGACAAAGCTATTTCTTACAATTATAGTACTTTTTTTATTTATGTACATACAGTATTATTTTTAAATTTTATTCGTATTTCGAATGCGTGATTATTGTTGTAATAAAAAGGCACGTACAAATGTTTTTAAGTCATCTACATACATTACGACAGGTAATACATTATGCGAAATCACAAAGAGCTTAATGTGTAGAGCGCTTAGCGCAAAGGGAATCTATATCAAGGTCTCTTGCCTCAGGGATTTCTAAAGGATACATAAGTTTTATGCCTTTGAGGAAATAAATGAATATTTGCTTTTATATGCTAACAGGTTGACGAGCAGAGGGATGTTGCCTGGGTAAAAATATAATAATTCTAATTAGTCCGTCAGTTAGATTATCAAAAAATATTGGACACGTATTTTTTGCTTTACCAAATCATTAACAATTGGCGAAGATAAAGCGCGACTTAGTTCGGGAGTGGTGACGTCACTTGTTAATAAAAAATGTACCACATCATGACGTCACGCGGAACTTCAACACACGATATCTTCGTATTTTTTAACAGACGAAAAAACGGAGGAGGTTTACAAGTCAACGCGTATATATTTCTTTTTTTTTTATTTTTTATGTATGATCACGCATAACTTTTTACAGAGTAGTCCGATTATAATAATTATTTTTTTAATGGATAGGGTATACTTCGAAGGTACCATATTTGGATACAAAAAACCTACCCTAAGGGTGGGAAAATAGGGGTGATTTATTGTTCACTCACAGATTTTAATGCTGAGTTGTGTATTACATCAAAAGATATCAAAAATTAAGCATGTAGTAATTAGTAGATTATAGACACAAAAAATGATTAAAAAAAAACTTTTTAACAAAAAAATTAAACCTCCGAAAAAACAGAAAAGCAAAAAATAATTTTTAATATAACTTGAATTTTATAAGGTTTTGCAGTCGGGGATAAATAAACAAATATTACAAAAATAATACGTAGGTTATTGGTTTATCGGACCACCGTACTATAGTTTCCTCACGATGTTTTCCTTCGCCGAAAGCTCGAACTCATTGTAGGATTCGAACCCGGGACCTTCATCTCGATATCCGACGTCACTACCACTGAGTTATCATCGCCTTATTTTTTGTCGAATTAGTTGTATAAAAAAAAATTGCACAATAATTTGCTTTTCAAAATCTTTGTTCATAGCTTCAGTCACATAATATCCTAAAAAATTTAACTTGATACTATTAGCAACAAGCACAAAAAAACTACGCAGCAACAATTTTTTTTATCCATTAAGGCTTCGCTATTTCGGGGCCCATCAAGTTAATCCCCACAAAAAATGTACGCTCCAAATGACAATTAACCGCGCGGCCCCTTAATCCGGCGACATTTCCCTTTTGCGAATTACCTAGAAATGGCTAGAGCTAACCCTGGAGGTGTTAAGTTATAGGCGTAAAGAGAATCTTGGAATCAACGTGTAATGGGTAGGGTATATCTATCTGAAAGGGGTGACTACATGTATAGACTCTTTATAAAAAGTTTCAGCTCAAAATATATTACTCAAAATTCATACCAAATTTTTGCTTCCCAATTACTGAATTAAAAAATCATAACCAGTATTTAGCATTATCCTTTCACATCATTTACTGATATTATACTAAGAAGTCGAATACTTTTATAGATGTATGGGGTTATCTAAAAACCTGGCTTTTACAAGACTTGAATTAAACTTTCTTTTGTAATAAGGCGGTTTCAGTTTCCGTTACACGTTGTATAATACAACCTAAAGTTGTTTGTAAAAGTAAAAAAAAACATTGTCGTTACTTTATTATCTAATTCAATGGGGTAAATGTAAATTCACGATTTCCAAAGTTACTTACCTTTTGCCAATTTTATTTAAAAATGTATCTTTATTTTAAGAAATCCTCCGCGGCTTCACTTCTTCTCTGTTCCCCCCTCAATAGATTTTTAAAAACAAACCTTAGCGAATCGCTACATTCTTTAAGGAGTCTATGTACACATTTTCAAGTAACTACACCCTGCAGTTTATGCTCTGCTATACAGAAGATAAAAAATAATCAGTTATCGTTGTCAGCGCATAGCTTGTACCATAGCTGTTAGCCTGAGGAAAATTTAGCACTCAAGAGGAGTTACCTTACGTACCGTAAGCAGACAGATATATTGTTACTCTTAATAATTAATTAATCACATTTTTATACAGGGTAACACGATCCTGATCACATTTTATTATAACTTTAGTAGAGTACCTTTATATCTTTAAGGTTGACCTGACTAGAACGTGGGTGGAATCAAGGAAGGAAATAAGTATTTCATTCCATAAGCAAGTATAAAGGCTTAAAAAATCTGATTTTATATTGAACACTTGCTATTTCTTTGATAGAAAAAAGAAAAAATATAGAAAATATTTATTTTCGGTAACTTATCATCTACAATAATAATATAGTTCATTGGGGTCAAATACCTGTGTTAGGAGGCCCTGTTCTTCCATATCTAGTACAATCTAATCTAATCTAATAATATATATAAAATGCTTTTGTGGGTACGTAAATACGCAGTTTTCTCTATCACCACCAACACCAATCAACTTCCCGTTGGGGTGGTAAATACCCCTTAGTCTCCAGGTGGTAGTAAGGGAGTTTGGTCGCGGTGGGTGGAAGGGGGTGGTTGTGGGCGGCGAAAATGTTAAATATATATTGCTGTCCTTTTCTAACGCATGAGGACTTCTGAAAAGATCTAAAAATTTCTGGAATGGAAAGTTCCAATATGTGTAAAATGGTTATAATCGATCTGGAGGGTTCTAGAAAGTTCAACAAATATCTGGAATAATCTAGAAAATTCTAGAGTGAATGCAAACTAAAATAATCGATATAGCATGTTTTGAGAAAGTTCTACAAATTTCTGGCTTCATCTAGAAAGTTCCAAAATGTCCAAAACTGTTATTATCGAGTTAGAATGTTCGAGAACGTTCTAGAAATTTCCAGAATGATCTGGAAAGTTCCAAAATGAGTGCAATTAATTATGATCATTTTAGAATGTTCTAGAAATTTTCCGAATGACCTGGAAAGTTCCAAAATGAGTGCAATTGATTATGATCGATTTAGAATGTTCGAGAAATTTCTGGAATGATCTAGAAAGTTCCAAAATGAGTAAAACGGTTATAATTGATCTGGCTTCATCTAGAATGTTCCAAAATGTCCAAAACTGATATTATCGAGTTAGAATGTTCAAGAACGTTCTACAAATTTTCCGAATGATCTGGAAAGTTACAAAATTAGTGCAATTGATTATGATCGATTTAGAATGTTCGAGAAATTTCTTGAATGATCTAGAAAGTTCCAAAATGAGTAAAACGGTTATAATTTATCTGGAGTGTTCTAGAAAGTTCAACAAATATCTGGAAAGATCTAGAAAATTCTAGAATGATTGCAAACTATTATAATCGATATAGAATGTTTGACACATTTTTGGCTTCATCTAGAAAGTTCCAAAATGTCCCAAAACGTTATTATCGAGTTCGAATGTTCGAGAACGTTCTAGAAATTTATCTGGGAATTATCCGAATTATCTGGGAAGTTCATAAATGAGTGCAATTTATTATGATCAAGAATTTTTGGTTTGGTCTGGAAAGTTCCAAAATGTGTACGAGTGTTATTATTGATCTATAAAAACCAAATCGAAGTGATGTACATCTAAATATTCTAGGTGATCTGGAAATTTCGGTATATAAATCGAAATTCAGGGACTTTTCGTCAGTTCAATTGTGATTGCAGTCGAGTAAAAAAAAGAACAAACTATTTGAATGTTCTGGAAAGTCTCTCAATATCGAAAATAGAAATCTATAATATGTTAAAAAATTTATCCTTATATATTTTTTATACCATTAAACATGCGATGTATTTTAACCCGAGCAACGCCGGGTTTCGCTGCTAGTAATATATATAAAATGCTTTTGTGGGTACGTAAATACGCAGTTTTCTCAATCACCACCAACCCCAATCAACTTCCCGTTGGGGTGGTAAATACCCCTTGGTCTCCAGGTGGTAGTAAGGGAGTTTGGTCGCGGTGGGTGGAAGGGGGTGGTTGTGGGTGGCGAAAATGTTAAAACACATATTGCTGTCTTTTTCTAACGCATGAGGACTTCTGAAAAGATCTCAAAATTTCTGGAATGGAAAGTTCCAAAATGTGTAAAACGGTTATAATCGATCTAGAATGTACTAGAAAGTTCAACAAATATCTGGAATGATCTAGAAAATTCTAGAGTGAATGCAAACTATTATAATCGATATAGCATGTTTTGAGAAAGTTCTACAAATTTCTGGCTTCATCTAGAAAGTTCCAAAATGTCCAAAACTAATAACAGTTTTATCGAAACGAGTTAGAATGTTCGAGAACGTTCTAGAAATTTCCCGAATGATCTGGAATGTTCCAAAATGAGTGCAATTTATTATGATCGATTTAGAATGATCGAGAAAGTTCTAGAAATTTTCCGAAAGATCAGGAAAATTCCAAAATGAGTGCAATTGATTATGATCGATTTAGAATGTTCGAGAGAGTTCTAGAAATTTCTAGAATGATCTAGGAAGTTCCAAAATGAGTGAAATTTATTATGATCGATTTAGAACTTTCTCTAAAGTTCTAATTTTTTTTTGGATTGATCTGGAAAGTTCCAAAATGTGTACGAGTGTTATTATTGATCTAACTAAAAGAACCAAATCGAAATCGAAAATAGAAATCTATAATATCTGTTAAATATGTATCCTTATATATTTTTTATACCACTAAATATGCGATGTATTTTAACCCGAGCAACGCCGGGATTCGCTGCTAGTATAATATAGTAGTATAAGGTACCAAGTTAGTAAACGTATTGTCCGCCTGATACGCAGTAACCGTAGCCACTCGTGCGTTACTAGCTCTGCAAAAAAAGTCTTCACACCATTCATGTAGCGAACCACTACATAATGAAGTTTATACGCCGAAAGATAGATGGCGTGGCGCCACAACATCCTGCATCGCGCTTACGAAGTTTTCTCGGCGATCTGCATATATACAACTGTCCGACATGTACAGTTGGACCGCGGTCCCCAGGCATGATGACGCAGCCTGACGGAAGATCTTCCCTTTTAAATGGAGGTGTCATCCACCTTGCACCTCCATAACCCTTTGATTTACCTATTCCATTACCTGAGCTTCCACAGTAGGAACTACGAAGCCTTTGAAACTGCACAGTGCGGAACCATTACCCTTCATCGTTATCATAATAACATTATATATGTGAAAATGAGTGTGTTAGTTACATGCTGACGCCTAAACAGCTGAAGCTATGGTGATGAAATTTGGCATGCAAATAGATAGTATTCTGGAAAACATGTATTAGATCCTCGAACACCGCGGGGTGAAATACAATCTAGAATACTGTGTAATGTAATTATAAATTTAGTCATAGTAAAATTCAGAATTACGTTACACAGTATTCTAGATTATGACTAAGGTCAGCCTCACACCAAGACGCGACCGCGATGAGACGCGCCGGCGAGCGATACAATACTACACAAAATAGTACAAATTTAAATTATAGAATTCAAACTCGCCCGGCAAATTCGAATTAGAGAATTCAAACACGTAGCGCGACGCACTGCTGCCAGCAATTTTCTGATGCGCTGCGCAGCACAAAGCAATAATTGGCCTCTTCAACCGCGTTGTATCGCGTCGCGGCTCGGTGTGAGCTGACCCTAGTATCATAAGCTACCTAGACTTCAGTATGTAGGCCAAGCTAGATTATACTTCAAGATTAGTTAGAGTCGGGCACTCCCCTGTAATATGACACGGTTATTAGGGACCCAAGTATATTAGGATGGGTAAATTACGCTGTCTAACACTATCTATGCATAATTATCATGAAAGGGAAAATTAAAGGGTTGTGTCAGCAGAGACAGAGAACAGCAACAGAACAACAGAACCTTCAAATAACTAAAAAAGTATCATAACAATATCTCTTCTTTAATATCTTATGATTTTTTCGTGTTGGAGTCAGTAACATCTCGACACGCGGTAGCGTGTCAAGCCAAGTTCAAGACCAAAAAGAGAACTGGCGATTAGCACCATGTGTAATAATACACAAACCATTTGGAGCCACTTTTGAACCTTTCATAACTCAAAAACTATTTAACATAAACACATACAATTTTGTTCATATATTGAGATCCCCTAGATAAAGTAGTACCCCAAAAGTTTATAAAGCTATAATGGTTGATCCAGATAGACAAAAACCGTAATTTTTAAGGTGATTGACTGACTCCAGATCAACACACATAAACCACTTCCAAACAACCTAGAAAGTCACCATCAACCTAGAAAGGCATCGTGAGGAAACCATAGCACGGTGGTAGGGTACTTTGTAGTACCCGCCTGGCTGGCTACCACCCTCAAGTTGAAAATCTGTCGCCAAGCACCTTTCGGTGTGTTCCGATAGCTGCACTTGAGGGCCAGTTCCTTCTAGGCTTTGTGTGCTTACTACCATCGGCCGCATCATCACTTACCATGGTGAGATTGCGGTCAAACACAGGCCTATAAATAGTAAAAAAAAAAATAGTTCTTTGTGCAACCAGCAAGAATTGAATTATTTAATTCAATGCCAGCAAGGTAATTTTACGTATTAACTGTTAAGGTTAATAGATCATAACTTATTTGCATTGTGCAATTAGTTCGACTATTCAAATTTAAAAAGGCATATTTTTAAATAGCAAATATTGTTGTAGCAGAAAACAAAAAATTTTTGTTTTAAATTTACTTAAGAATGTTATACGTTCTTATAAATAAATTTCAGGATTGTCTATAGAACTTGGCACCGATTCAGATCTTAAGGTGGCCCTCTGTGGCCGGCGCAACTTCAACGCAAGCATAGTCTAAAAGCTTGTTGTTTCATCCAACGTAATGTTAGACTGCGAAAAAAGAGAGACGGCATCAGGGCCGTCGGTTATCAGTCGGTAAATTCCGCTGATCACTCGCGGCCGCTTCGCTAGGTCGTCATTCATGATTTAGCATTCATAAAAGGAGTTCCAGGAGTATACTTCTTGTGAAAAAATCTTATAAGTTTGTGAAAAAAAGTTAGTTATTTAGAATCTCCAATACATTTGCAAGCCTGGTATCTAAATGTTTTCTTTACTTTTACAATTTATAGTTACATTAGATATGGCCAGAGTTCAGGCAAAAACGCTGTTTTTCGGAGGCTTTGACTGAATTTGTTTAACACTTTTTTTAAATTACGCCTAGATACACGGCTAGATAAAGCGCACAAGATACTAATTTGTTCAAAACATCTAACGAAAAATGTTTAACAACGCCATAATAAGTACAGAGGTTTTGTATGAAAAGTATGACGAATTGAGTCCTCTTAAGACTTTTGTCGGTGAAGTCGACAACCACACCATAATTATCATAATATTGAACTTGGCTCCCTTTTTCACATTTATGTTTTGGTGGGATTTATTTATCATCATCATTAAATAAATAAATAAATAAATAAATCCTGGGACATTCCTCACACACGGTCATCTGATCCCAAACTAAGCAGAGCTTGTACTATGGAAACCAGATAACTGATATAATACATATACTACTTTTTGTTTGTAAATACATACTTAATATACATAATTACACCCAGACTCAGGACATACAGACATGTTCATGCACACAAATGCATGTCCTGTGTGGGAATCGAACCCACGACCTGCGGCGCGTAAGGTGAACCTTAACCAACTGCGCCAACTGGCCCGTCAAAAAATTGCAAGGCCAAATAAAATTTTAATTTCCACTTTTATTTTTAAACATTTTATATCACTGGAAACTTCTGAACCAAACAACTCTATATATGGGACCTACTCAAATATTCCGAAAAAACGAGCACCAAAAATATCCACTCATTCTACAAAGTAAAAAAATAGGTACACGTAAGCTCAGAATATAACATAATTTGAAGGTAGCGCTTCTTTGTCACGTACTTAGCTTCAACTACACTGTTATCCAACAAAAATACAGTCGTAATCTGCTGTCGGTACAAGCTCTCCAGTAAATATGAACACTTGTTAACATAACAAGAATGAATGTAAATGTAACCTATTTTACGGCCCTTTTTATATTAATTTTTCTTTATATATTATCCTGGGACATTGCTCACACACGGTCATCTGATCCCAAACTAAGTAGAGCTTGTACTATGGAAACCAGATAACTGATATAATACATATACTACTTTTTGTTTGTAAATATATATATACTTAAAATACATAATTATACCCAGACTCAGGATATGCAGACATGTTCATGCACACAAATGCATGTTCTGGGTGGGAATCGAACCCGCAACCTGCGGCGCGACCAACTGGTCATGTAGCTGTAGCGATAAAGTCGCTTTTATACTATTAGCAAACAAAAATACGGCTCGCCTGATAGTAAGCGGTTACTGAAGCCAAAGTCAAAGTCAAAGCCTTTTATTCAATGTAGGCCCTAGTAGGGCACTTATGAAGGTCAAAGCTACTGAAGTTACCACCAGTTCGGAAACGAAAGAACAGGCAAGAAACTCATAAGGTAAAATTTTTTAAATATTTTTTTTGACAATCTGACTATATTGGCAATTCTTTCCAAGACATTATAAATATATAATTTTTTTCTAATTTTACAAAATAAAATGCACAATCATAAAAATGCATAAACATAAAAAAGCAGTTCAAGACCTTGCAAAAAATTTTTTATAACTTAGATGGCATTTCAAGAAGTTCGCTATGCCATAGCATAGAGTAGAGAGACTTTATAATTACACGGAACCTTACTAAAAAGTGAAACAACAATATTTTTATTACGCTTTTAAGTTAACTCCAACGCAAAAATAGAGTTGGATATTTTTGTCGCAATATTGGTCGTTCATGTTTTGTTTTTATTTTTTTTTCCGTTACGTATAACATATGAATTTTTTTTATAGCAATCTGAACAGTGCACATCGGAAAATATTTGTGGTATTTTCCGCCCGCTACAGTGACTGTGGTGCTACGTATCGTAGCGCTACGAACTTATAATCTGCGTTCTACGAGTGTCTACGAGCTTCTACAAATTGTACCTTTGCCCTTTAGCATTCAATTTCGTCGTAAGACTGATAACATTAGAATAGCTTTAACTTCCACTTATATAACGCTAGTTACCATCCCGAGTTTTGGTTCGTCTTCTCGAAAGATCTAAAGTTAAACCGGACTAAAAAGTACCCTCCCGGGTGACCGCCTAATAGTATTCCAACGTGTATTTTCCGTGCATTGGAAGGCACGTAAAGCCGTTAGTCCCTATCACTACTCCTAGACGGCTTGACAACTCCAAGAGTAGGTTGACCACTAGCCTACCTCCGACGATCCGTGGGCTTGCGTGATGGAGTATCTGCCCATTCCCTTCGACACTCATTTGTGAGGAGGCCTGTGCTCAGTGGAATATTATAGGCCTACGATTGTGGCAGGTCGTGTGTCATTTTGCGTAGAAGACCTTCTGACTAGATATCCTCGGATATCCTGGGAAATTCCTCACACACAGTCATCTGATCCCAAACTAAGCAGTACTATGTTGTACTATGGAAACCAGATAACTGATATAATACATATACGACTTTTTGTTTGTAAATACGGACATGTTCTTGCACACAAATACATGTCCTGTGTGGGAATCGAACCCACGACCTTTATTTATTAGTGAGACGAATTCACTATTAAATTCACCTGAAAGTATGTTTGATGTCAAAGGTGAAACTGAGTGAGTAATTTAATATTTATGTGATCTCTGAATTATGCACTGCTCTTAGTTCTAATATACATACTATATTATATTATACAGGCACTTATATAATCTAGATATTTTAATAAAACATAGCCCAGCCCACTTACTGCTCTATATGGAACGAGGTTATCAATCTACAGAAAAGCGGTCAAGTGCGATCAGAAGTTATCTGAAAGGGTTTCCATTAAATGTATTTACTTTATTTTGATCGAGTATATTTATAAACTTAGCTGCAATTATGTTTGTTTCGTTTCGAAAGAAAAGGTTTTTTTTAATTAATATTTTCGGATTTACTCCTCCATTTGTTCAAAACTCTTCACCTTTTTTTCAATTTCAAGCGATAGGGAAGTATCCCATATGTTTGTACGAGTTAGTGAGTGGGGCTTTTAAGGTGCCAGTTTGCAGCTGACCACAGGCAGCAACAGCAGGCGACACTGTCGCCTCGACACTACTGGTTGCTATGATATGTTACGAACCGGTGGTAGAATCAATTGTAACGTTCGTAAGTGCCTTATAAAATAAAATAATAAAATAAAAATCATTTATTTCAGGCCCATAAGTCGATATTTGTTAGTTCATATTATTAGGGCCTATATTGAATAAACAATTTTTGAATTTGAATATGAAATACCTTTTGTAGCTAGCGACACGTCGCGACGTGACGTCTCCATCGTAAAACATAGAAACGAAAGAGAAAAATTGTCGCGGCGACAGTGTCACCTGCTGCTGATGATGCCTGCGCTGCGGTCGGCTGCGAACCGGAACCTTTACAATCATTTTTCATTGCTTTAAGAAGAAACTTTTTTTTGACTGACCTAACAAATCCGTTTCTCAGAAAAAGGGCCATGGCGTGTTCTGTTTTTATTTACGAAGTACATAAACCTAAAAATATGTCATAAATAAGAAGGACAATGAGTGCCTTGCATGAGACAAATTACAGGCATTTAATATGATACATTGTACGAGTATTTACACAAAAGACACCGAGAGACTGAACAGTATCCTTGCTTACATAATTATAAAACGTAACATCTCTCTATCTGTCTATAAGGGAATTCAACACCTGTGTAAACGAATTATTCTAGATCTGTATTTTAAGCTGCAGAGAAAATGGTTGGTGTTTTTTTTGAAGTGAAAACTTCTTTAGCGGCGTTGTGCACTTTTTGGGATGGGTAAAAAATGTTAAACTCGCGTCAGATGTTACGTGACCCTGATCGAAGATTCGTAAGACGGAGGGAGAGTAGTTGCAAATTAGACTGTATTTATACTGGGGTTCTGTTCAAATTCTTATAATATTCTCTAGCTAGCCGGAAGGTAGGTACCATTTTTGTTCCCATTTTAAGTTAATAAAATATCTTATTCAAAAGTATTATATGTACACTTGAACTAGCTTTCCCTTGTATAAAAGCACTATGTGAAAAATTTCTAGTTTCAAAAATGCACAACGTTAATACGTGTAACCCGTTGTTCTTTTTATAATATTTTTTTTTTTTTTTTTTTTTTTTTTTTTTTTTTTTTTTTTTTTTTTTTTTTTTTTAGGCCTTGTGTTTTACCGCAATCTCACCATGGTAAGTGATGATGCGGCCGAAGGTGGTAAGCACACAAAGCCTAGAAGGAACTGGCTCTCAAGTGCAGCTGTCGAAACACACCGATAGGTGCTTGGCGACAGATTTTCAACTTGAGGGTGGTAGCCAGCCAGGCGAGTACTACAAAGTATCCTACCACCGTGCTATGGTTCAAGCTCATTGTAGGATTCGAACCCGGGACCTTCGTCTCGGTATCCGACGTCACTACCACTGAGCTATCATCGCCTTAAAATAATACTAATGTAGCAAACAAGCTTACGGCCCGCCTGATGATAAGCAGTTACCGTAGCCTATGGACGCTTGCAACACCAGGGGTATCACTCGTGCGTTGCCGACCCTGAAGAATTCTCTTCAGAACCTTCTTGAAGAACCCCATGCTGTACTCCATTGGGAAAACCACGGCGGGGAGCTCATTCCACAGTCCGAGCGTCCGCGGAAGAAAACTCCTTAACCTCATAGTAAGAGACCATTTTGCTGCTCATGTGTGGTATTGTTATTATTCTTCTTACTTAGGTCTTTTGTATGAGTGATATAATCTTTGTTTCCACAGACCCATCTCAAGTGTCCGTGACCCGTTTCTATGCTAACACTTGGGTGTAATGACGCGGTGTAAGCACATTGCTGTTTCCATAGAAATCTAAGGAAATATAATATCAGAACTGACTTCCCTTGTCCTTCCTTTTTAACCGACTTCAAGGAGAAAGTAGGAATAAATAAAACTTTTTTCTTTCTTTCTTCTTTCTTAATAATTTTGAGCACAAACTCGGATGAAGATATGCACATACATTTTAAAAAGATCGAGGTAGGTTCTTTCGATTTCATTGATCGCACAGCGTGCGGTCTAGAGTTCTGCGGTCAGAGTTCTTCGTGCGTTCTCCTTGACCGCGGTGGTCGCTGTATGCAATGATCAAAAGGCGCTGTACAGCTTACAGTGAACGCGGAACGCAACACTCTGACAGCAGAACTCTAGACCGCTCGCTGTGGGATCAGCGCCTAACTGACTGACTGCCACACAACTCACAATGTAAACAGATTTCAAATATTCCTTGAGGATCAAAGGTACACTAAGAAACTTTTTCCAGTATTTTATACTATTCTTGTAGTTAACAAACATACGTCCCATCTGATGGTAAGCGGTCACCGTAGCCTATTGACGCTTGCAAACACCATAAGGGGCTAAAATAGGGGCGGAAAGCTAGTTAAAAATAAATTGGGTCAAAGTCAAAGACCCTAGTAGGGCACTTATGAAGGTCAAAGCTACTGAAGTTACTACCAGTTCGTAAGTCGACCTTCAACTGAGAGGAACAGGCAAGAAACTCAGCAAGGTTACATTTTTTAAACATTTTCTGGACAGTATGACAATGGTAATATACGCCCCCTTATTACATGAGATGGTTTAAGCCAAGTCTGTAATACAGATATAAGTAGAAAGACAGATTGAGTCGAGCGCTGAACCGTTATTCAAACGACAGTAGCTCGACTATGCCACTTCTAAACTCCTACTTAGATATCTAAGCACAGCTCACAACCTTTCAAAACGCTATCTCCATTGGCCACTTGTAAGGGTTAAGCTAAAGTGAACCTGCAACCAATGGGTAACAGAGATCATTCTTGATTGATAACACTGAAGGATGTGGTGCTGATTGGAAAATAAAGGAGTAATGTTAAAGAAAATTTTATTTTTACATGATTTTATTTAACTTGCAATGTA
This sequence comes from Polyploca ridens, assembly GCA_951394255.1. Classification (NCBI taxonomy): domain Eukaryota; kingdom Metazoa; phylum Arthropoda; class Insecta; order Lepidoptera; family Drepanidae; genus Polyploca; species Polyploca ridens. Next base: position 1,263,279 of record OX596259.1, read on the forward strand.
AGTAGGTATGTTTGTTCTGGTGGAATCTTGCAAGTCGAATTTCACCCACTTTCAGTGGTCGGATTGACTTTATATTCGGTATACATTGGTATATTGGAAGACAATGCAAGTACAGTCAACAAAAAGTACAGTCACCAAAAAAAAGCTTGTATTAAAAATGTTTTTTTTAACAAAAACTTATTTCATACAATTTACTTTCGCAATAAAGAGAAAACCTGTTTATGATCTAGTATAAATCTAATAAAAAAAAAGATCTTATATGTTATTCTACCTATCTATATATCAAGTTTCTACCAAATGAATTCAGCCGTTACGGAGTTAAGTGGTAACAAATACACACACACGTATACTTTCGCATTTATAATATTAGTAGGACAGGACATGAAGTAGGATCGAATTATTCCGGGGTATGATCTGTCTATGTGCCTGATACAATCCAAATTCATTCAGTTGTAGCTGCATTGTAACAAACATACATACACACACAAATAATTTAAGGCGATGATAGCTCAGTGGTAGGTTCGAATCCTACAATGAGCTTGAGCTTTCGGTGAAGGAAAACATCGTGAGGAAACCATAGCACGGTGGTAGGGTACTTTGTAGTACCCGCCTGGCTGGCTACCACCCTCAAGTTGAAAATCTGTCGCCAAGCACCTATCGGTGTGTTCCGGCAGCTGCACTTGAGAGCCAGTTCCTTCTAGGCTGTGTGCTTACCACCTTCGGCCACATCATCACTTACCATGGTGAGATTGTGGTCAAACATAGGCCTATATTCAATAATAAAAAAAAACATTTATAATAAAGAATTGTAATATTGTCAACTGACTGAACCAACAATACGTCTCCAGTCTCCACAATATAAATGAAGTAAGGCACCTCCCAGACATCACGTGGGAAAAGCGTCACTTGTCGCGATATTCGAGGCTTGACGATAAACACATTAGAGACTCTTCACATCGCCGCGCGTAAAAAATACAACGCAAGATAAATGTCTGGCGACTAAGTGCCTTGCTACGGACAGACTTCAACGCCTTTATGTGTCGCGAATTTGTGCCTTAATAAATAAGCTTAACAAGGAGTATCAGATTTTAGTTCAGAACATAATATTATGTCTAAAGTAGAACGCAGTATTTTAAAGACTCTTTTTCCTTTATTTGGCGCAAAAATATGAATAAAACTTTTTACTCGTTCCATTCGGGAAATCAGATAACTGATATACTACATAATACTAGGTATTTCTTCTAAATAATATGTGTATGGATAATTTCAGATGGCATCATTTCTAAAGATAAGTTAGCTAGTCTCTGAAATTGCATTCAAACTTATTTTACGAAAGATCAACTCGATCTAAATGAGCGAAAAAATAGTGATTGCTAATATATTTATTTACAACAAATACTTATGTACAAAATACAATCTAAACAAAACTATACTAAATAACTTAAACTAAAAAATAAAATACTAATAATTAAAACTAAATCTTAAGAAAACTAAAAATACAATCTATATATAGAAAATTTCCTCAAGCCTGCCGCTGCTTCCGATTAACGGCAGGGTTCCCAGAAGGCTGGCAGCGTTTCCTCTTTGGATAGCCAAGCTGACGCGTTGGCGGAAAAAGCTCCCCGCCCGCTGGTCTCCGGAGGTCTCGATCAATTTTGATGACAAGGTGCGAGTAAAACGGCGAGCTTCGGACCCCCACGGTCCCATGGTCTCGACCGCAAAAGGCACAAAAATATAATTGGGTCCAATAGTTGCGTATTTTTTGAATTTTGAATTTTCCGCACTGGCCGCAGCTGCCCCTGGGACTGGTTGGGAAGGCACGTTAGCGACAACAAGAGCCCTGCGGATAATGTCATTAATTCCTGAGTGCCGTGTTATTCGACCAGCACTTAGAGAGCACGAAAGATCTCCGCAGCGGCAGCGATGTGATTGATTGGTCCTGCAACTAAGACGAAGACAAATACACAGACTTAATGTAAAAATATATTTGCGCCTTTCGAGTTTGTCATCGAAAAGATCCATCTTAAACTATCCATGTATAGATATGAACACCCAAAAAATATTCAAATATTTTTCCTATAGTTTCCTACATAAATAACTATATGTATCATAATCACGAGTCTAACATTTCTATCTTGTATTTTTAATGTATCGTAGAATGTAGAGAAGCGTTAAATCTAGTGACATTTATGTCATTGACCTCTTGAACCATATATCTCCAGATGCTATTTATTTATTTATTTATTTATTAAAGGACAGCCAACCGCTACATATCTTACTTATGTACTAAGATTTTGATTGTATGCTTACAAACGAATTATAGGCTATCACAACTTAAATATAAATTATAACGCGAGCAGAGCATTCACAGAACAGTTTCCTACATTGTAATAAAAATATATATAGATAATATGAAAATAAATATATATTATAAATATAAATGAGGACAAATATATATATATATATTTAACACGAATACAACTGTAGTCTTTAAGAAAATGTCATATTAAATAAGATTTACTTTTAACAAAGCAGAGAAGCTGAGAAGCTTGGGGGCCTCCATATCCTCACCAAACGCGTACGCTACCAATCCCCACTCTGAACCACTAGCCCTGCGAAAATATAAGTTTTCTTGGGATCAGTTACACAGCATCACCTATAGCAAACCACTAGGATTCAGAGGGAATTCACACACATCACATCTGTGGTTAATTGCCTCTTGAAATACTACTACGCCCGTACAGCAACAGGCACACTGAGCCCTAGACCTGCGAAGGTTATTCTTGGTATCGGTTATGTGCAACCACTAAGACCGTGAGTGCCTGCGCTGTGTATTACATGCCGTTACCTGCGATGATTTTGCGTATTTCCGATTTAAAAGCAAGTTTAGAGTTGTTGAAAGGATCAACCATAGAAAAATACTTGTTATAGTTAGTCATAATTCTACTCAGAACCGCGTTGTGCGCGTAGTTAGTTTTACAAATTGGTGCACTAAATAAAACTGTATTTCGAGTGCGACGGCTGGGAACATTATAATTAATACCTGCTAAAAGAACGGGGCAGTCTAACCTTCCCTGCACAATATCAAAAAGAAAGTTCATATCTAACATCATTCGCCTATCTTCAAGAGGTAGTATATTATAATTACGACAAGTATCAAGATAATTACTGTTAAACCTGCGCGTACGGTAGTTTAGATGCTGGAGGAATTTCCTCTGAACCTTTTCTATGCGATCTTTAAACGTAATGTATTGAGGGGACCAGATAGGGCTGGCGAATTCCAAGACACTACTTACATAAGCATGATACAAAATTTTGAGACTGGAGATATCCTTAAAGGGTTTACTCACACGCATTATGAAACCAAGACTTCTGAAAGCTCTCTCCGTTATGTTATCTATATGTCTGAACATTGTCATTTTATTGTCGAATATGACCCCAAGATCCCTCACAAACTCTACCCTCTTCAGAACTACGCCGTTAAGATTATAATCAAAAATAATTGGAGTTCTTTTCCTTGTAAAACTAATGCACTGACATTTGTTGATATTAACAGTGATTCTATTACGCTGGTAAAATTCAAATAAGTTATTCAAATCTTCTTGCAGCTTTAAGCAATCTGTCATATTGTTTACCTTTATGTATATCTTAGTATCATCTGCATAGAGTAAGTGTTGCGAATGTTTTATATATCTATGAATATCAAATAAATAAGCGTTATAAAAAAGTGGACCAATATGCGACCCCTGTGGGACTCCCGAGGTAACTTTAACGTAGTTAGATCTGTACCCGCCAACGACAACAGCCTGTGAACGATTAAAAAGGTACGATTTAATCCAGCGCAATAGATCCCCATGTATCCCAAGCTGCTGCAACTTATCCAAGAGAATGACGTGATCTACACGATCGAAAGCTTTTTCAAAATCGGTGTAGATCACGTCAATCTGACCGCCATTCTCCATTTGATGTAAGATATAATTAGAAAATACACCCAAGTTACTCAAAGTTGAGCGGCGACGCAGGAAACCGTGTTGAGCATCTGATATTCCTTTAGTTATAGTATCATAAACAGCATCATAAATAATTCTTTCAAGAACCTTACTTAGTGTATTTAAAATTGATATGGGCCTGTACTTATCTATGTGAGACCTAGATCCACCTTTGTGAATGGGTATAATATTTTCCATTCGGTAGGAAATACACCTTCCTGAATTGATCTTGAAAAAATTATACAAAGCGGCTGCAACAACGCCTTTGAACATTTTACTAATAAAATTGGCGGTACACCATCGCAACCAGGGCCTTTTTTCACATCGAAGGACTTGAGATGTTTTAATATTAGTGCCTCAGAGATCTCTATTGAAGAGGCAGACCTATTGTAGTTAGTTATGTTATCAGATACACTATTAAAAGAGTTAGGTTGTATGAATACACTTTCAAAGAACCGGTTAAATGCTTCACAAATGCTTGGTCCATCGCTAATTCGTTCATTATTTATGGTAAATAATTTAGGGTAACTGGAGTGGCCTCGAGCAGCCTTGACATAATTCCAGAAGAACTTAGGGTTTTCCTTAATTAACATCTCTGAACGCGCCGTATATTCTTTGAAGCATTGTTGCTGTACTCGACGCTGTCGATCGCGGAGAAGTGAGAATTCATCATAATCAAGAGGATTCTTATGTTTTTTCCATCTGGCGTGCATCCTACTCTTTTCCTTGATAATATTTATGAGTGCCTTGCTGTACCAGATTGGATATACAAGGCGCGAGCGTGGCGTACGAGGTATGTATGATTCAAAACACTCATAAATTTTACCATAAAAGATAGAAACAGCATCGTCAACACTGCAATTTGTCAAACATTCAAGCCAGTCAACGTTGTTGAGAAATGACGAAATTTCATCGAATTGCCCCTTATAGAAATTATAACGCAGCTGAGGGTTTTCTCTAAGTGGTGTTATAAATAAGTCTGGTAATTCTATTACTAGCGATGGATGATGCTTGTCTTCTTTAAGTAGCGAATGTGGTGCCCTGCGTACGGTGAGCGGTATATTACTGAATGCTAGATCTAAAGTTTTGTTGTTGAGATTAACTACATGATTATGCTGACTGAGCCCTAAATAGCTAAGGTTCTCAATCAAGCTAAGAGCAGAATTTTGCACATCCAAAGAACCCTGTCGCAAAAGTTCATATTCGTAATTATTCCAGACAATACACGGTAGATTGAAATCCCCCACCAACAAATAGGAGTCATTGGGATGACTCTCATACACCTGCGAAATATTGCTTATCAATGTAGCAGTACGCATTGGCAGGTCGCGGTCCGGGGGCACATATACCAAAGCTATATGTAGATTTGTCGATGTACCGAGCGTGCAGGCCGGTATAGTCACCCATAAAAGTTCCACAGAATCACAACCCCATTCCTCGCGAACGACTGCATTCAACTCGCTACGTATACATAACATGACACCACCACCCGACTGTTTATTCGTCATTGTGAGATCACGATCACGGCGGAATATGATATGAACCTAAACATTTCCTAAAACAACGCGACCCACATCACTACATTTTATTGATCGTATCACTTAGCTCCGGGGAAGTCATCTGAGATTGTTTGAACAAGTCATGAAAGTGGCGTGGCATCGGAAATAGCCTTCACCCGGGCAAAGGTCCTCTGTAAACTACAACTACAATGACCAGGAGGATTAGGTAGCTTTGTTGCAATCGGCTTCAATCGATTTCAAATTGAAACCGGTTTAATATAGCGTTTTCTGGTTACTTTTGTACTGTAATTTGAAAACAGTGAATGATTGCAAATAAATAAAGGGATTTTTGACATTGTAATATGTCTACCTATAAAGAGTTTGTTTCAAATAGAAATTGATTGGAACTTATTGCAACAAAGTTACGTAATCCACAAATAGTACGTGGATAACGTTACTTAATTGCAATCACTTGTTCACTTTGTATTGAAGATATGTTTGCTACAGTTAATGCGTAACAAAAAACATTACTTAAAATTGTAGTTTAAAATAGTATCTAAGTGATTGCAACAAAGCTATGTAATAGCCTTGCAGATAGAAACTGATGATGATAAATCTAAATAACTATTTTTGGAGTTAAATAAGTTACATTACTATTAAGTATCTTATTGTCGGAGAAAGAACTTGTTAAAGCTTTTTTAAGACTTGGCAGAAAACTAAATAGCTTATTTTCATTATTGAACTGTTAGTTTATGAAAAGAGATTTAAGAGGACTCAATTCGTAATACTTTTCATACAAAACCTCTGTACTTATTATGGCGTTGTTAAACATTTCTCGTTAGATGTTTTGAACAAATTAGTATCTTGTGCACTATATCTAGCCGTGTATCTAGGCGTAATTTAAAAAAAGTGTGAATCAAATTCAGTCAAAGCCGCCGAAAAGCAGCGTTTTTGCCTGAACTTTGGCCATATCTAATGTACCTATAAATTGTAAAAGTAAAGAAAACATTTAGATACCAGGCTTGCAAATGTATTGGAGATTCTAAATAACTAACTTTTTTTTCACAAATTTGTAAGATTTTTTCACAAGAAGTATACACCTGGAACAAGTTTTATGAATTCGAAATCATGAATGACGACCTAGCGAAGCGGCCGCGAGTGATTAAGCGGAATTTACCGACTGATAACCGACGGCTCTGATGCTGTCTCTCTTTTTTCGCAGTCAAACATTACGTTGGATGAAACAACAAGCTTTTAGACTATGCTTGCGTTAAAGTTGCGCCGGCCACAGAGGGCCGCCTTAAGATTCTCACTAATATTCTGTATGTAATGTTGTGACTTGTGTATATTTTCAAACGATACGTACTTTCTTTCTTTCTAATAATACCACGCATTTCAAAATCGTTTCAAGCGTTTACAGAAACAGACATACAAAATGCACTCTGAATCAATAAATTTTTTTTGGCTAGTTGTAATATGCATGGTGGGTACGACAATACGACAAAAATGAAACCACGTAAAGTACTCATAAATACGATCAACTTTTCATATGGTAACACAGATATTAAAAAAAGTCGGATATATTCTCGCTAACAAAAAACTCTGTGTCACTCAAGTCGGCCACCACGCTGTACGTACAAGCCGGCTCGCACACATTCACACATTAGTTGAGCGCGAGTAATCGAATCTGTGTAAACGGCTACAGAGTCTAATTTCCCGCGCAATAGCCAACTAAGGTGTGCGTCAGAGGTGGCCGACTCCATAGACACAGTTTTTTGTTAGCGAGAATATGTCCTCCTTAGTCTGTGTATGGGAACGACTTCAAATCGGAAAACAGCTTTTTATATATTTTAGCTGAGGAGACATTTGTATGAAAAGCTGTTTTTTTTTTCGATTATTTTACGTAGCTGTCGTAATGTGTAATGTCGTATACACCAGTATATAAAAATCCTCGTCCAAACTATATCACTCACTATAAAATATAATATTGATACCGGCCCGATAGCTGCTACTGGACAAGGTTGGATCAAAGCCTGCCTCGCTTCAATGCGTCCCAACGGAAAATATTTATGGCCAGAGTTTCTTATATTGAATAACTGGATTTTGAATTCACTCGCTTTTTTTCGAAAGAAATACGGTTTTGCTAAAAAATTGTTTTGTTTTGGTAATATGGTAGACGTTCCTTAAGAAGATGTACTTTGGAAATATGATTTTGCAATGTTGGGTTAAAGATCAACGAACACGAACAAAAGTGTGAAATATTTCTTCGGTGTTTTCAGGGTTGGTCCCGTTGTAAAAGTTGCTCATAATGATTACAATAATCCCTGAAAATTCTTTGATAAGGGAAAAATGGAACGCGTGTGCACATACATAATAAAACGTGTTGTTTAGGGTTCCGTACCCGAAGGGTGCCAAATGGGACCCTGTTAAGACTCCGCTGTCCGTCCGTCCGTCTCAGGGTCTGTATCTCATGAATGGTAATAGGTAGATGGCTGAAATTTTCAGAAAATGAGAATGTATATTTCTATTGCCGCTATAACAACAAATAATAAAAATGAAATAAAATAAAAGGGGGCGCCCATACAAGAAACGTATTTTTTTGGCGTTTTCTTTTTCATAGCAAAGTTGAGTTAGTTAAGATTGTACGGAACCCTCCGTGTGCGAGTCCGACTCGCACTTGGCCGGTTTTATTTATACTACTACTACTCTCTAGGTATATGGCCCGCCTGATGTTAAGCGGTTACCGTAGCCATATAGACACTTGCAACACACGAGGTATCACCCACTCTCTCCCCAATAAGCTCAGGCAACCTTACTCACGCGCAGGAACACAACATCAAGTTATTTGGCAGCGGTATTCTGTATGGTGGAGGTACTTCCCCAGCCGAGCTGCTCTTTGAGCGAATAAACGCTACGCTCTACCTCTCTTAAATACCTTAATCATACATAGTAAACCAAGTACGTAAACAGGGCCGCCGTAAGCGGGCGTGCAAAGCGTGCAACGCACATGGGCGGCACGCCCAGGGGGCGGCAAATCGACCGACTCATACCTAATTCAAGTCATTGTACCCCTGGCCGGTCGACTCCTACGCAGAGAGCGCGCATAGAATACCAACTTGGGCCGCCTAGCCCGACCGCGACAGGCATTTTGAGAAAACATTAATTATCCTTTTTTTGACAAAACTCAGAGTAAGTAGTCGTAGGGCGGCATAATCGGTATTGCACGCGGGCGACGAAACAGCTCGCCTGCGCCTCGGGCCTGTACGTAAACACCAGGCTATGTGTTGTATAGTACAGTTCACAGTCGTCGTCAGGTCGAGACTGGCTGGCGAGGCAAAGTGCCAACTCACTCCCCTTGTTGCAGGCAATGTGGACATTACGTAAATATAGAAGTTTTCTATTAGGTAATAAACTGTACTTATTCTTATGATTTGGGTTTGGATGGTCGTTTTATGTTTTTGTTACCTATTAAAATTTTTGTGTGGACGAATCTCAGAAACCAGGCCGATTAAAAATATAAAATCACTTATGATGAGTTGATGTTTGACCTCCTATGAAGTCTGTATACAGCACAGCATTTATTTATTTATTTTACTTTATTTATTACAGTTACACACCAATTACAATAATTAAAGATATACAAAAATTAAGAAAATTACAATTAATTACATTATATAACATATTTAAATATTAATAAACACAGTCATATATCCTTCTCACAGAATCACAAACACTCACACAATATATCCGACCATCCACAAACAGATCACAGTCAGGATTGTTTTCCAGCAGGGCTATTTTAAAACGTCGGATTCGATATCGGAAACGGATTTTAAAAAATCCGAGGCGAATTTCAGCAATTACTATTTAAATTTCCGAAAACTTTTCGATGAATTGAATTGATATTTCCGTAAAGAAACATTAAAATTATTCTAATTACGAAATTAAAAAAGCAATTGCGGAATATCGCCTCGTTAGTTTTTGAATCCGTTTCCGATATCGAATCCGAGCGTTTTAAAATAGCCCTGCTGGAGAGCGAGAGAGTCTTAAGAATAGATTGTTGTTCATCAAAAGTAAAACTTATGTCATAGGCTCATAGTTCAACTTCACTACTTCGATCTGAATTCAAAATTTCGACTTACGCATGCTGTAGGTCCTGAGGCGCCGATCCCACGGAGAAGAGTTCTAGAGTTCCGCGTTCCGAGTTCTGCATTCCGCGTTGACTGTAAGCTATGTGGGGCCTTTGAAGGTAAAAAAAAGTGTATGATGTGCGATCAGTAGCGAATATTGCAGAACTCTAGAACTCTAGACTGCTTGCTGTGTGCACAATAGTCAACACGGAATGCAGAACTCGGAACTTCAGAACTCTGTGGGGGTGATCAGCGCCTAAGACTCACACAAAAATGTATTCCAATTTTAAGTCTACGAGTTCTATTCTTATTAACCTTAATTAAAACTTTCATAGTAACACAGTAATGTACAAAATCACTTTTAGGATACCGTAAGTATTTTAAAAAGGAAAAAACGAAACGAGTACCTACAATATGAGTAGAATGAGCTCCCCGCCGTGGTTTTCCCAATGGAGTACAGCATGGGGTTCTTCAAAAAGGGTGTGAAGAGATTTCAGCAGGGTCGGCAACGCGCAAGTGATACCCCTGGTATTGCAAGCGTCCATAAGCTACAGTAACCGCTTACCATCAGGCGGGCCGTATGCTTGTTTGCTACATAAGTAGTATAAAAAAGAAACCTTCATTTGATCACTTCGTCTGCCCGTCCGTCCATCAATACCCTTTTTATCTGAAACAGGTAGAGATATCAAGTTGAATTTATTCCAGCTTCTAAGCCAACGCAATCAATAGATACAGGTACTCATGTAATAAGGAGGATACTGTCTTATTACATGATTTAAGTCTAGTCTAGTAAAACCAATTTAAGATAATCCTGTCTCTTATTGTTGTATGACGTTAGAAAGTGACGGCCATATTTAATTTGATTCTCACATTCACTTACATTTCGGATTGTTAAAATAAGATTTCCATCGTTAATATAACAAGTGGCACTGTGAGCCGTAGACCTCGCGAGTCTCGATAAGTAGGTATATAAAAATTGTACATGTAATAATATAATAGCTGAACCTACTCACAAAAATTCACGATAATCAGTTGAGGAATGCAGCATATCACCCTAAGGATGTTCACTGGGTAACATAGGCCTCTCCCATTAACTTCCACTTAGAGCGTTTTTGGGCCGCTTGCATCCAACGTAGCCGAGCGACTCTGACCAGGTCGTCGGTCGACCTGGTGGGAGGGCGTCCCACACGGCGCTTTCCAGTACATGGTCACCAATCGAGAACCTTCCTGCCCCATTATATATCGGTTCTTCGAGCGATGTGACCTGCGTATGGCACTTCAGCTTATTAACTCTACGTTCTATATCGTTTTTTTTTGTTTTCCTACGAATGTCCTCATGTCGGACCCTGTCACGTAAAGAAATTCCGAGCATAGCTCGTTCCATAGCGCGCTGAGTGACTCTGAGCTTATTTATGCGGCCAGCATTGAAAGACCACGACTCACGTCGACAGACATACGACAGCATTTTTGTCCAAGCTGAAACGGAGACGCTTCGCTCGCTCGGTCAATAATTTCTTATTCAAGTTAATTCAAGTCTTAAATAAACTATAGTATATAAACCAAATTGCTTATAAAACAAAGCACTAAGTGTAAGTTACATATAACTTTGTAACCCTAGCGTAGATAAAACGATGGTAATAAATCGTAGAGCCGGCTACGTCGTAGCCCCGTAGCCCGTAGCAGCTCGTAGCAGGATCCCGGATCAGGTTGCCTGAGCCCGCATTTATCATACCTGAAGGTTTTTGTGTAGTTAAGTGTTGGGAATATAATTTAACCATAACTTTTTATGGAACACTCTTTATATTAATTTATGGTCTTGAACGTTATTTTCCATTAAGAACTTTTATATATTTTCATTAAGATTTTCTTTGTTAAACAACCGATTTAAGTAATTATTTAATCAAAATAAAAAAATGTTTTTTTTTTTTCAGTTTAGGCCCTAATATATCTATTTATGAGAACGCTTCAGTTGACACCGGTTCTGAATATATTTCAAGTGAAAAGTCTTCAGCAATTAACTCAGCAAAGCATTTTTTTTGGAACCTTGCTTTTTTTCTTTTCATTACAAATTGGACAAGTACAGAAAAAAATACTAAAACCACGTATAGTAAGGCCTTTATCAAATAACCTTCGAAATTTCTTTGAAACATTTAGTTACCTTTGAGTGGTCCAAATTAAAGATTAATAAATTTAAAGATCACCTACTGTTATTATATATTTGATACAATATTTTTTTGTAAATATATTTTTTAATCCTTGCGACATCGCTTATTCTATTTACCTATTTACATTTAATAACTGTGCTGTTCACACAAAATTGTTTTATATTCTCAATTAAAAACTAATTTAATTGTTAAACCCATTTTGTTAGTTTAGACTCGAGTTTACCTAACAAGACCTAAGTTCTGAACGCTCCACCCGCTTTGAGGCGAGGGATTTAATCTCATCAATATTTGGTTTACCCTTTATTTTACCAGCGAAACATAGTCTACTTGTTTGTTTTTTTGAAATTTTAATGTTTATTTATAATTTAAATCTATACTGACGGGTCAGTTGGCGCGGTTAGTTAAGATTCCAGATTATTATTAAACTGTTTTCAGGATTAGAAGATATCGGTGACAGTTCACTTTTGACAATTATAGTCATGCGCCTTAACGATATCCAATCGATTTTTTTGTTGTATCGAGAAAGTTAATAAAGAAAGTCTAATCGATTTTTATTTTAGTGCTTTTATTTTCCAAATTATATTTCCTTATCACTGTCTTACTGCTTAATACCGCCTCGTGTATACTTACCAACTTTGCACACATGTATCATACTATACTATTATCGTTGTTCTTAATTTCAGATAATTATTACAGGATTTATGAGAAATTGTTTGTTAATTGATACTTACCTAGTAATGTAAGAATATACTCTCTCTCTTTGATATCGTACAGATATACCGACATTTTTTGGTACTTAAAAATATTTCGATATTGATAAACCTATTCAAAAATAATCGATATAACATATATCGATACTTTTTTGAATTTCCCTGTCGATCAAGCATTGTCAATCACTATAGGTAAATGTTCCGTTTCATGCAGCAAGTATTTTAAGGATATCCTATTTCTTAATTATTAAAATTATCAAGCTATATTAATGTGCTGAAATTATTTCTTAATTATGTATAGCGATATATAATGTATTTTTGTAATGATATAAAATGGAAATTAAAATATTTTTTTGTAAAATATTATATTAGTTACTCGCAAGTAGTATGAGTGAACCGGAAAATGTGAACTGTCACCGATATCTTCTAATCCTAAAAACACAAACAAAGAAAAAAATAGACATATTCAGTAATTTTGCGTGATGTCCAAAAAGGATGACTCAGTTTTACTCCTGGTTTTCAGTCGAACCCTTTTTGACATCACGAAAATCTGAAACAGGTAAAGTAAACATAATAAAAAATTTCAATAAAAAAGGTACAAAATCCAAACTTTCCTTTTTTTTTATTCATTCTCTTCAAAATTAAGTAATATTAAAATCAAAACCTTTCACGTTACTGAATACATGATCTTTTGAAACGGTTTGTTGTGTGTGCTTTTTCATAACACATTTAGGAAGACACTAGTATCTAAAATACAGGCTTGGCCTAGTTTAGATACTAGCATTAAAAATATGTTATTAGTATACACTCATGTTTTTAAAATTCAAGAACTTGACAAAATTGTATATTTTTTAAATGTTCGCAGTTTTAGTGATCGCACTCGGCTTGTATGTCGACTTGGTTAAGAACATTTTTGTAATACCCTCTTAGTTTATGTTTAGTTCTTATTTGTGTCATATCATTTGTGTATTTTGGATGGTTCTCAATAAATTTATTATTATTATTATTAAACTAACCTCTAAAAAGAAATCACACTTTAATACGGACACAACGCCTCGCTTCATCGTTTCTTATACGAATAGCAAAGGAGTGGAACTCTCTTCCGAGGTCTATGTTTCCTAGCCCACCCACCTATAACCTAGATGTATTCAAGGCCAGAGTGAATAGGCTTTTTCTGGGTAAGCGTGCTACATCCTCGGCCTCGTCATAACTCCTCATGGGGTCAGTCGAAGGCCAAATGCAAGCCCATTTAACATAAAAAAACAACATTAAGAACAATCAAACACAGATAAATATACAGTAAATCACTACAATATCTATGAATGCATCTATATGCAAACTGCTCACGCGTCGCACAAGGTAATGTTGTTGACGCTATCACTCTATTATTATTCTTACTCTATGTCCACCGGTTTACGCCGTGTGTTAGGTTTGTATTAATCATTATGTAAATCATTAAAAAAAACAAGTAACAAATTCTATTTCGGAATTGAGTCTGCTCATACGTTCTAGGTTACGTTTAGAATTACGTAAATTATTCGACTTCGTTTCGTATAAAACGGGAACGTGGGCGATTCAGGGAACTGAAACTTGATAAGGAGTAGACAGAAACTGTTCTAAAAATAGACGTTTGCAGTTTGCGCATTTATTGAATATACTCGTCTATGTAACGTTTGTATAGGTATAATTATTAAACAGTATAAAATATTGCTTGTAATGATTGATGTAAAGTAACAATTTAGCTTCCTATTTAATGAAAGACTTTTCAGAAATTACATCCAAATATACATTATTTCACGGTAGTTTTAGGCGGTTTAAGCAAGACTTTTAAAAAGTTGCTAATTGACAAAGTCAAAGTCCATTTATTATATTTAGGCCCCAAAGGGGCACTTATGAAGGTCACATTTACTGATTACCACTGGTTCGGAACTCGGCCTTCAAGTGAGAAGAATCCGGCAAGAAACTCAGCAAGGTTACATTTTTTTAATATTTTTTGGACAATAAAAAATTGTTTTTCTCATTCCTTTATAATTTTAAATTCTTTGAGTATTTGTGTTTTTTTTTTTTAATTTCTCTTTTGTATTCGTGTCCTTATTATTTTGTCGTAGCATGTAGACCTATTGTTCATTGTTGAAGTTGTGTGCAGTTGTCATTGGACAGCAGGTTTATGTAATATTTTATCTTCTTTATGTTTTTGGGTAAATAATATATTACTGTACCGTTAAATTAAAAAAATACAAACTTGCAAACTCTACCTTTATAATATTAGTGTAGATATATCGTATCATATACAGGGTGTTTTTTTGGTCAGCGACAAGCGACCCAGGAGCGGTAGTACATAAAATACATTTTCCAGAAATGGACTTAATTCCATTAAATACTGTAAAGGCGTTGAGAAATACCTTATTCAGTTTGAAATAAAATTTCCGCAAAGTATGGTCACTAGCCACGTGCACTGGCTAGAGCTAGGCGCAAGCCGCCATCGCCCCAACCCTTTTGCTCCCTCGCACTCCCGTTGAGTATTACGTCTATATTTTAGCTTATTACAAGATTTTCAAAATAATATTATTTTTATTATTATAAAAAAATAAAGTATTTTTTTTTATATTTTTTTTACCACCGGTATCAGTTGCATTATCGACCCTGAGTCGCTCGTCGCTAACCAAAACAACAACCTGTATAAGTATGAGTAATAATAATATAATTTAGAGAGGTAGAGAGAGCGTAGCGTTTATTTGCTCAAAGACCACCTCGACTGGGTGCGTACTTCCACCTTACAGAATACCGCAGCCAAATAACTTTATGTTGTGTAAAGTTGTGTTCCTGCGCGTGACTAAGGTCGCCAGAGCTCACTGGGGAGAGGTCGGTAACGCGTGAGCGATGCTGCGTGTGTTGCAAGCGTCCATATGGCTACGGTAACCGCTTACCATCAGGCGGGCCGTGTGCTTGTTTACCAACTTAAAAAAAAATGTAAAAGAGTTTATATCAAGTGTGTGAACCTCTGACACCCAAACTAAGATCAAACTTGTATTTTGGGAATCAGCGACCTTCAACATTTTGTCGACCTATGTTACAGCCTGCTCAAAATGTCCTTCCGGGGCTTAATATACGAGGTCTACGTGCGAAGAATTGAAACATAAACATTTACCAAAGGTTCTGGACTATTGGACTCAAAGACTGGGAACAATCGACCCCTTACGCCGTAACTACATAATTTTATAGGCAATAAAATTTGAGTACATGAAACTAAATTACTTTACTTGTAAATATCATTAACTAGCTATCCCCCGTGATTTCATCCGCGTTCCCGGGATAGCCTATGTCCTTCTCCATACCATAGGCTAATCATCTAGGCCTTTCATGATAATCCGTTCAGTAGTTAAAGCGTAACAAACAAACAAACTCACTTTCGCATTTATAATATTAGTTGAGATTATTAGACTTGTTGCCTACTTCACTAACCGCACTGAAAAAAATGGACAAGTAATTACAAAATTTTATTTAACAGTAACACAAAATTTGACGACCAATAACCTAAACAGAGTGACTTGCGAACTAAACTTACCAGTAACAAAACTAGTTTTTATTCGTTACTAAATTATTTGATTAAATGTAACTAAAGTTAGTTTTTCGACAACTAAAGTTAGTTTTCCGACAACAAAACGTCAACTTACATAACAAGTTTTGTAAATCATTTTTTTCAGTGCGATTTAATCGGCCTAGGACTAGTCGGATAGACCTCATAACAAAAATGGTCTAAAACTATCGCCTGGCATTAATAACCATACAAACAATCATCTAACTACAACTAATCAACGATAAGGCGTTACATAATGCGTTCCATCGCTCGCCGGTCACGTTCTGTTGTCACACGGTCACCCGCTGGCACTCCCGCCGCGTAATGGAACGTAAACAACCCCAACAACTTACAACTAGCTATGGTGGTAATTTTATGAAGTCACCTTGGTTTACTTATAAGGTAAAGTCGACTGTAACGTTCATAAGTCTTCATCTTCATCATCATCAGCCTATAATGTCCCACTGCTGATCACGAGCCTCGTTTTCAAATGAGGGTGAAAGGGAATGGGCAGATACTCCACCACGCATTCCCACTGAGAATCAGAGGAGGTAGGCTTGTGGTCAACCTACTCAAGGAGGCTTCCAACTAGCTTAAAGACTATCACAATTGATACTTCCGAAGCACAGAAAACGCTCGAGTTGGAATACTACTAGGCGGTCACCCATTCAGGTACCGACTCGACCGGTGATAGATTACGGTTGGTAAGTGTCTTATCAAGGCCTAAACTGAATAAATGAGAAAGGGGACAATCTATAAGTCCGTGATAAGACCTGTCTGAATGTATGGTTCGGAATGCTGGGCAGTAAAGAGGACGGATGAAAGACGATTGCATGCAGCTGAGATGAGGATGTTTAGATGGATGTGTGGAGTGACAAGAATGGATAAGTTAAAGAAATGAGTACATAAGGGGAAGCTTGAAAGCGCCAGTGACTGAAAATTTGAGAGAGAACCGTTTATCGTGGTATGGACATGTTATGAGAATAAATGAAAGCCACGTCACTAAAAAAGTTATGAACATGAAAGTGGATGGATCGCAACCGAAAATAACCAAATAGATTTTGATTTTGAGGTGTAGCTTGAACTATAGAGACATATCGGGTTTCAAAAGTGGTGAAATTCAATCCTCAATTGATTTAAATGAAATCTAACCATACACATAAAACTTAATTGGACTGTTTTACAAAAAAACTTTAACCGACTTCAAAGTACACTAAGAACAAATCAAATCCTGATATGATGACAATGGGACCAAACGGGAAGTGTACCCTATCAAATAAAAAAAACAATTTTTCGAATCGGTTAATAAATGACGGTGTTATGAGGTAACAAACATTAAAAAAAATACAACCGGATTGAGAACCTCCTCCTTATTTGAAGTCGGTTAAAAAATGACTGCACTGCGGTCATAATAAGGAAACATTTACGGATTGTAAAACCAAAGTAGCGACCACGAATAGCCACTAACAACAAGAACAGCCAAACTTCAACCATAACCTCACCAGAAACCCATTATACAACCTCGAATCCTCGCAAAATTGCAGTTCAACGCAAAATTTCGCAAATGATAAAGGTAAAATTACTCAAAAGCACACAATAGGTGCGACAATGACACCAAATAACCTAAATATAAACGTCCCGGGTGACCAGAAAGGCGGCCGGGGTGTTTTATTTGACGCTCGCGTGATGAAGCCCCATATCAAATCAAATATCTAGGTGGGGCCATGAAAGAGGCTGTTAGGCGGAGCGGGAGCGATGAAATCCAACCTATCCTCAAAATTGTACATCGAGGACAAATCCCTTTAGTACCCAAGCAGTCAAGAGTCTAAGTCCCGGGTTCAAATCCTACAATGCTGTTGAGCTTACGGTGATGAAAAACATCGTGAGGAAACCATAGCACGGTGGTAAGGGTACTTTTTAGTACCCATCTGGCTGGCTAGCACCCTCATGTTGAAAATCTGTCGCCAAGAACCTATCGATGTAATCCCACAGTTGCACTTGAGAGCCAGTTCCTTTTAGGCTCTGTGTGCTTACCACCTTCGGCTACATCATAGCCTCTGTCCTTCTCCATGCCATAGGCTATCTGCATACCAAATTTCATCGTGATCGGCCCATTAGTCTATGATTGATGCTTGAACAAAAAAAACAGATGCATAAATAGATCCTGGGACATTCCTCACACAGGTCATCTGATCCCAAACTAAGCAGAGCTTGTACTATGGAAACCAGATAACTAATATAATACATATACTACTTTTTGTTTGTAAATACATACTTAATATACATAATTATAACCAGACTCAGGATATACAGACATGTTCATGCACACAAATGCATGTCCTGTGTGGGAATCGAACCCACGACCTGCGGCGCGTAAGGTGAACCTTAACCAACTGCGCCAACTGGCCCGTCTATCATGGAAAGTTTATTTTTGTCACGCGTTAATAAGCTGACAAATCCCGCTAGTTCTATGGCCCTCAATACCGCCGTCCATCTACAAAATGGGCCAGAAACGGTACACTACCGTGAACTTTGCCCTTATTCCCCGAAAACCGGTAATTTTCACCATATCACGCTGAATAATATTGTTTCATAATAACTGTGCTATGACATAATACGTCTAGTGACCTACTTCCTTTTAAAGTTAGCCAGTTTGTGGTATGTTTAAAAGCTATTTACTTAAAGGCATATTACACTATTAAGATATATATATTATATATTACTAGAAGCGCTCGTGGTGTAGCATGATTAGCCGTTCTTAATCGATCGGCAAAGTTAAGCTACGCCTGTCGTGGTCGGTACCTGGATGGGTGACCGTCTAGTGGTATTTCAAATCGAGCGTTTCCGTGCTTCGGAAGGCACGTAAAGCCGTTGGTCCCGGTTATCACTTAATTGTGATAGTCGTTAAGCTAGTTGGATGCCTCCTAGGCGGCTTGAAAAATTCCAACAGGAGGTTGACCACTAGCCTACCTCCACCGATCCGCAGTGGGCACGCGTGGTGGAGTATTGCCCATTCCCTTTCACCTTCATTTGTGAAAGGAGGCCTGTGCTCAGCAGTGGGACATTATAGGCTGATGATGATGATATTACACTATTCGATATCAAGACAGTCTTACTAAGATTTAGGAAAGTGTAATAAGAGTAAGCAAGGTAGTCTGTCTAATTAGACCGACCGAATGGGTTCGGCCGTGCTTGCTTGCTGAATATCGCGTAGTGTAATAAGACTTAGCACGCTTAGACCGTTCAGTCGGCGCGTGGCGGCGGCGGAGTGAAGTCCACGGGTAAAGTCCGTGTCTGTTTGTTGTGACGTGCACAATGGCTTGTTTAAAAGAAAAGGAAGTGATTTTTAATGTTATTGATGTGTATACCGTGACATGCCATATTTATAGCAGAAAAGTCACAAAAATACTTCTTAACCTTCTTCACCTATATTATACTTTTTTCTTTTGTATTCAAACCAATTATCACGGCAAGAGGTATGGCGATTTTCTGGTACTTCGAAAGTCTTCCCATGACACCGCGACAACCGTCACGGGCTGCGTACACCTTGCAAATGAGTTAGCATGCGATATTCAGCAAAGTGTAATAGCGAGCTTGTCTAATTAGACTTTTAGACAGTCTTACTAAGACTGGCTTGATATCGAATAGTGTAATAAGGCCTTAAGGTTAGGTTATCATCATCATCATGAAGGCAGAGGTGATTGGTTCAATTCCCATCCAGAACATTTGTGTGTGTCAGTTTGTGCCGGGTCTGGTAGTAAACGGTTGACGTAACCTACGCTTGCAACCAGGATTTTGATGATAATGTGCGAGCAAATCGGCGAGCTTCGGACTCACATGGTACCATAGCCATAGTCTCGACCGCGGTGGCTTAGGTAGACAGTTTACTTTTTACCCGACTGACCCGGAAAGAAGGTTATGTTTTTCGAGTGTATGTATGTATGTCTATTTCTTTGGTACGCTCTGCAGCCTAAACGGCTTGATGGATTTAAACATATGAGGTGTCGTTAAATTCGTCGTAACTGTGGGAGTGTCATAGGGTATATTATTTTTATATGGCGTCTACGAATAAAACATAGGGACCCCCCCTATGTTTTATTCGGCTTGATGGATTTAAACATATGAGGTGTCGTTAAATTCGTCGTAACTGTGGGAGTGTCATAGGGTATATTATTTTTATATGGCGTCTACGAATAAAACATAGGAACCCCCCCTATGTTTTATTCGGCTTGATGGATTTAAACATATGAGGTGTCGTTAGATTCGTCTTAACTGTGGGAGTGTCATAGGGTATATTATTTTTATATGGCGTCTACGAATAAAACATAGGGGGGGTATTAAAAACAAAAATTTCCAAGCATAAATGCAATACCTTATAACATTCAAGTTATATTCAAAATCTTGTTTTTCTCTTTTCAGTTAATTTTTGTTTTACGCAGTCGGGTTTTTTGTTTCTTTTAATAATTTAATTTAAGTTTCCATACTCACCGAAGCATTCAAGTTTTGATTTTATATTTTGCGGGACATAGACATTCAAGTAATCTGATCAATCAGGCAGATTCAAACATTTTGATTAAATGGTAATACAAAAATTCATATTTCATCATGCCATTTGACAACATTTTACTGTGTAATATCTTTATTTACAACAAATATGTACAAAATACAATCTACATATAGAAAACTTCCTAAACCTGCCGCTGCTTCCGATTAACGGCAGGGTTCCCAGAAGGCTGGCAGCGTTTCCTCTTTGGATAGCCAAGCTGACGCGTTGGCGGAAAAAGCTCCCCGCCCGCTGGTCTCCGGAGGTCACGATCAAACAACATTTTTGATAAAACTTTCCCACAGACATGCCAATTTGATAAAACAGGCTGCCTGTTTGAATTACTTGAACATCTATGGCCCCGCATTACGTTATTCTTAGAGCTGATTTTTCAATAGCTGTATCTGGCTGCTTTTGTGAGGTAATTAATCTAGCGATTGAAAAGATTGGACCTCAGTAAGCCGATTTCATAATAAAATAATCTGAAAAATCTGGCTATGTAAAAAATGCCATCTGGCAATACCCAGCGGAGTATTAGGTACCCTAAAAAGGCAAATACCGTCCTCAAGCCCTTAAATTAAGACAAATATCTTCCCACTTCATATCGGAAAGTCATTTCTGTCCCAAATATCGATTTGGGGCCGGTTAATGGCCCAAATTCGACGCTTCTAATGAATTATCGTCCTTTGTGCTTAAATGTCATTTTTTTACCATAAATTTGCCTAATGGTTATAAATGCCTGTGGATAACTGAATAGGCATGAAAATATCTAGATGTACACACAAATGTTTGGAATCTTAGTGCGTATTTATTAGTTTCCTTTATTTTCCAGTCAATAATCTATAATCTCATTCAGTAATGTTTTCAACTATTTTACACAGCATAATATAAAATGTAAGTTTCTAGCATTGAAATTGAATAAGATAAAATTTCCGCCTAAAATACATTCTACATACTAATGTACCTACTATATACACTTCCTAATGAGGTCGCACTAATTTAGTCAACATTTTAGAAGTTCCCGGCTCGTGTAAATAGTTTCCACATTCTCAGCGTACTCCGACTGCGTTATTAAAATACCTGAAAGAAGACGACAAATTTCCTCACAAACATGTGGCCTGGAGTTTTATGAATACTCATATAATTTAGAACAATTTTCAGGGAGGAAATATTTTATAGCAAAATTAAATTATTCTTTGCAATAAAGTTCTCATTTTGTGTCCGCCAAAATTACTGGTGTTAGATTCATATTGGTTGGATCATATTATTATGGTAGAAGGATTGAGTGAAGTGGCAGCAGTGACCGTAACGCAAATAGCAAAGCTAATAAAAGTGTGGGTATTTGTATTTGTAAGGGTTAGTTTATCAAAAGTTCTCGAGCTATACACAGCCCATTTCTTGGAAATAGTGTACGTTTTTATAACAAAATCCCACCTTCGGTAACCAAAATGACTGATTTTAAGTTCAAATCTCTCGTAAAGAAAGTTTTGAAAGCACGAGCTTATTACAAGGTAGCCCATTATATTGAAGATAAAGATGTCTGGAAATAGCTTCACTCTGCACAAGTGCACTGTACAAAATCCAGTAGATAATTATACCTACATAATTATGAACCAGTGCAGGTTATTATTTTTTATTATTTTGTATTTTGGTGTTTTGTTTTTTTTTATGTTTATGCGTTTTTATGATTTTGTATTTTATTTTGTAAAATAAAAAGTAATGTTTTGTTGTTTTTTTCTTTGATGTTCAAAGAAAAATATTTAAAAAATGTAACCTTGCTGAGTTTCTTGCCTGTTCTTCTCAGTTGAAGGCCGACTTACGAACTGGTGGTAACTTCAGTAGCTTTGACCTTCATAAGTGCCCTACTAGGGCCTAAATTGAATAAATAGCTTTGACTTTGACTTTGACTTTGATTGCGATCATTGTTTTACCCGGTTCTGTAGCTTAGTATAATTTAAGTCTGTTATGTTTGTGAAGTGAAGTGATTATCTAATTGTAAGATTATAACAATAAACCTATCGGGGCCCATGAGGAGTTTATTGCGTCGCTTCTTCTCCTCATACGGGACTTTTCTGAAGCGATAGTATTACGTTGTTTCATTGCCTGCACTACGCCCACCGAATCCTGGTACCACAGAACCTTAACCATGGTGTTCGTATCACTTGGCAGTCGCTGACGCTATTACTAGGGGCTCAAAAATATATAAACCGGCCAATGCACGTCGGGCTATGCGCAGTGTAGGGTTTTTTAAATTGCCCGTTACAATATACGGACTTAGAAAGAAAGGGAAATAAAGGGTCGTAGATGAAGCGCTCGTGGTGTAGCATGATTAGCCGTTCTTAATCGATCGGCAAAGTTAAGCTACGCTTGTCGTGGTCGGTACCTGGATGGGTGACCGCCTAGTGGTATTTCAAATCGAGCGTTTCCGTGCTTCGGAAGGCACGTAAAGCCGTTGGTCCCGGTTATTACTTAATTGTGATAGTCGTTAAGCTAGTTGGATGCCTCCTAGGCGGCTTGAAAAATTCCAACAGTAGGTTGACCACTAGCCTACCTCCACCGATCCGCAGTTGGCACGCGTGGTGGAGTATTGCCCATTCCCTTTCACCTTCATTTGTGAAAGGAGGCCTGTGCTCAGCAGTGGGACATTATAGGCTGATGATGATGATGATGATGAGATGAAACTATGAGAGAGATAGAGATACAGATTTTAGAGAGGTAGAGCGTAGCGTTTATTCGCTCAAAGAGCAGCTCGACTGGGGAACCTCCACCTTACAGAATACCGCAGCCAAATAACTTTATGTTGTGTAAAGTTGTGTTCCTGCGCGTGAGTAAGGTCGCCAGAGCTCATAGGGGAGGGGGGAAAGGTCGGTAACGCGTGAGCGATGCTTCGTGTGTTGCAAGCGTACATATGGCTACAGTAATCGCTTATCATCAGGTGGGCCGCATGCTTGTCTATCGACTTAGTTGTATAAAAAAAAAAGATAAATAAAAACCGGGAGCGCAAAGCTAGTTTATAATATATTCGCAAAGTTACAAAACTTTTACAATAACAAATTAATTCCATTTCAACAAAGAGCCAGGCTTTAACAGATGGTCAACAAGGTAGTCACGATAAATCACAAATTACGAATTTCTTTGAACAACAACTAAATCTGTTTTTACTTTGCTTTGGCAAGGCTTACTAATATGAATTTATTACTATATTTTTGCTGTTATATCAACATTGTACAGTCAGCATCGAAAGTAGCTGATCACATTGTAGTTGTACCGTGTCACTGCGACTTTGACAGCTCCGGTACCATTCTGGACAAATGGTAGTGAGTGATCACGGTGCGACTCACATTTTCTCTTGAGTACCAGGGGCGAGTACTGTGGCGGCGTGACCTACCGCAGATGGTCCCAGACGCCTCGTAAGGGGTTGCCTGGTATAGTGTGCCGTCTTTTATGACCGAGAGGTTGGCAGAGGTGGCCACTATAGAAAATCTCAGTAGACATATGGGGGTATGTACCGTGTCACTTTAAGCAATTCGCAGTTTTCATACAGTCAAGAGAATGCCAATAGATTAGTTAGGTATTATGAAATGGCACTAAAATGGAAATCTACTTTTGGCTTTGACCTAACAATATTATTGTATGCTTGTTTGCTAACTTTATACCACTAATAAAAAAATCATTTCGTGTTTTATATCTAGTCAAACTTTTTTATAAAGCGAGCAAGTATACGGCCCGCTTGATGGTAAGCGGTTACCATAGCCTATAGACGGTTGCAACAGCAGGGGTACTCGCGAGTTGCCGTATGGACCTATAATAAAACGAGATTACAGAAAATAAGAGACAGAGAAAGAAAGAAATTATCTTCTAAGGCGATGATGATGAACGTCGGATGCTGAGCCGGAGGTCCCAGGTTCGAATCCCATAATGAGCTTGAGCTTTCGGAAACTTTGTAGTACCCACCTAACTGGCTACCCTCAACTTGAAAATCTGTCTTCAAGCACCTTTCGGTTTGTTCCGCCGGCAGCTGCACTTGTGAGCCAGTTCCTTGTAGGTTTTGTGTGCTTACCACCTTCGGCAATATCATCACTTACCGTGGTGATATTGCGAACAAACACAGGCCTAAATACAGTAAAAAAAACGTAGCTTTTTGAATGTAATTATTAGGGAAATATCTATGAATAACTAATTTTATTAATTAATCAGATAATGTGGAGAAATATTCCAAAACGATTCTAAATTCAAAGTCCCTTTGCTCTCTGGAATTAAAGAACCAAAAATAGAAAGATTCAAACACATAGATAAGAATAAAGATTTCCTAGGAAATCTTTCTTAGGAAAATCGAATCAGTAAAATCCAAACGGATAGAAGCCGGAGGCTGCCAGCGCTAACTATAACTGTAAACATTCAGATTATATCTACCAGTTCTCGACTGCCTACTGAATCCCCGACAATCCCGAAAGTCGTTGAAAAAGGTTCGACTACGTAGTGATACCATGTGTTATTTATTTGCAGGACAGTTTTTGTTATATAGGCTTACGTTTGAATAAAATCTATCAAACAATCACACATTATTGCCGAGTCTGTTTTTTGTTTGTCCCACTCTTGTGTGTGTGTCTGAAAGTCATGTTTTACAAGTCTCTTGTCGTCTATGTACTTCTCTTTTTTCGTATATTATACATGTGCTGCCAAATCGGGCCTATTACATTGTGACAACTTTAGTTCTTAAGTGCTGCTGAAGGAAAACATTAGTAGTTGCTTTGCTAAGCGACAGATTATCAAAATCCCATAATTTATGTTAATAGAATAATATATGTAGTTAATATTTATTATTGTTTTAAGTTAATACTCTTATTGGCTATATTATTAGCACTAACTAACTAAGGTTATTAAACCTTTACCAACGATTTAATTGCACCTTCGTAAGCACGGAACAAAAAAGTATTTTCCTTTGTATCAGTTATTATGATGCATTTACAAATTATTGTGATATTTTTTTATTTATTTGAAGCTTCAACAATTCTCATATAAACACTTTTCTCGTAAAATTACAACGGTTAATTTTGTTCTACATTACAAGCAATATGCTTTGAGCTCTAAATAGGACAAATAGTATTATTTATAGTTACAACTTTGTATATTAAACATTTCTTACTTATCCCGATAATCTCAACAAAATGGCCACCCTAACCCAACCCTGAGGCTCAGCAATCTCAAATTGTATTCCCCTTTTCATCCTTCGAAACTTGTTCGTACAAATTATCAAGTGATTTGCAATTCAGATGCTGAATTAGTAAGATCAAAAATGTAGGCTTTTATATCCTGTTAGACTATTTTTTACAAAGGTTTGATAATTGAAATGATTACATCATTGGATCTGAAGACATTTTCTGATAAATTAACCAAACTCACTTACTCAGCCTTTAAAATTGTCTCTACCACAGGATTACCAAAACATTCAATCAATCTGTTATTTTGCGTGATCCTTTATTTTTAGATTCAATATTGTTTTCTCTCCGAAACGGCTGATCCGATTCTGTTGGGACCTTCACTGGCAGATAGCTGATATTATAAGGAGTAACTTATTTTAGAAAAAGACAAAATGTATTGGTAGTACCTACTACCCAACTGATAAGGCGCATCGTGAATCTTCGTTCACACAGAAAAGAAAGTATGGTCCCGAAGATTAACGAAAGAATGCTCAAAACTTACAATCAACCTTAGATCACTACTATAAGGTTCATAATACACTGCAGCTGTTAGTTGCGTCTCATCGCAAGTCATGCCCCTCCGCACGGCGCGCGCTAACATGGCGGCAGCTGCCGAACAATAGCGGTTTCCCGCGCTTTGAAAATTTACAAGAAGTAGCTTCTGGCTTACATCGGTAAGCCATATCAGTTGGGTACTACTGTATTCATCCAACTTTATCCCGGGGACGCGAGTGAAATATGTCATGGTCTAGTACAAACTAATTGTAGAATCCTAGACTTTAGCATGACCTAGTATATTATTACCGCTCTGGTATGACTTAAGTACCACACATTGCTATGGCCATTGAAGAATACAAACTCACACCCCTCGCCTTGGCTTCTGACGTCGGTCGATTGACCAACATCACTTGAACAATGTACCCATGACGGCAGCAGCGGAAAGCGGTCCAGAACTACTTATATTGAATCAATAAAACTTTACTTACACGTAACAAGACTGCAGTTCCGTGGCATCCAGCCAAACTTGTTACCAGGAAGAGTTATATGCTTCTATGCTGATTCATTAGCATATTTATTGTAGACTAGCCTATGCCCGTGGCTTCGCCCGCATGCTTATTTTCGTCCATGGTTTGTTACACCAAAATGGTCACTGAGTTTTTACCCGACTGACCCGGAATTAGGGTTATTAACAAATATTCCAAAAAAATGCATAACTACTTAGGTTATTGGTTTGTCTCCGACTGCAATGCCTTATAAAATTCAAGTTATATTCAAAATTATATAGATTAAAGCTTGTTTTTATCTTTTCAGTTATTTGTTGTTTTATGCAGTCGGGTTTTTTGTTTCGTTTAATAATTAGTTATACTACTCGTATTATTGCCGGGTCTTCGCAGCAAATGCAACCTTCTGAACCGGTATTAGAGTATTAGAGTCAGATTATTCATAAGTGCATGCGAAGATCTATCTGAATATAGTGTTTTAAATTTGGAACAAGCGGTTGTAACAAGCTTCGGAAACGTTAAGTCGCTAACCGCTTACTATCAAATGATTTGAATCCACAAACTTTACAGCGGCAATTTAACTTCACTACTACCGTTTCGAAAGTCCGCCTTCAACTTTATTTGGAAATAATTGGACTGTTTTACAAAAACCTTAAACCGACTTCAAAGTACACTAAGAAGTCATCAAATCCTGATCTGATGACAATGGGACCAAACGGGAAGCGTACCCTTTCAAATAAAAAAAGAATTTTCCAAATCGGTTAATAAATGACGGAGTTAAGAGGTAACAAACATTAAAAAAAAAAAAAAAAAAAAGTTTCGAATTGAGAACCTCCTCCTTTTTTTGAAGTCGGTTAAAAAAAAGCCAAACATAGATGGTCCAAAAAATATTTAAAAAATATAACCTTGCTGAGTTTCTTGCCGGATTCTTCTCAGTTGAAGGCCGAGTGCCGAACCGGTGGTAACTTCAGTAAATGTGACCTTCATAAGTGCCCTTCTGGAGCCTAAATTGAATAAATGGCTTTGACTTTGACTTTGACTTTTCAACTGAGAAGAACCGATAAGAAACTAAACAAGATTAAAAGGTCTTATAAAAGATTTATAAAGATAGGAACTTAACTAAATGACGTAATAAGAAATAACAACGTCAATGGTGACGGCAACATAGCTAAGGGCGCGGTAAGGGCGAGTGATGTAATCGATCAGCTGACGACCTTGCGGAGGTCAATGACCATTATAAGTGGGTCGTAGGGCCGCCCCCCGCAAGGGTGAGGGCTGTGTGGAAAGCGCAGCGATTCCAGGGCCAGTAGACAAGATGGTTATCGACAATCAAGGGATTGACATTTCAAATCGAAATATCACGTGATTTTTAACAATCTCTTATGTCAATCTCATACAAATGTTGATCGTTTACTAACAATGACGATTGTCGACAACCATCTTGTCTAGGGGGGCAGACATGCTACGAGACAACTCGTCGGCAAGCCCGCACACAGCATACTTCTCACGTGATTGCTTTATAACGATAGAGACAGAGCGTAGTGATAGCGCTGAGTGCCGCGTAGAGGTTGTGGCATTTACCAATAGAATTTGAACTGACAGGCTCCGTGTATACCCTAGCTTACTATTTCCCTTATTATTTGCTCTGTAATTAACTCTACCAACTTGATTATAACTTTATGTTCATTTTCTTGCTAGATTTTGCCTTACTACGCCCGCACTGACACCGAAAATAATTCATACTAATATAGATCCATAATAATTTTAATCCTAACTAATATTATGAATGCGCCTCAACTACTCAGCGGATCATCATGAAATTTGACATGTCGATAGCCTATGTTATGGAGAGGGACATAGGCTACTTTTTATCCAGGGATTGCGGATGAAACCGCGGGAAACAGGGAGTAATAAATTGGTAATCCAAAGACTAATCTGAAATGTCGATTGTGTCTTTTAGTGGAGTTTTATTATTTATATAAAGGAATGTTTCTCAAAGTCAAAGTCATAGCCATTTATTCAATTTAGGCCCCAGAAGAGCACTTATGAAGGTCGCATTTACTGAAGTTACCACCGGTTTGGAACTCGGTCTTCAACTGAGAAGAATCCGGCAAGAAACTCAGCAAGGTAATTTTTTTTAAATATTTACAATCTGACTGTTTGGCTTTTTTTTTTCAAAATAATTAACAATATAAAAGATATACCTAATCATAAAAATACATCAAAAATAATAACCTTAAAAAAATTCTCGATAGTTTACCTCCATCCCCTGCTTTTGTTTTCCACCTATAGTTTCTACCGCTTACGCTCGGTCACCATAACCGCACCTCAACCAATGGCTTCAGTGGAGCAATCGATGGCTCTTTTTGTTCCATCCCATGCCGGTTAACCTTTGCCGCAGCTCCGGGGATAATGTTGAACACGTGTGTTTTGTGTTCTCATACATCTAGGTGTTCCACTTACTTGGAATATAAAGAAGACTTGTTCCTATAATGTAAACTGATTCTCGTAATAGTTGAAGTCGTGCTATACGAGTAATCATGTATGTACCGTAGATATGAAAGCGGTTCATAACTATCTTACTAGGCTCAAAAAAGCAAATACAAATAGAAAAACACATGCCTAGTATTCGTTTTTCAATTTGTATTTACTTTTTTAGCCTCACTCCCGTGTTCCGCGTGCTCTATCTGCCTTTTACTAGGAATATAATTATAATACGAACACGATCTAGTAAGAGTAAGAGAGAATAAGTAAGTATACCTAGGGATATTATTATATCACAGAATCAACTATCTTACTGCGAAATATACCTACACCCAAAAAAAAATACCAGGCGTCTGACAGCTTAGTTATTATTATATTATTGTTCTGATGTCTGACACAAAAGAAATTAGGGTATTTTTTGTTTAGCTTCCTACCAAAAAGGATGATGACGGAGCTTAAGATGACGCATGCTTACCTAGAAGAAACCTATTCTGGACTTAAAAGTCCCTAGATTGTAGGAGTCAAGAAACAGACGCTGGAAGCAAGCTCACAAAGCCTACAAGGGAACAGGCTATCCAATGATGCTACTGGATCTGTGCTTGGCGACAGATTTTCTACTAGAAGGTGGTAGCCAGCAACAGGGTACCTACTACAAAGTATTAAGGCGATGATAGCTCAGTGGTGGGTGAAGGTCCCGGGTTCGAATCCTACAGTGAGCTTAAGCTTTCCGTGAAGGAAAACATCGTGAGGAAACCATAGCACGTGTTACTTTGTAGTACCCACCTGGCTGGCTACAACCTTCAAGTTGAAAATCTGTCGCCAAGCTCCTATTGATGTGTTCCGTCAGCTGCACTTGAGAGCCAGTTCCTTCTAGGTTTTGTGTGCTTACCACCTTTGGCCACATCATCACTTACTATATTGTGATTGCGGTCGAAAACAGGCCTATACAAAGATATACACCAAAAAGAAAATACAAAAATCTCGCTAAATCCCGCAATATTATATTTCCCTTAGTTTATTTAATCTGTAATTGAATTCCAGTCTGTATCCTAGATCTACCCGATCCAATATTGACGAACGAACTACATTGAACAATAACCGTATAGTATCGATAAAAGCTTCTTTACCGGTTTTCTTCACGTTACACGACCTTATTATATGGCGGCATATTAACAATATTTTTTCCTGTAATATTCGTAGTTTTGTTACATTAATATTATCGTGTAAGAGAAAATACTAATTTTACCATAGTTTCGAATACCTACCTAGTTTCTTTTGGGATTTATTTTGTTTATTCGAGTCAACAAACAGTAATAAAAAAGGCAAAAGTCGAGTAACTTTTATTCATAGTATAAAATATAAATAACTAGCTGTCCCCCCGCAGTCTCACCCGCGTTCCCGGGATAAAAAGTAGCCTATGTCCTTCTCCATACCATAGGCTATCTGCATGCCAAATGTCATGATGATCCGTTGAGTAGTTTAGGCGTGAAGGCGTAACAAACAAACTCACTTTCGCATTTATAATATTAAATAGGATGTCAATTTGACAGATTCTCAATACAAATTATGTATGTCACTCAGCTATGTTTATTTATACTTACTTAAGTGGTATCTGACGTTGGTAAAATGGAGCCTTAGTACCATCAAGCGGGCCGAACAAGCATACGGCCCGCCTGATAAGCTTACCTTATCAGGCTACCGTAGCCATATGGACGCTTGCAACAGACGAAGCATCGCTCACGCGTTACCGACCTTTCCCCCTCCCCTATGAGCTGTGGCGACCTTACTCAACGCAGGAACACATCTTTACACAACACAGTTATTTGTCTGCGGTATTCTGTAAGGTGGAGGTACTTCCCCAGTCGAGCCGCTCGCCGAGCGAATAAACGCTACGCTCTACCTCTCTGGAAAAAAATCTGAAGAGCTTTTGTTCAAAAAGTTCAAGAATTGCACTTGAAAGGGTACCGTGACAATGGTGCATAACTAACATCCAATTTTTATATTCGACTAGCTGCCCGGCGCGACTTCGTTCGCGTGGTGCTTTTTTTTTTTTTAATTAAATGGGCTTGCGTTTGGCCACAGACCCGCCCATAAGGGGCGATGACGAAGCCTAAGATAGCCTTACCCAGAAGAAACCTATTCACTCTGGCCTTGAAAGTACCTAGATTGTAAGCGTCAGGAAACACAGACGCCGGAAACAAGTTCCACTCCCTTGCTGTTCGCATTATAAATGAGGATGCAAAACGCTGTGTCCGTATATTCGGGTGAAAATTTTCCCGGCGTCTTGTGGTACTACCCTACTCTACCCTGCCCTACCCTATCTAAACCATCCAGGGCGTCACCCAAACGCATACAAAAAAAAACAACTGCACGTGTATTTGTCACTGAACTCCTCCTAAATAATATAAATTTCTCAGTAATAGAGTGGTCTGGAACTGGAACCGATTACCTGAGGAAGTAGTATCTGCTACCTCAATAAACAGTTTTAAAAACAAATTGGACATCTGGACAAAGATTAAAAAACTTGAAAAGTGAACTATGTATAAGTGCGGAGTGACTTTCAACACTGTGTGAAATAGACACATCAGCTTACAAGCTGCTCGTCTATAAATAAATAAACGACTGGACCGATTTGAATGAATTTTTTTGTATGCGTTTGGGTGGCGCCCTGGATGGTTTAGATTCACAAATCAGCCCGGCAGATGGCGCTGCTGTTGGTATCTGGGTTATATTATCAACGGAGTAATCAGCGACATACACACGTGCAGTAGAATTTTATATATGAAGATATATCCTTTATACTGCGATTGTAAATTGATTTTTGCCGGGAAATTACCTTGTTTAGATATTGTCAATATCGCGGGCAACGCATCTACACTTACATAAACATCTTAGGCTTTGAAGGCAGGCAATAAATAAGCGAGCAAGAAAGTCTGTAAGTAATTATTAAGTTTAACATAAACCTAGACCCTGGCTTACGTAATAGTGGTCGTTATAGCTCGTTGGAGGCCTAATACTCGACCCATTGGCCTTGACAATAATAACTAAGTGGACTTTAAGAATGACGTCACGCGGTGGTTACCATAGACTATTAGGTACTTAAGGTGGACGGGCTGGGCTCTTTACTAATATCAACGTGGTACGAATGTGGACAAGACGAGTTTCAAAATATCATAACGTTTATTTTGATTGAACTACTACTAAATTTATTAAATTTGAAACCCTCGAGCACAGATTACAGAACAAAAGGCAGATAGAGCGCGCGGAACACGGGAGTAAGGCCAAAAAAGCAAATACAAATTGAAAAACACATAGCTGTGGGGAGATTACGTAACTAAACAATCATTTTCGAATTGAAATCGGTTCAATATAGCGGTTTTCTGATAACTTTTTTACGTTCTAATAATTGCAAATATAAACAGTGGTTCATTAGGAATGGAACCATTTCCGATTTTGTTATATTTCTACCGATTCAGAGGTTATTTCAATCTGAATTTCATTGAAATAAAGTTACGTAATCGGAGGGCTGGTATTCGCTTTTGAATTTGTATTGGCTTTGTTTACACAATGTTTATTAAAAAGAAAGTGTTTTTCGTTAAATAATACAAATTCAAAAGTGAATACCATCTATGTGTTCTTCAATTTGTATTTGCTTTTTTGCTCAGACTGCAATGAGCCCGCCGTGGTTTTCCCAATGGAGTACAGCATGGAGTTCTTCAAAAAGGGTGTGTAGAGATTTCTGCAGGGTCGGCAACGCGCGAGTGATACCCCTGGTGTTGCAAGTGTCCATAGGCTACGGTAACCGCTTACTATCTATCGGGCCTATCAGGGCGGCTTACTATTAATGGTATAAAAAAATATTAAAATAAAAATATTTTAAAGATATCAAGCGATTCCCACAATTCAAAACAAATTAACATAATTCATAGAGCATAGAGCTGCTCCAAATTATCAAAATACTGAACGTTATCCGCCATTGTTATGGTCATTCGTTTTCATTTAGCTGCGGGGGTACAGTCATCCAGCCTCAACATGACCACTATGAGGTTACATTTTCTGACCAGCACCTTTACGATGTTAGTGGAAATGTGCAAGTATTTTTTTTTATATATGTCGCCTATGCGAGCCAACGGGTCAACGGGCCGGGTGTAGTTAAAAACAAATGAATATTTTGTCTCAAAAAAGTGTGGGAGCTTTGTAATAAAAAACCATTTCTTGTGAACTGTTTTTCACGAATATTTCAAAAAATATTGCTCAAAATTTGTATGAAAAAATAAAATAAAATCTCATTTTCTCAAAGCAGTTCAAAATTAAAATTCTTTTTTTTAACTATGTAAGATATAGTAATCCACCAAAAACATTTTCATGTAAAATGTTGCCGCCAAGACATATGGCTCGTACTGTCAAAAAGTTATCAGATCTCATGTAGAGCCAAGCTTATAACTACATGCACTTACTCTATAAGCCCTAACTTCACAACCTCTACACACCGTAGTCAAAATTTGTGGCTTGGCCGTTTCGCTACCGTCACATGGGAGTAAGGTGAAAAATGTATTCACTGTTCATTGCTTTTTTGTTATTCAATAGTTCTTATAGTATTGAAACGGCCAAGCCACAAATTTTGACTACGGTGTGTAGAGGTTGTGAAGTTAGGGCTTATAGAGTAAGTGCATGTAGTTATAAGCTTGGCTCTACATGAGATCTGATAACTTTTTGACAGTACGAGTCATATGTCTTGGCGGCAACATTTTACATGAAAATGTTTTTGGTGGAATTTCACTTCTTTTTTTTTTTGTTTGAAATTTCCAAGTTTTATAATTTTTTTGTTGTTTGTGTACTAATACAAGCTTACATACCAAATTTCAGCTTTCTAGGACTTCAGGAAGTACCCTATGAGTTTTGATGATCATCAGTGAGTCAGTGATGAAATCGGGGTTTTTTAGATATCAATAAAATCTAAAGTATAAGAGCTATGTTATTGAAACTTAATATGCTTAATAAGTTTACTATTGACATCATGTTCCGAGAATTTTGTTTATCTGGTATATTCCAAACCCAAGTTATGAGGGTTCAAAAAAACGACGAAGCGCTTCGAGAAAAGGTAGGTAGTGCCCTTTCGCTTCGCTTGGCTGTCTTGGCGGGGGGCACTCCCGTGCCCCCAGATAGTATAATAAGGTGTAGCAGTAAACTATTTAACATGTATGTATTACCAATGTAATTAATTGTAAGTATAAGTGAATGTGAGAGCTCACCTGCCAACAAACCGTTATGCAGTTTGGCAGATGTAACTATGTAATTATTTTGAAAAGTTTAACTAATAAACGTTTACATACATACATACGCCCACTCCAAAAATTTTTAAATGGACTATCCCAACTTCCTAACTAATATTATAAATGCGAAAGTGAGTTTGTTTGTTTGTTACGCCTTCACGCCTCAACTACTCAACGGATCATCATGAAATTTGGCATGCAGATAGCCTATGGTATGGAGAAGGACATACTTTTTATCCCGGGAACGCGAGTGAAACCGCGGGGGACTGCTAGTCATTTATAATTAAGATAATCGTATTTAACATTTTACGTTTGTTGCAATTCTATTTTTTATGTTAATATTTGACAACGAGGATCGGATCGTGTATACTTAGAAGTAGACTCTCGAATTGGTCATGTTTGACATTTGATGGTACTGTCAGCGTTAAAAGTAGATTAGCATTTTCCCATTCATAATAATCTATTGAAATTCTCTTGACAGTTCGCACTTTTGACGCTGACTGTACAATGGGAACCTTCCTGGCATTAAGCCAAGTTCCTGACGCCGCGGTGTCCCGTCGCGACCGTGTACACACGTAAGTATACAAAACTGGACAGAATTAAGTGATAATGACCATTTTAAATATTTGCGGCCTAATGGAGCTTGTGGTATCGTTTTTGTACTGTTTAATTACTTCTTAATAATTTTTTGCGCTCATGGTGTAGCATGATTAGCCGTTCTTAATCGATCGGCAAAGTTAAGCTACCACCGTCGTGGTACCTCGATGGGTGACCGCCTAGTGGTATTTAAAATCGAGCGTTTCCGTGCTTCGGAAGGCACGTAAAGCCGTTGGTCTCGGTGTCGTTAAGCTAGTTGGAGGCCTACTAGGCGGCTTGAAAAATTCCAACAGTAGGTTGACCACTAGCCTACCTCCACCGATCCGCAGTGGGCACGCGTGGTGGAGTATTGCCCATTCCCTTTCACCCTCATTTGTGAAAGGAGGCCTGTGCTCAGCAGTGGGACATTATAGGCTGATGATGATGATAAATAAATATAAAATTGTAAAAGGCAATTTAAGCAAAAAAGCATAAAAGCACAATTTTTCTGTGAAATTGTTGTGCACGAACAACTTTGCCACATATAGGACCATTTGAGGTGTACGATGTTTACGGCTTCTTGTTTAGTTACTAATATCATAAATGCGAATGTAACTTTGTTTGTTTGTTATGCTTTCACGACTTAACTACTCAACCGATCACGATGAAATTTGCCACGCGTATAGCCTAGGGTGTAGAGAAGGATATAAGTTGATTTGATTTTATCCCGGGAACGTGGGTGGAACCGCAGGGGACAGCTAGTAAAACTATAAAAATCAACATATAATTTTTGAATATACTTACTAAAATGCTTGAAATATATAAAAATCTAACGACATGGTTACCAATATTAAAATTATAACGTAACGTTTATACGCCGGCTCAGTAACCGTAATCTGCCAGCCAAAACCGGTGATAACCGATAAAGTCTATAAACCCGTATTAACCGGCGCGTCTGAATGTTGACAGCACAGAAACCTTACGGCGGACGAGTCAGCGTTATAGTTTTGAACGTCTGGCCGGCTTCCAATGTGCCTTTACTTCGGTAGCCACTCGATAACTTGGCGGTGCTTTACATTTTTTGAACAAGGTTTATAGTTTTCAATAAGTTTATTTTTCTAATAAGATTCTCCATGAGAGCAATGCTTTATAGGTCATTCTAAACGACAAGACTTAAGGCGGCCCTCTGTGGCCGGCGCAACTTCAACGCAAGCATAGTCTAAAAGCTTGTTGTTTCATCCAACGTAATGTTTGACTGCGAAAAAAGAGAGACAGCATCAGAGCCGTCGGTTATCATTCGGTAAATTCCGCTGATCACTCGCGGCCGCTTCGCTAGGTTGTCATTCATGATTTCGCATATCATAAAACTTGTTCCAGGCGTGTACTTCTTGTGAAAAAATAATTTAGAATCTCCAATACATTTGCAAGCCTGGTATATAAATGTTTTCTTTACTTTTAAAATTTATAGGTACATTAGATATGGCCTAAGTTCAGGTAAAATTTGAGCAGAAACGCTGTTTTTCAGAGGCTTTTACTGAATTTGTTTCACACTTTTTTTTAATTTCGCCTAGATACACGGCTAGATATAGTGCACAAGATACTAATTTGTTCAAAACATCTATCGAAATTTTTTTAACAACGCCATAATAAGTACAGAGGTTTTGTATGAAAAGTATGGCGACTTGAGTGCTCTTAACGTGACTGATGTGATGTGTAAGGAAAGAATGCTCCCATAATACCTACGCATTACTACGCCCACTCCCACGTCAAATTGAGTAAACTAAAGTAAATAATTCCCCATTTAAAATCTTTTAATCCCTTGACGGTACAAACAGTTACTATCCAACGACGCTAATGGCTTTTGTTTTTAATTAAAAGGTAATCAACTGACTTTCCTCGAACCGATTGTGAGCTTGTGAGCACAAGAGTGGCGCCATCTGTTATGTAAACTTGTAACTAATGACGTGTGGCAAACAAAAATACTTTTACATTGAATTTTTGTAAGTAGTTTTTTTCTTTTTTACACGAGTCAAGTCTTTTATGAAGAGACATATAATGTTCTCTCTATACAGGTTGTTGTTTTGGTCAGCGACGAGCGACTCAGGGTCGATAATACAACTGATACTGGTGCTAAAAAAAATATAAAAAAAATACTTTATTTTTTTTTAATAATAAAAATTAAAATAATATTATTTTGAAAATCATGTAATAAGCTAAAATATAGACGTAATACTCAACGGGTGTGCGAGGGAGTAAAGGGGTGGGGCGATGGCGGCTTGTGCCTAGCTCTAGTCTGTGCACGTGCCTAGTAACCATACTTTGCGGTAATTTTATTTCAAATTGAATAAGGTTTTTCTCATCATATGTACAGTATTTAATGGAATTAAGTCCATTTTTGAGGAATATATGTTTTGTACTACCGCTCCTGGGTCGCTTGTCGCTGACCAAAACAACACCCGGTATGTTCTCTTTTGACGGGCCATTGAGCGCGGGATTCCACCTATCGTGCTGATCGTGTTCGATTACCGCCCAGGACATGCATTTGTATGCATGAACATGTCTGTATGTCCTGAGTCTGGGTGTAATTATGTAGGTATATTAAGTATGTATTTACAAACAAAAAAGTAATATATCAAGTATCTGGTTTCCATAGTACAAGCTCTGCTTAGTTTGGGATCAGATAACCGTGTGACAAAACCGCTCTAAAAATTACAGAGCAAGAGAGACTGCTACCTGCCTGAAACCTGAACCGCTACCCCTGGGCCCTTCCCGACTCCCATACATTTAGGTCGTTAATTACGTGTCTATAACTACTTAATTACCTACTGTAAACGAAGCCATGAAGATAGTTTTTTGCCTTGTCTTAATATAATGGAGCAAAAATTTCTCAGATGTTCCAAAAAATTAAAAACTTTGCTGAGTTTCTTACCGGTTCTTTCCAGTTGAAGGCCGTCATCCGAACTGGTAGTAACTGCAGTATCTTTGGCCTTCATAAGTGCCCTACTAGAACCTAAATTAAATTAATTGTTTTGACTTTTAATAATAGGTATATTTCAATTTATTTGAATTATTTATACAATAAATTCCTGATTTACCTCAATGCGTGCGCTGGGACCAGCTAGGAACGCCAATGAGAGCAAAGATTATTTATGTATGTACACACATACAATACTTAATTGCCTCGTCTCGTCACACAACGGATGAAAAAAAAGAAAAAGTCTAGTATTGAATGCCGCCATTGCGCAAGTCAGGACGTCCCCATACCCTTGATAGACAAACGAGGAACAAATAGTTTCGATTTATTCTATACATAGCGGTAATTATAGCTGTAATATGCTATGCTATGATTTACTGTTGAGGTTTGAGACTGTTTTGAAATAGGAATGTTATTGATTTTCAGAGAGAATTCGTAAGTAACAAGAAATTAGGTTAGTTTTTTATCTATCTTGGTAGCCGGTGGCGCCATCTAGCGGTGAATAGGCGACACAGTTGTTATATTTGTTTATTATTATCTGATAAGGCGCGTCGTAAATCTTCGTTTGCACAGAAAAGAAAGTATTGTTAGTTCCGTCTCACTCGCAAGTCACGCCCCTCCGCACGGCGCGCGCTAACATGGCGGCAGCTGCCGACCAATAGCGGTTTCCCGCGCTTTGAAAATGTATATTCTCATCGGTAAGCCGTATCAGTTGGGTACTACTGTACTTAGTACCTACCAAAAATACCACTAATCTTCTTTCAATGTAAAATTTGAAACATAATCTACATTACTCAATATTACAAAATATTCTCCACTAAAGATTCATATTTTATGATTCATTCTGCAACTATTTAAATACAATAAAATACAATGACATAAAAACTATCATTAGGTACCTGGGTTTACGGTACCGCATAGCGGTAGGTCAGTGACCTCATGAAAATACCGCGCGAGGTAGGCGCCCGCTGCAATCGCATTCAAATTTATTGCCATAACTAGAAATTAGATTGTGGAAAAATGTGAAAAACTTTTTTTTTTAAATGCTTAAAGGAAATTTTACTTTGAGTATGTTTGAGAAGGTATTATTTCGAAACAAAAGAGTAAACCAAAGAGATCGACTCAGTATTAGTGATGTCGGATGCCGAGACGAAGTTCCCGGGTTCGAGGATTCGAACCCGGGAACTTCGTCTCGGCTCGGTAAGCTCATTGTAGGATTACAATGAGCTTGAACTTTCGGTGAAGGAAAACAACTTGAGGAAACCATAGCACGGTGGTAAGGTACTTTATAGTACCCACCTACCTGGCTGGCTGGCTACCAACCGACAGTTGAAAATCTGTCACCAAGCACCTATCGGTGTGTTCCGACAGCTGCACTTGAAAGCCAGTTCCTTCTAGGCTTTGTGTGCTTACCACCATCGGCCGCATCATCCCTTACCATGGTAAGATTGCGGTCAAACACAGGACTATAAAAAAAAACGGAAATCTAAAAGACGTGACGGGTTTTTTTTCTATTTTGATAGGCTTGCGTATAATTTCATTCAACCACGGGTGATGATATAGCTGAAAATCAGCACCCAATGCCAAGGGGACTAGCTGTCAAGTGCAGCTACCGGAACACAGATAAATGCATGGAGGCAGATGGCAAGGTAGGCGGGTACTACACGATAGCACTGAGCAAATCATTGAATGATTAACTATATGATTAGGTAGGTGTTATCTTATTCTATCGTAAAAATAAAAGATTTTTTTTTACTTTGTTTAAGCCTGTTTTTGACAACAATCTCACCATGGTAAGTGATGATGTGGCCTAAGGTG
Source organism: Polyploca ridens (assembly GCA_951394255.1). Classification (NCBI taxonomy): domain Eukaryota; kingdom Metazoa; phylum Arthropoda; class Insecta; order Lepidoptera; family Drepanidae; genus Polyploca; species Polyploca ridens. The sequence continues at coordinate 1,303,219 of OX596259.1, forward strand.
GTAAGCACACAAAGCCTAGAAGGAACTGGCTCTCAAGTGCAGCTGTCGGAACACACCGTTAGGTGCTTGGCGACAGATCTTCAACTTGAAAGTGGTAGCCAGCCAGATGGATACTACAAGTACTCTACCACCGTGCTATGGTTTTCTCACGATGTTTTCCTTCACCGAAAGCTCAAGCTCATTGTAGGATTCGAACCCGGTACCTTCGTCTCGGTATCCGACGTCACTACCACTGAGCTATCATCGCCTTAAAAAACCTTTTATAAATTTAACTTCCTCATAATTATTTGAAAAACAAAAATCTATTTAAATAAATCTTCAGCGATGGTTTCAGCAAAACTGAAGGCCGCCATTTTAACATCGCGCTGATTCTCGCGTCAAGAGAACATCCCTTGAGAAATTAGCGGAGTGCGCTTGATTGTATTCTACGTTTATTATAAAGCGCTGCAGCGCTGCACGAGTTGAGGCGATAGTTCCAATTTCAAACGTAGTTCCAATGATGAATAGTGTAGGTATTGAATTTTACCTTTGAATATAAAAGGTACATAGGTTCACTTTAGAAAGGATCATGGCGAGATTTGTACATAAAAATAAAGATTTTTAGAGACGTTGGAATGACGTTATATTTGATCCTTGGTGCCTAAGGAACAACATGAGCCATTTATAATATTTTTAGAACCCCGGGATAAAAATGCGAATTTCTATAGCATGCCGGCGAACCGCGACTATTCGCGACCAAAACCGTTATGTTTTTATTTATTTATTTATATAATTAAGGGATACTAACAGCTTTGTTAAATACAATTATTCTTTTTATGGAATAAAAAATATGTTTTAAGCCACTAATAAGTTTCCGCAACTGGAAATTAGTTCTTATACAAATTTGGCGGACGGCCTGTTTAGTTGATTATGATGTTGTTGTTATGTTTTGCGGGGTTTAAAAAATATTTCATGTATATTAACATGCTGCTGGTAATGTAATCTCAACATTTGAAGTGATTCAAAACTCTCTAAAATGTTCAATTTTTTTGTACAAATCAATGTATGGAGCTCGCCATGATTCTTTGAATGTTTACATATAATTTCGTTACTAGCATGGTACTCAAGAAAATATTACTATACTTACTACTACGGTACTCACAGCTGCGGCAAGAAATTATCTATATGCATGATGTACTTTTCTACCATTCGCATACAAATTGCAGCGAGCCCGCCAGTATTTAATTGTGCGACGGTAAGTTGCTACAGTTTTCTAGATGACGAACATTACCAGTCTACCATTTACATTTACAGCCAACTTTACAGAAAGTAAATAGGTATTTAAAGTAGCCAATTTTTTAATGATTTTATGAATTTAACTTGTAGTGACAGAGATTAGCCCGTTTAAACGAACAAAAAAAACAAACCTTCTGCTTTAATAAATCAATAAATTTTGCATACTTTATTTATTTGATGTAGGTAAAAAAAACTATAATTTTGACGAGATCATTAAAAGAACCATGGCGAGATCCCTACATTGATTTGTACAGAAATTTAAAACATTTTAGAGGGTTTTGAATCACTTCCAATGTTGAATTACATTACCAGCAACATGTTAAACATGAAATATTTTATAAACCCCGCAAAACATAACAACAACATAACGGTTTTGGTAGCGAATAGTCGCGATTCGCCGGCATGGCATATAATTCGCATTTTTATCCCGGGGTTGTAAAAATATTTTAAATGCCTCATGTTATTCCTTAGGCACCAAGGATCAATTGTAACGTCATTCTAACGTCTCTAAAAATCTTTATTTTTTTGTAAGTAGATCCAAATAAAAACGGCCAAAAATATTTTTCATATAATATATTTTATAGAAAATAAGCATAATTCCATGCTTATTTTCCTGCAAGTTGCACATTTTCCGCTACGTCACGTCCGCACTACGGATATGCCCGGGGCTCGTTACGTGCTACAGCCCGTCCGGTCCGTCCCGAACATGTGAATTCTTTTTTTTTGCAATTTAATTTGTGACATGTATGAGGCTTTTTGCAACGATCGAAATTGATTGGTAAATTACAGTCTCTTTTGCTTCCATGCATTGCGGCAGTTGAAACGCGGTACTTACTCTTTCTAAATGCGATAGAATTATAACTACAGAGGAACTATTATTTGAATACAATCGAATGCATATGCATATAAACACGTCATAAGATTGTCGTTATTCTCATATGGCGATCTTTACCTCCAAATATTTCGGAGACGTGACACTTTAGGATACCATATTGCTTAACATTTTTTGTTTGTATAAGTGTCCTCTATCCAAATATACTACTAACACCGTGAGCCGCCACAACGAAAAAAAAAAATGGCGGTGGCTAGCTATGCCACAAAGGTTCTATCCCCTTATCGAACTAAATAGTTACCTACTTTACCTTGCTTCTATCCCGCGTTCTCATCCTCCGCGTGGGATAAAAGGCATCCTTGCTTTTATTTCATCCCTGTGGCATGTTTCGTCCAAATCTATTTAGCCATTTAAGCATGATTGTGTCACAATATATCATTCAATTACAATTTGTTATTTTATATCCGCTGGTCAAAGAACATTAAAAAACATACAAACTATACCAGCGTACGTTTTTTTATTCATTAAATATTCTTAGTTGAAAGTTTGTGCTGCATAATAAGAAAAACACAAGAATTTAAATTTGCCGGGAGACAAGTGTGTGGCCATCATAAAAAAAATAACTTATCGATTATATTTTATCATAGAGACAAGTAAAGTAAGTAACACAAGTAGCTGCCTTTCTCGTCTCGTCTGTATTGTAGTTGCCGCACGTAACTTGGTCAGCTCGTTAGATTTAATTTTTCTGGTTTCTACAGTAATCTTCAGTTATTTCCAAGAATCTTGACAAGTTTAAAAATAAATTATTTCAATAACCATAGTATAATGACAAACAATAATTAGAGTGCAAAGAAAAACTGAAAATCACCAATTACAGCAAAAAGCCGTGGCCTAGTTACGTGGGTGTAGAAATAGTACAAAAGATTTTTTTAACCGGTTTTGTTTTATCTTGTTAATATTTTTATGCGTTAGCATCTCTACTAAGTCTGTGATATTTTTTTAATCTGGTAACACCAATGACAGCCAGCTTTCCGTCAGCGTAGTAGTATTTTCTAATTTATTGAAAATACAGAGAATTTCTTTTACTTTTGTGCGTTTATAAAGAGTATATTTTTATATTTAAACAATATACAATACGTATAATTTGTGTATGTTGTGTGCAGTAGTGGAAACATCAGTAAATTCATGTTGGGACTCCGCGATAATGCAAGATGTCTCACTTTGGTTCCATGTACAACAGAACAAAACGAAAGTGAATAGCTGACCGTGTGTTACCCTGAATATTTTCTTTTTAAATACTAGTGTTCGATTTTTAAAATGGCGCAGACTGTGAGACGTGCTATTGAGGGCAGATATCCATCTTGCTACGTACAAAGTAGGATAAAAGATCGACAAGCTAAAGCTAGGGCACTCAGGTAAATATACGCTATTATTCTTCAATACATTGCAGTCACTTATGTATTTTTTCTTCATTCGTGTTTTTTCTTCTTTAGTTGTTTTGTTTGATAAATACCATGGTGCCAAATGATAACTAGCAAAAGTACATAGTAATCACTATACAGAAGCATGAAGGAATGATAAAAAAAAACAACACTCAAGGTTCATGCTCTTTGGGAAGTTAACAAATGTATTTATTATTATTTATGTCACAAATTACATTTAATTGCATCTTGACCCACACATTTGAGCATTTACAGTGTCAAACCCTATTTTAAGTGATAAGTTATTGTCAATGACCATTACCTGGTAGGACATTATATCGATATTATACCTCATTATTTAGCATACCCAAATTTATTTAAGGAAAATGTTACTCAGACAAAAGTATTGAACACAATAACAACCAAATATGAGGAAGTAATGAGTTGATAAAGTATGTTATGTTTATTGCAACAAGTGCATATTGCATGCTTATTCAGAAGTAATATTCAGCTTTTTATATGTACAATACTAAGTTGCTTACTTGCGGGTTGAACATCAATCGTCAAAATGTAATTCTAATTATTTGACGTAATTTTCCTCTGGAATTTGCACTTCATTTATTTGTATTGATGGATAAGTAGGTAATGGTGCCGATTCTGTTGTAAATGGCACTAAACTAATTTTAGTCACGTCTCAACTCTTTCTTACGAACATTATTGAAAAAGGATAGAACATATTTTAAGTTGTCAAATTAATCTTTGCCGTCTTATTTTGTGTGTATTTAGGCGTAACCGCGATAGATGGTGACTAAATTTATATTGAAAACAAGCATTGGACTAATTTGACAGGACTAAATTTCTTACATCCTTTTCTTATGTCCTTTGTTAGAAAGAGACATAGTGACATTAAAATTAGTTTAGTTGTGAACAACAGAATCAGGGCCATTGAGTCTTATAATAGATTTGGTCTCATTAATTTAGATTATCCGTCTCTTTCAGATACATGACTATATTATGAAACTGCTACATTTGCAGGATTTATAAATTACTATAATTAGTTTTTACCTGTGATTATGATCTGCAGGGTCTGCAGTCCTTGATTGGGAAAAAAAAATTGGCATCTAGAACAGGGCCACTAAAAACTGACCTCCCGTCAATTTGAATTTACTTTAAATTGGAAGTTCAAATTATATTGGTAGACACTAAAACACCAATTCATAATTTTCTTTGTAAATATCTACAATATAAAGACATGCTACTGCCAAAATTGTAATAAACTACCCCCTACAGCCACACCCTCATCCCTAGGTTAAAAAGTAGCTTGTAATACTGTAGCTTCCAACGAAAGAATTTTGGAATTAGGATTATTAGGTTCAGAAATGACCTCCTAGACCCAAACTCTTTATAATATTAGTGTAGAAGTAGAGTACTCTATACCAGATATAGATCATGACATCATTACTACTTTTAGGGCTACATACCCGAAGGGTGCTAAACGGGACCCTATTACTAAGACTCTGCTGTCCGTCTGTCTGTCAGTGGGCTGTATCTCATTAACCATAATAGGTAGACAGCTGAAATTTACAGAGAATGTGTATTTCTAAACGTATTTTTTTTTCATAGCAAAGTTGACTTAAAATTATAGAACCCTCTTGTTTTTTTTTAAAGACTACAATAGTGTGGAAGCAGATTAGTTTGTACCTACTGGTTATTGTTTCAAAACAAAGAAATAATAATCATATTATGTTTACAACTTCCATAAGGTTGATGCCCCCTGTTTCAATAAGTATCATATAAATGCATTTAATCAGAGCATGTTTCCTTATAAGTTTTTAATCGCTCAACAATATAAGCAATAAAGAATAATAAAATTACCAGATACCTTAATTTTAGTAAGTATTTGTTATTGTAAATAGCCAAACCATGAAATAGAAAGAATTTGTAAAAAGCCCCACAATTAAATATGCCACCATAGTACTTTGTATTTTTAAAACCACAATCTCAACATGACTTGACAAGGTGACAAAACCAACAAGGAAACTGGCCAGAACACACACTGTACAGGGCGCCAACCTATTGAGTCCCTGGGTACATTAGTAAAGGTCAATCACTTGTTCAAAGTGCGTCCTTGAGCACGTTAATATTTCAAATAGACCTTCACAGGCACTTATGAATAGTCTGACTCCTAATACCGGTTCCGAAGGTTGCATTTTCTAAGAAGAGCTTGTAATAAACTCAGCAATTACTCTTTTCAAAACAATTTTATAACATAATAATTTTACATTCTAATCGCACTGACAACAACTGAGTGCTACGAGAAAAACCTACAAATTAGGACTGAATCGATATTTAATAAATAAATAGCAAACTCTAGCAGACCAGCCCCATTTATCGGTAAGATTGGTTATCGGCTAGTGATCTGGCTGGCAATACGGGGGCCCTCACCGATCCCGGGGTCCTGGGCGAGTGCCCAGTGGAAAAGAGGGGCTTGCGGTAGCGAATGTAAAGAATGAAGTCTCGCAATTTAATCACATAAATAAGCTGAGAGTCACTCAGTGAGCTATAGAACAAGCTATGCTCGGAATTTCTCTACGTGGCAGGGTCCGCAATGAGTACATTCGTTGGAGAACGAAAACAACGGACATAGCTCGTAGAGTCAGTACGCTGAAGTGGCAATGGGCAGGCCACATCGCTCGAAGAGCCGATTACCGCTGGGGAAGAAAGGTTCTCGAGTGGCGACGTAGTGGAAAGCGCCGAGCGGGACGACCTCCCACCAGGTAGACCGACGACCTGGTCAGAGTCGCTGGGCACCACTGGATGCAAGCGGCCCAATACCGTTCAAAGTGGAAGTCAGTGGGGGAGGCGTATGTTCAGCAGTGGACATCCATAGGCTGATATGATCATGATGATTTAATCACTATCTAATAAATGTATGTATTACTTTCAGGTCAGAACAACAGAGAAAACCTGACAAGCCTGAAGACTTTGTGTGCTACTCCGACAGTGACAGCGATGAGGAGACACCCACACAACAGCACCGCATACTCTCCACTTCATATAATTTTGTTGACTACGTGCGCTCTAGAGAAATATTGGCACCAGAGGTAACATTCATTTACTATACTGGCGGGTTTTTATTTGGTCTTGGGACATACAAAATTTTCATGAAAAATTCAAGAAAACAAGACCTTAAAAAAATACACATGAAATCACAGTTCTGAGTTTTTTTTGTATAAAACTATGTCAGCAAATAAGCAATCCAACTAGCGGTCACAGGTTACTTTAAAAATAAAACTTCAAAAACATATGTATCCATCAACCTCCATATTAAGAAACGTTGCACCAAAACTTGACTTGTTGTCCGTGACTCATGCAGTAAATACCCTATCGATATTGCATGAATTTGTGTGATGAATCGTGCGTAAGTTCATATTTACGCTAGATACAATGTTGCTGAACAACCTATTTCTTAATGTTATCTTATTGCATTCAATGATACCCTTGGATTTTGATTCATTGCAAGTCAAGTCGTTGTTATTGTATGATGACGACCTTCGGCGCGCTGTGACGGCCGTTTTGACATGAGTGTGTCAAAATGGTCATGGGCTTGTCGCTAGTTTATGTGTAGCAATGAACTTGGAAATAACATGAAAAAAGTTAATACAACCAGTTTGCAACTTCGGACTTACTGCTAGTATTATTCATTTTTTTGGTTCTTTACACTGTACACTTTTTGTGTCCAGTGGAAGCAAGTAGAAATCAGTGTCGTTAAAATATAAGCGCATATTTCATACTAGCTGTTCCGCGCGGTTTCACTCGCGTTCCCGGGATATAAAGTAGCCTATAATACTCGGGGATAATGTAGCTTCCTATTAGTGAAAGAATTTTTCGAATCCGACTGGTAGTTCCAGAGATTAGCCAGTTTAAACAAACAAACAAAAAAACTCTTCCGCTTTATTATAGTAGTATAGATTCATTATTTGAACATAAAATGTCTTTATCGTTACTGTCGTACCATCCATACGGTTAATAATTGGACTGTTTTACAAAAACCTTAAACCGACTTCAAAGTACACTAAGAAGTAATCAAATCCTGATCTGATGACAATGGGACCAAACGGGAAGCGTACCCTTTCAAATAAAAAAAGAATTTTCCAAATCGGTCAATAAATGACGGAGTTATGAGGTAACAAACATTAAAAAAAAATACATTCGAATTGAGAACCTCCTCCTTTTTTTGAAGTCGGTTAAAAACAGTATCATACTTTATTTCGCTATAAAATATTGGTATTTCAATATTTCAGCCGCGTACGGTGGAGCCATCATACGCGACCCGCCATATGTTAACCCATGACATGTTCCGCGAGACTCCGGTCAACCTCGGCAACATGAACAAGGTGTTCTGTTCACAATGGCTTTCCGACAGGCAGGTCGTCTTTGGCACCAAGTGTAACAAGGTACGATATTCACAATACAAGATTATTTATAGCAGCAGACTGACGTGGAAGCTGGTTATCCACTTGATGGCATATGGCAACCACGTCTATTGACATTGTGAACCCGACCTCAACGCTTTTACGTTACGAGAAGCTGGCAACCCACAATTCATTTTAGTCTACAAAATTATATATTAGAGTATCGGTTTATTTACTAGACAAATCCAAAAGCACCTCTCGCCATCGACGTGGGAATTCATCCTCACACATTGAAACCAAAAAGATCCTGCATTCTGTGGTTTCAAAAGAGTTTCCTGCGGTTGACGTGTAGGTTGTGGTATGAGCAGTGGGGTTCTTCAAGAATGGAAGATATTTTTGCATGGTTATTTAGGCGATGATAGCTCAGTGGTTGTGACGTCGGATACCGAGACGAAGGTCCCGGGTTCGAATCCTACAATGAGCTTTCGGTGAAGGAAAACATCGTGAGGAAACTAAAGCACGGTGGTAGGGTACTTTGTATTACCCATCTGGCTGGCTACCACCCTAAAGTTGAAAATCTGTCGCAAAGCACCTATCGGTGTGTCTGAAAGCTGCACTAGAGAGCCAGTTCCTTAAAGGCTTTGTGTTTGACCTTTCTCCTCTCCCCTATGAGCTCTGGCTACCTTAATCACGCGCAGGAACACAACTTTACACCACATAAAGTTATTTGTGGAGGTACTTCCCCAGTCGAGCTGCTCTTTGAGCGAATAAACGCTACGCTCTACCTCTCTTAAAAGTATCGATAAAAAACGAGAAATTTCATTAATTATACATATGTAAACTATGTCCGCGAAGCAAGGGCGGATCCAGCCTTTAGGTCAGGGTGGGGGTCACACACTTATATCCCGCTTGGATGGGTTTCAAAATACACAATACTTTAGCCCGCAGAATCACACGAAAATTTCAAAATCGGTCCATTAGTTTTCTAGTGATTACGTCCTACAGAAAAGAGTATGAAAAAATCATACTTAAAACTATGTCAATCACATTTTCATTACTCATGTGACCACAGAACCTATTGACAACACAATCAAAGGTGTGATGCGTGCGAGTGATTTAGATTTTAATTCAGGTTGAGCCGAGGTCCAGGGGGGGGTCATGGTTCGCCCTTGGCGCGAAGTTCGTTTCAAGGTATTTTGTCCGGCCCGTACTTTAGTACAGTGGGTCTATGCGTTTGCTCTAAAGTTCGTAAGTCATTTCTTGGCAATAGTGTGCGCTGTTATCACAAAATACCACTTGCGGTGACCAAGATGACTGATTTTAAATTTAAATCACTTATAAAAGAAGTTCTGAAAGAAAGAGCTTATTACAAAGTAGCTGATTATATTGAAGATAAAGATGTCTGGAAGTAGGTAGCTGCACTCTGCACAAGTGCACCTTGCTCATGCTTATACAAAAGCCAGTAGGTCAATAATTGTGTGTATTATATTTTGAAGGTTATTATTTTTTATTTATTTTCTTGTTCTTTTTTCGTCTGTATCTATGCTTAGGTATATCTTTTTTATTGTTAATTATTTGGAAAAAAAAAGCCAAACATAGTCAGATTGTCCAAAAAATGTAACCTTGCTGAGTTTCTTGCCGGATTCTTCTCAGTTGAAGGCCGAGTTCCGAACTGGGGGTAACTTCTGTAAATGTGACCTTCATAAGTGCCCTTCTGGGGCCTAAATGGCTTTGACTTTGGCACAGTGTAGTGTAGTGTAAGTAATAGCCGTAACGGCGTACAGTTGATGGTATACAACGTGCGGTCCCGGTCGCTGGACGCGATCCCGACGCTCCGTCCGCGCTCGGCGTGGCCCGGCCCGGGCGCCGACAACCAGACCGGGATACACGCGCTGCAGATCAACCCCTCCAGGTACACTATACTGGGTGGATATTTCGAGATGGCATATTTTCGAAACCTATATAAGATTAGTCATGCTGAACAACCTTTAGCAACACTGAAACTCAAAAAATTTTTTTTACTTTTCATAGTACATTCAAGTTGCAGCGCACTTCCAAATACCTACTCTTTGTAGTAAAAGATTGTATTTAGATAGCATATTCTTATTTAAAATTCTCAAAAATGTAATTGAATGCCCTAACCTTTTACGAAACATAATGTTTTATATTCCGCACAACACCTTACGACCTCGAGATTTGTTTTATGTCAGTTTTGCCCGTACCAATTATTGTCAATATACATTTTTCAGACGAGTAACCACTTTTGTTAATAAAAATCTTCATTATATTGACCCGTTTCATGATTCTATGTTTAAAATTAAAAAACAAGTTAAAATAAAATTATTTTGCTCTGTTTAAATATGTAATTGTAATTTTTTTTTTTAAATGTCGACACTGTTTCTTTGTTTACCAAATTAATAAATAAGATAATATGTAATGTATTTTATGGGCCTCCAGCTCTTTACCTACTTTATTGTTTTCAAATTTATAATTGTATACGACTGTATGAGTCCTTAATAAATAAATAAAAAAATAAAAAGTTTGACATTTTTTAAGAAAAGTTAACAATTTTTTTTGAGAATTCACAATTGGTCCCATAGTAAAAGTTGTTCAGTATGACTAACCCAACATACGTTTCGAAAATATGCCATCTCGTAATATCCAACCTGTATACTATAACTAACACTTTTTAACAGCATTGTGAATTGCTACTCATCTCAGTTTTAATAGTTAAGTTGTAAACAACAGAATCAGGGCCAATGGCCCTGATTCTGTTGTCCACAACTAAACTAATTTTAATGTCACTATGTCTCATTCTAACAAAGAACATAAGAAAAGGATGTAAGAAATTTAGTCCTGTCAAATTAGTCCAATGCTTGTTTTCAATATAAATTTAGTCACCATCTATCGCGGTTACGCCTAAATACACGCAAAATAAGACGGCAAAGATTAATTTGACAACTTAAAATATGTTCTATCCTTTTTCAATAATTTTTGTAAGAAAGATATTAGATGTGACTAACATTTGTTTAGTGCGATTTACAACAGAATCGGCACCATTGTTGGTTATTTCTTTTAACAAAATATTAAAAGTTTTTTTTCTATTTGTGACATTTCTAGTACCCTAACGTAACTTGGGCCCCATAGAGCCTTTTGATCCTTGTAGACTGGATCGATTAAGCTAATAAAAATATTTTTCAAAAATCGTAATTTTCTCGCTGACTGTACCTTTTTTCGAAAATCTGTAAATAGAGTAAATACCGATTGCAATAAATCAAAAATTTAAGAACAGTCACTTAAGACCATATTCGCGTGGCTTCAACCCTTAAGGTAGCTGCCCTTACTGACCCGTCTAAAATTTCCACCCCTTTAAATTAATTTTTTACTTAGACACATGATTGTACTCATGATAACAAACAACTTTCCCAAAGACACAAATAGGGATAAATAATTAAATTAAATAAAAGCTGATGGTGTATTCTTATTCTCGTTAGGTACTAAATATTATGGGCACATGTGCTAAGTAAATAAAAAAAAAAAAAACTTTATGAAAGTTGTCTGTTATCATGAGTACAATCATGTGTCTAAGTATCGTTTACTAATTACCAGTCACCCTATATAAGTTAGTTAACTTTGGAAAAAAATGCCTTTAATAAAAAATACATCGAATAAAATTATTTAGCGAAACTTTACAGTCGCATTAAGTATCAGTTAATAAGTACAACTGCATAATTATATTTGCTGTTTGCTTTTTTATTATAAAAATATGTGTATATTTGTATAGAACATTACTAGCGACGGGTGCACGCAATTCGTGCGAATTAGCTATCTACAGCCTTCCTACGCTGGACCCGGTGTGCGTCGGGGAGGCGCATAAAGATTGGGTGAGTCACAATATTGTTTCTTACTTATTTTACTATACATTAGATACAGGTCGTTGTTTTGGTCAGCGACGAGCGAGTCAGGGTCGATAATACACATGATACTGGTGCTAAAAAAAATACTTTTTTTTTTAATAATAAAAATAAAAAAAAAAATTGAAAATCATGTAATAAGCTAAAGTGTAGACGTAATACTCAACGGGAGTGCAAGGGGGTAAAGTGGTGGGGTGGCGGCGGCTTGCGCCTAGCTCTAGTCGGTGCACGTGTCTAGTGACCATACTTTGCGATAATTTTATTTCAAATTTTAATAAGGTATTTCTCAACGCATTTACAGTATTTAATGGAATTAAGTCCATTTTTGGAAAATGTATGTTTTGTACTACCGCTCCTGGGTCGCTCGTCGCCGACCAAAAAAATAGCCTGTATATCAAATAGATTTTTTTTTCCACTTTATTTGTAGAAATGTGAGATCGTGGAGCAGGAAGAATTATATTTAAGCACACAATTATATTTAAAGTTTTTAGTCCTCGCCAGTGTCATAGAATACCTATAAAATATCTAATCGAGCCAATTTGATACGGACGTTTATAGGAATTTCATTTATAAATTGTTTGCACGTAGTGTAATTTATGAGTTTGAATTTCCATATTTTTATCGATTTTTTTCAGTCATCTCGTAAATACCTGCATAGGTCCAAGCTCTAACTATTTCATACAAAATAGTTGTTTTCAGCAAAGATTTTCTCTTCTTTAATGTTGATTTAAGTCACTGTATTACTATCATTTAAAAGATAGAAAAGTCAGCATTTGGAAACATCAATTGAATTTACTGTGCCATTTCTCGTATACGCCAAAAATGTTAATTAGTATGGACAGTGCTAAAATTGGAAATTGTATAACACCACAAATGAATAAAATGAACGTTTCCACAATTACAACACCGTTTTCAAGCTGACTCTTTTAGCTATGAAACTATATCAAATACAGCTCAGAAAATACACAGACATAAAGGCCAATGCCCGTTTTGGGCCCACCGTGGACATTACTATACAAAGAAATGATTTTGTTTATTAATTTTGTTATTTAAAAATATGAATATTACATTCATTTAAACAGCTGCCACTTTAATAAACAATGTTTCGTATATTAAAAGAATTTTAATAGTCAACGACGTCAACGTTGCAAAATGTTGCCAGCGTTTAAATCACGTTTTTGTTATCGATACTAAATCGATTTTAATAAAAATACAAAATTCATCAGAATACACAAATAGGACTTTGCTTACACAACGTAGTTCATAAGCCATTTAAAAAAGGTGGTTTTAAATAACAAAGCTATCAGTTATTTAGCTATTTAAAATAAAGAAGTAAATGAAGTCGATTAAAAAAGAAACGATTATGTAATCGATTACGTGTTTTTATGTATTTTTTGTATATGACAACACTCGCTTGACATTTACTCTCAAATGAACTGTCATTTTATCGACTGTTTGTTTCTTTCGTTGTATTTTGATTACGATTTCTTTTACAACATAGATGATTATTATACTTGATTTACTACGACTTTGGCTTTGTTAAACGGAATCTGTGCTAACTACGACGAACGACCACTGGCTTGAAATCAAGGATTACAGCTGCATTCATTTTGGATTTCGAACACTTTCATACAATATCTGAAGAACATTGTGTTAATTATTGTGGCTTTAACCTGGCGGGGATTCAAAGACATGCTTTGGAGCCCGAGGAAATTCTTACTATGTTGCAGCAGTGGGTTGCACCTCAACAGGTAAATAAATTATTTTAAAATAAATGTTTAGAATTACCTACATCATTGAACAATAAGTGATAATTGTATTATTGTTTTAGTTAACAAGGGATAATCTTGTTTGCCACAACTGCTGGGAGGTAGTTACTGCAAGCTTTGTTGCCCCCAACAAGAACCAGAAAGCATGGGCCATCTAAATAGTTGTGTTAATTGTAGTCGGTCAATTAGACCATTAAGAAGCTATTTGTTACGCTTAGAGACAAATAGAGAGAATCTCATTAGAAATGTAGTTATGGAATGGATTCAACCTCGAGAAGTAAGTTTTGAATCACTTTACAAAAGAATATAACCAACAATGCAACCTTCTGAACCAGTATTAGTTTTAGTCAGACTTTTCATGCAAAGGTTTATTTGAATAAATGATTTTGAATTTGATACAAAATATTTATTGTATATGCCTCTGTTTGACCACAATCTCACTATAGTATGCGATTATGTCGCAAAGGTGGTAATCACACAAAGCCTAGAAAGGTAGTGGCTCTCAAGTACTGCTGCCGGAACACCTCAGTAGATGCTTGTTGACCGATTTTCAACTTGGGAGTGGTAGCCAACCAGGTTGGTACTACAAAGAACCCTACTCACGCTATGGTTTCCTCACATTTACCTACACCGAAATCTCAAGCTCATTTTAGGATACAAACCTACAACCTACACAGCGGCATCCAATCTCACTACCACTGAGCTATCATCGCTTTATTTGTTTACTGTCTTATGTATGCTATGCTTGTTTTATTAGCCTAATCCTTGTGACTACCCAATAGTCTATAACTAAAGAACTTCTATTGTGTATTGTTTAAATTGCTTAGGGTACTAAACAGATTAATTACATAAGATTAAAAAATAAGATGTTATGTTAAAATGCTGACAATGTATGAATTGAATGTTATGTAGAAAAAATAAAATAAAAGCTTATTAATTAAGAATACTTTTCAGATATTTTTTTTGTACCCCTATCCCTGTACCTTTAAAGAATGGAGTAAAATATAATAAGAACTGTTGTTTCTGGTTAATTTTTACACATCAAGCATAAAACAAACATAAATTCTTAATATTTTTTGCAGTAAGACATATTTTCATAATGTAAAATAACCTCAAAATGTTTTATTAATTTCTACTCTTTCTAAAACAATGGCATCCTTTTAAATATATTTTTTAGATATCTGATGAACATATGATTTTAAAACACTACATTATTATACTCATTATTGCTGTCCATCCTGGGCCCAAGACCCTATGGATCGTGGGCATTCCCCTTTAAATAGATAACGCAAGTCCGTCTTTCCGTATGAAAACTAAGCGTGTAACTTTTTTTGTACCTACCATAATGTCACAAGATTGATATAGTTAGGCTGGCAATAGAATTTTAACGTGAAAATTGAGCTATCCTATTTGTCAGCTAAACACATCCCTCGCTACACATCTCTAGTGGACATGCAGCCTTATGCGAGTTCCCTGCCCGCGCGAAACAGTTTCAAAAGAAGAACATTGTGACCCATTTTTGCACAGATTTTGACACGCGAAGAACATACACTGTCGTCATCTATTTAGTTGTTTATCTGTGGAAAAACTTTGCTGAAACTTTTGTATGAAATTTCGAGCTTGAGTCAAATTTAATGCTAGTGAGTACTGAGTATAGATGATAAGACATGTATGTTGTCCTAGATTCTGGACATGTGTTGGCTGGACGATGAATTCCTGGTGACTGGATCTCGGGATTCCAAGCTGGCTTTGTGGCGGGCTCCGTCGTTACCCGACCAGAACACCGCACATCCTCATCAGCACCACTATGTGGCGCCGCTCGTTCTCAGGGAATGTCGCTCTGGTAACAACTCAACTGGTCATAACATACGTGTAACGGAAAGGAAATATCCATAAAAATTATCGGCTTGGTACTAGGCGCACAGATCGCGAAAGAATTCTATAGTACAGTATTACCCAACTGATGTGGCGCGTCGTGAATCTTCGTTCGCACAGAAAAGAAAGTATGGCCCCGAAGATTAACGAAAGAATGCTTAAAGCTTACAATCAGCCTTAGATCACTACTATTAGGTTCATAATGCAGTGAAGCTGTTAATTCCGTCTCACTCGCGTGTGAGGCCCCTCCGCACGGCGCGCGCTAACATGGCGGCAGCTGCCGACCAATAGCGTTTCCCGCGCTTTGGAAATGTATTTTCTGCGCAGGTACATCGGTAAGCCATATTAGTTGGGTACTACTGTAATATTAGCAAGTGACGTGAAAAGATAATAATCTTCTTCTTAGTTTTAAGTTTGGCAACAAAATCCAAATTAGGATTTATTTCTGCCAGTGTCGAGTTATATTATAATTTCCAGTCACAATAAATCACTATATATAGTCCTCAGTCAGTCACCGTCCATAAAAGTCATGTTTTACTACAATGGTGGTAATTGTACTAAAACTCTTCACGGACTTTTTGAGACAACTTGAAAAGTCACGATACACATAATTAATTTCATTTCACATCACTGGTGCACATGGATTGATCTTTATTGGATAAAAAATAAAAATGAAACGCAACGCCACTCTGCAAGTTTCCGCCAAAAAGTCCAAGATAGAGTCTGGCAAACGAAAGTTGAGCCTGCCTGTAATTGAAACTCTTTACATGGCAACATTCTATTAATGTCACTTTCGTCACCCAAACTAGTTTACTGAACCAGTTTTGATACTAACCCTTTATTCATAATGGCTTTATACTAAATCAGTGTTATAGGGTCCACCTTTTCATTATTTCGATCACCATCATTATTCTACAATATGCTATATAATAAATAATAATATATATTGTTCTACGAAGGTAAAAAAAATATGAACTAGAAAAAAAAACACAATTTTTGAATTTGAATATATATAGTACGCTTACTTTGGGATCAGATAACCGTTTGTGCCCAGGATATAATATCCCAGGATATTTATTTATTTAAAAGTATTCTATATAAGTTATGGCAACACTGGCCGTAAGATAAACATGTCAGTTTAAGTGCTCCTGAGTTTTTGTCAATAATCGTGCGTAAAAACCCAATCGATCTGGAACATTTTCACAACAACCAAAACTTAAAGTGCTTGTGCTTCAATTCAATTATAAAACTTATAAAACATAAGCGAAATTAAAGTAAAATCACGACCGGAAAGTTACAAATAACGTCGAATCATCTGTCAAATAGTTCAAATACAGCTGACTGACAGTGACAGTGAATCATTTCATTCTTCGAGGCAACTTAATAAAACAAAACCATAGACACTTGTCCCACTGCTGCCAACATATCAAACAACAAAGTAAAGCCGTGTACACACCAAACATCTTTAAGGCCGTGGACACACTACTAAGGCCGCGCATACACAATTTGTGCTGCATTCACACGGAAAAAGTTCATACGGGCTCAAGATGTCCACTGAACTGTCATCGGAGATGTCAACACTATTCAACAAATTGAAAGAAGAAATGGAAAAACAAACACAAACGTTAACGGAGACAATCACTACAAATGTTTTGCTAAGTATAGACGAGAAGCTAAAACCAATTATAGAAGAGAATTCAAGACTGAAAAATGAAGTAGATATCCTTAACAAAAAAATAAATTATTTAGAGTTAAATGCTCGGAAAAATAATATAATAATCCACGGCGTAACAGAATCAAAAACTGAGACTGAAGATGAATTACTAGATTTGGCAGTCACAACAATACACAATTTAGATGTCAATCTAGAAATTGGAGAAGTTGATAAAGTTCATCGTCTGGGGAAAAAACTAGATAATGGGAAAATCAGACCAATTATGCTAGCCGTAACAACTCTAAGGAAAAAAATAGAGATTTTAAGAAACAAGAATAAAATGAGCCCAAACTCTTACATAACTCAAGACCTAACTAAAGAAGCAATCATACAGCGAAACTTAAAAAATAGAGACAGCGAAAAAAGAAAGAGGGTGGCATCCACATCCCCTCAGCCAAGATCTACAAAAACGCAGGAAGAAAACGAGTCCGATCCCAAAATACAAAGAATTAATGCATTCACTTACATGCGTACAAAATCCTACTCTCAATCAGAGAAGAACACTTACAACAAAAAATAGGATAAAACAGACACCGGCAATCAAGTAACAACAAAATGCAAAAACTCACACAAGATCCCCAATCCGGCCGGTCACCGTGGGGAGATCGACCATAACCCTCCAACTCCAAAACTGAATACGGTGATAAAAGAAATAAGAACTAAAGAAATACTAACTAAACTTAACATTGCTACTTTAAACACAAGAACTTTGAAATCAAGGGAAAGCCTGCTAGAACTAGAACTGGCACTTAATGAAATAAACTGGGATATCCTAGGACTAAGTGAGGTAAGAAGAGAAGGAGAAAAAATCGAAGACTATGGGAAGTTTTTGTTCTACCACAAAGGGGAAAAACCAGGTCAACGCGGAGTAGGCTTTATCATCCGAGATACTCTTAAGGAAAGCATCGACGAAATTATTGGAGTATCAGAACGAATTGCTGTCTTAAACATGTCATTGCAGAATCATAACGAAAAATTTAGCATTATCCAAGTCTACTCTCCCACAGAACCTACGGATAAAGAAAAAGGAAAGGAGGTGGAGAAATTCTATACAGATTTAAATAAAGCCATAAAACATCATGCCCACAAAAACCTTATTGTAATGGGTGACTTCAACGCCCTGGTTGGATCCCGGAGAGAGTTTGAAGATATTATTATGGGACCTTACACATATGGAAAAAGAAATAAAAATGGTGAGATGCTAGTTAACTTTGCTTTCGAGAATAACTTCATGATTCTAAATAGTAAATTTAAGAAACGGAAACACCGTAAATGGACCTGGATGTCGCCTGATGGAATAACAAAAAATGAAATAGACTTCATCCTAACAAACAACCCGGAAAGCTTTGATGATGTTAATGTCATAAATAAATTCAACTTCAACTCTGACCACAGAATGCTACGGGGAATTTTCAACCCCGGACCACAGAAAAACTCAAGAAGAAAATACCACGCCCCAAACCTAAAGTTAGGAATCTCTGAGCTCGAAACTGTTGGTAAAAATCTGCAGAATTTAATACTCGACTACGAAGGTCAAACATGCCAAATGACGACACAGGAAAAGTACGACCAGTTAGAACAAACATTAAGAATGAAAGGAAGGAAAGAAAATAAACCAAATAAAATGCATATAAATGAACAACTAACTAAGTTACTACAACAAAGGAAATGTCTCATTGGCATAAACAACAAGACCAAATCTATTCGAGAGGAAATATCAGATCTAAGCAAAGTAATAAGGGAAAACATGAGGAGACATAGAGAACACAAGAGACTACAAACAATAGAAGAACATATTGTGAAAACAGGAGGAATAAGGAAAGCTCAAAAAAGCTTAGATGACAAAAAGGAATGGATCCCAAAGCTGAAAGACAAAAACGGACGTGACAATACAAAAAGATCTGATATCATTAACATAGCTACCGATTTCTACAAGTCTCTATATAAGAAACAGAATGAAGAGCAAGACATAGACTTACAATATGACAACGAAACCACGCCGGAAATACTAGTCAGAGAAGTGGAAAAAGCAATAGAATCACAAAAGACAGATAAATCACCTGGACCCGACCACATTTCAAACGATACACTACTATTCAACAAATCTGCAATGGCAAAAATACTGACAAAAATATTCAATGAAGTATTAACAACAGAATACATACCTACTCAGTGGTCTCAATCAAATATTGTATTACTATTTAAAAAGGGAGATATACATAACATCAATAATTACAGACCCATCAGTCTCATGTCCAACATTTATAAAATATTTGCTAAAGTGTTACTGAGTAGATTGACTGCAGTATTGGATGAGAACCAACCTATTGAGCAAGCTGGATTTCGGAGTGGGTTCTCGGTTATCGATCACATACACGCTGTAAAACAAGTGATTGAAAAATATACGGAGTACAACTTACCACTATATTGCTCCTTTGTGGACTATAACAAGGCCTTCGACTCGATCGACCATAACTCAATCTGGCAGGCGCTAAAAGAACAAGGCGTGGAAAACAAATATATACGGATATTAAAAAATGTGTATACCAAAAGCTCAGCGAGGATCCTATTAGAGAAAAAAGGAAGGAGTATAGATATTGAAAGAGGAGTTCGCCAAGGAGATCCAATATCACCAAAACTCTTCTCAGCAACGCTGGAAAAAGTATTTCGTCGGCTGAACTGGGACAACTTCGGAATAGCCATAGACGGAGCCAGACTGACACACCTGAGGTTTGCTGACGATGTGGTCCTATTTGCAGAGTCACCATCAGTCTTGAAAACAATGCTAGAAGAGTTAGACAAAGAAAGCAAGATAGTAGGATTAACAATGAACGCTGAAAAGACCAAGTTAATAACCAATCGAGAAAAAGTGGAGATAAATGTGAATAACAAGTTAATCGAATATCAAGACGAATACATATATCTAGGTCAAGTTATCTCCATAGATAAACTAAACGAAAAGGAGGTGGACCGACGTATAGCTAACTCTTGGAAACGATATTGGTCTCTCAAAGAGGTGATGAAAAATAAGGATTTTAGTATGATACTTAAAAGAAAGCTCTTTGAATCATGCATCCTACCTGTCTTGACATATGGTTGCCAAACATGGGCCCTTACAAAAGCACAATATCACAAATTATCGGTGTGCCAGCGCGCTATGGAGAGAAGCATGCTTGGGATAAAAAGAAAAGACAGGAAAAGAAACACAGAGGTAAGGAAAGAAACAAACGTGACAGATGTTGTGGTAAAAATTAAGTCATTAAAGTGGAGATGGACAGGCCACACACTGAGAGGAAAAGACAAGTGGAGTAGAATGGTAACCATCTGGCATCCAAGAAATGGGAAAAGGAAAAGAGGAAGGCAGAACAAACGATGGAAAGATGACATAGAAATAACGGGAGGAAGGCTTTGGACGAGGATTGCAAAGGATAGGATAAAATGGAAGGAGTTGGAGGAGGCCTATGCCAAAGGGCACACAGACAAAGATTGACGGTGTCTAAGAGATAGAAAAAATGAATGAAACATAATCGAAACGCATATCGAATAATTTAAGTAATTAATTAATAATGTAATAATGTATAAATAATAATTGTATTGTAATTTTATAAATTTCTGATGTAAGGACACCACTTTAATTTGTTTATGTAATTTATTTATCTTGTCTGAATAAAGGGCTTTATTATTATTATTATTATTTATTCTATATAAAAATAGAATATAACGAGTTTATGTAACTTAGGAAAATCAAACATAACTTAATATTTATATATTTTTTTGTAAAGTATCAAAACAATTTATTCCTACTATACTTAGTGATACCACAGTAGTACACTTAGTTTTTTTTAAATTTGCCGCGCTTTTTCAGGTTCTACTTTCGTATGCCAGACTATAATAATCATTGAGCGGTGTTATGATTTTAATTCAATAAACTTGAAAGCAATTTGGTATGAATTTTTGAATGAAATATTTGAAGTTGTAACTTTTTATAGATTGTATACTTGATGTAGTCTTCACCCCTATTGGATGGATATACCCTTTCCGTGATACGTTTTAGATGGCAAAGGAAAAGTTTTGTTTCGTTGGTCCCGATTATCATGTCGTTATGCTACTTAGAGGTCTCCTAGGTGGGTAGACATCTCCAACAGTAGGCTGACATCTCCCACTGTAGGTTGACATCTCCAACAGTAGGTTGACATCTCCAACAGTAGGTTGACAACTCCAACAGTAGGTTGACATATCCAACAGTAGGTTGACATCTCCAACAGTAGGTTGACATCTCCAACAGTAGGGTGACATCTCTCAACAGTAGTTTGACATCTCCAACAGTAGGGTGACATCTCCCAACAGTAGGTTGACATCTCCAACAAAAGTTTGACATCTCCAACAGTAGGTTGACATATCCAACAGTAGGTTGACATCTCCAACAGTAGGTTGACATTTTAACAGTAGGGTGACATCTCTCAACAGTAGGTTGACATCTCCAACAGTAGGGTGACATCTCCCAACAGTAGGTTGACATCTCCAACAAAAGTTTGACATCTCAACAGTAGGTTGACCACTAGTATACCTCCACCGATCTGCAGTGGGCTGCGTGGTGGAGAACCTGCCCATTCCCACCCACACACATTTGATGAGACCTGTGCTCAGAAGAGGGACATAATGGGCTGATAGTATAGGGAGTAGCAAAAAATACTCCAAAGGAATTTTAGGGCCAATTTAGATTTATTATAGCTTTTATTGAACGCGTTGAATTTCCATTTTTTTTATGTGTAGGTCAAAAAGTTCGCGCGCTTACATTCAACGCCAGATGGCGTGAGATAGCCGCTCTGACCCTTAACGGCTACATCCACGTGTTCAGCGCAGAGACCTTCAGACAGACCCTCTCAAGAAAGCTTCCCTCCTGCCAGGATTTGGTGTGTCTAGCTACACAGGTACAGTATTACCCAACTTATATGGCGCGTCGTGAATCTTCGTTTGCACAGAAAAGAAAGTATAGCTCCGAAGATTAAAAGAAATTTGGATATTTGAACATTTGAAAATTGAATAATATGTAAATTTAGAAATAATGTTTGTGACCAGAAGCAATAATTGAAATAGGAGAGGTCTCATCGTTACAACCTCACAACCAGATTCTCTCGCGAAAGTTGCCCTCCTGCCAGGATTTGGTTGGTTATGTATTGCTACTCGTGATTGCAGGATAGCGGTGTGTACGCGATAGGTTGCAAGTCGTACACACTTTTGTTGGACTGCCGCACGTTGCAGTCGGTCAAGAAAATCACCTCCAGATACAACGGGTGCGGCATCCGATCCGCCAGCTTCAGGGGGGACATGCTCACCATTGGCACTGGACTTGGTAACATATAAACCCCCCTTTTACCTCTCTAAATAGTGATGATTCCTGGGTATTAATAATTCTAATTAGTCCGTCAGTTCGATTATCAAAAAATATTGGACACGTATTTTTTGCTTTACCAAATCATTAAAAATTTACAAAGATAAAGCTAGTCAAAGTTCAGGAGTGGAGACTCTTGACTCTTGACGTCACGTGAACCTTCAACACACGATATATTCGTATTTTAATGTTTAATTGACCGAAGATAACCAAATCAAAATCAAAAAGTCATTTATTTAGTTTAGGCCCTAGTAAGGCACTTATGAACGTTAAATTGGTACATACAGTTGAATTTGCCACCGCTTCTGAATACACTTAAACTGAGAAGACTCCGGCAAGAAACTCAGCACGGATTTTTTTGTGGAAGATCTTTTAATATTACAGCTTTTTTTCCAAATACAATAGAAAAAATATTTTTGATTATGTAAATGGCGGACTACATAGAACTTTCACGAATTTAGCCTATTAGGCTTTAAATTAAATGGTAACTAACTTATTCGAATAAGCCTTTTAATCTCGCTTCTATTTTTTGTAAAAGGTCAACAATAACTATTTGGAAGGTGATTTCATAGCTTGGCAACCAAACGTACGGTCTGTGTGTGTTTGCATAGCTTTATAGTTAAAATACTGAATGTTATTCACAGGTTTGCTAATGTTCTACGACCTACGAGCGGGCAAATATTTAGAAAGCAATATACATTCATCAAAAACAGTCACGCTCAAAGCTTCAAGAGGCTATGTGGTAAGTTATACATGAAATTATACAAACTTAATGTAGTTTTTGGAAAATAACTTATTTACTGGTTGAATAGCAATTCCTTGTATATTTGACAGATCTGTAAAATGCCCTTAACATGGGCCAAAACTACTAATAAGTAAAATATAAACCTTTGAATTTTCATAAAGCATTTGATATAGTCTCTGTCACTATCCTAGTAACTAAGTTTGAAGATACAGGAGTCAGCGGTGTACCATTGCTTAAAATCAAAGATTATTTGGAAAATAGGACAAAACAAGTCAAAATTTATGCCTTTTTAGTGTTACACAAATTATTACATATGGAGTTCCACAAGGGAATATTCTGAGGTCAACACTATTCAAAATCTATATTACAGACTTGTAGAATTACCATAATATTGCTTCTTATACAGGTTGTTGTTTTGGTCGGCGACAAGCGACCCAGGAGCGGTAGTACAAAATATATATTCCCCAAAAATGGACTTAATTCCATTAAATACTGTAAATATGTTGAGAAATACCTTATTCAATTTGAAATAAAATTATTGCAAAGTATGGTTACTAGGCACGTGCACAGACTAGAGCTAGGCGCAAGCCGCCATCGCCCCACCCCTTTACTCCCTCGTACTCCCGTTGAGTATTATGTCTACACTTTAGCTTATTACATGATTTTCAAAAAAAAAATTTTTTTATTTTTATTATTAAAAAAAAATAAAGTATTTTTTTTATAATTTTTTTAGCACCAGTGTCATTTGTATTATCGACCCTGAGTCGCTCGTCGCTGACCAAAACAACAACCTGTATATATTGGTGACAACGCTATCGTAGTACACGGCCCTAATTGGTAGTTTAACTGTGAATTAATTGGCTCAATAAGTTATTTTCTGCATAATTGTTAGAAATTGCACGACCTCTAGCGTGGCACTCAGGGTATCCAACCAGCCACTAACTTCTGGATATTTTACAAGCTTATATTTAAGTTCACCTGTCCAATGTCAGTAACCGAATCTTGCAAGTTAAAGAATCATGGCGAGCTCCATACATTGATTTGTACAAAAAAATAAAACATTTTAGAGGGTTTTGAATTACTTCCAATGTTGAGATTAAATTACCAGCAACATGTAATATTTTATAAACCCCGCATAACATAACAACAACATGACGGTTTTGGTCGCGAATAGTCGCGATTCGCCAGCATGGCATAGAAATTCGCATTTTTATTTTGGAGTTCTAAAAATATTTTAAATGGCTCAAGTTGTTCCTTAGGCACCAAGGATCAAATATAACGTCATTCCAACGTATCTAAAAATCTTTTTTTTTTTGTACAAATCTCGCCATGATCCTTTGACCCACTTCCCAGTGACCGATTGAGCTGAAATTTAGTATAGTAGTTTTTCGATGACAATACAAGTACATCACTGTAAAAAGCTTGTATTGAAAATGTAAATATTTGTTTTACGACTAGTTTCCGGACGAGGAAGCTGAAGGTTTCAACCAGGTGAAGCACGTCCCGGCTATCTATACTCACTGTTACGATCATAGCGGTACTAGGATCTTCACTGCCGGTGGACCACTACCCGCGCCGCTCATAGGGAACTACGCCGCCTTGTGGCAGTAGTACTCCTACTAGTACAACGGAATTAGGGTCATCACCACCTTTATTGTGTACTAAGCAATGTTGACGAATCGTACATTGAGCTTGAGCTTTCGGGTACTTTGTAGTACCCACCTGGCTGGCTACCACCTTCAAGTTGAATCTGCCAAGCACCTAGCGTGGTTCCGACTGCACTTGAGAGCCTTTTTGAGGCTTTGTGAGCTTACCACCTTCGGCCACATCATCACTTACCATGGTGAGATTGTGGTCAAACACAGGTCTAGCAAGAATACAAAAAGACGTTTAAAATTGTCAATGAAATATCAACCTTACATAGAGATGTAAGGATACACTTTCTTGTCTCTGTTTATCAGTTATATAATGTTGTGTTCCGTATGATAAAGTGATAAGGTTTGTTTTTCTTTGACATTTTTAAACATGAAATGGATTCACCGTCCAAGGACACATATGTGTATTTTTGTTCTACTCGAAATTTGTATTTGTTTTTAGCATAACCTCGTTTAAATAATCATCTTTATACCTATTCAAATAGAGCTGCAAATACACAAAATACAAATTGCCCATACGGCGTATGTTTGGGCAACTCTATTTCAGTGGCATAAAGACTATTATTCTTTAAACGTCGTGTTACCGTTCTCTAAACGAGTATGCACTAACATCCTGCGACAAGAATATTGTATTATTTCAATACATAATAAAACTGTTTTTTTTTTTTGACTTAACTCCCACATTGTGATTACAGACTGTTTTCTAATGAGTGCTTTCATTTGTACATAAATACGTGCAATTTAATATAGATCCAAGTTCTTCTAAACCTAATTTTATTACGCATTTACATTGCTTGTTAAAAATTTAAATTTTCATGTCTTAAGTTTTTAACATTTCTAGTATGCATATGTCGATAACAACTGACTGACAAGATTTTAATATCAAAATTAAGTATTAAAAAAGGTTCCATATAAAGTAACAATATTTAAAAATATTTTTAACCGACTTCAAAAAAGGAAGTCGGTTAAAAATTTCAATTCGGTTGTATTTTTTTTGTTTGTTACCTCATAACTACGTCTTTTTTATTAACCGATTTGGTTTTTTTTTTTTTGGAAGGTTACACTTCCCGTTTGGTCCCATTGTCATCAGGTCAGGATTTGATTACTTCTTAGTGTACATTGAAGTCGGTTTAAGTTTTTATAGTTTTTTCCATAACAATTATCCACTTAAAAGTAATTTTAATCAGTTTTGACAAAATATCGATCGATATTGATTACTGGTGATTTTGAAAAAAAAACTGTATATTTTTACTGTAATTCAAACAAATTCTTCTAAAAGGCTTGCTAGTCGTCCGGAAAAAATAACAATCAATGCAAGTGCGTCCCGCATGAGGTGTCTTGTAAATATTTATTTTTTTGTTTTAATAATAGCATAGTGTAACGATAGATAGAATGTATTATTTTATATATTTAACAACTGCCACGTACCTACTCTTTACTGCGGGTTACGCAAAATCATATAAATAAAGAAATCAAGAAAAAAAAATAGAATATGTTTAAGGTTGTGGTATAATGCAATTCGTAACAATATTAATAAAATCTATCGAGATATTTAAGGAGTTGTTAATTCGAAATAATTTAACATGAAAGGTATATTCCGGGATTGATTTTGTTTCTTAATATGCAAACTAAATTGCAGTTCAAAAAATTCAAACTTAGTCATTCAAATAGACCTCCGCAGGCACTTATGAATCAATTCAAATTGTTGTGTAAAGTTATGTTCCTGCGCGTGAGTAAGGTCGCCAGAGCTCATAGGGGAGGGGGAAAGGTTGGTAACGCGTGAGCGATGCTTCGTGTGTTGCAAGCGTCTATATGGCTGCGATAACCGCTTACCATCAGGCGGGCCGTATGCTTGTTTACGACTTAGTCGTATAAATAAAAACTTTTTTATGAAGATCCTACTCCACCCCTAAGTAGTTATTTTATTTCGAATTAACACTCACAAAAAAGGTTGTTCAATTAGCCAATATCGCTTTTGTGTGAAGGCGTTATGGTTCAAAATTGTGTATAGAGCAAGACAGAAATGTTTGTCTAGAGCATCTCTTCTCGAAAACCGTAAATGACTGTCTTTAGAACCTTTACCGTTGTATACTAAGAGAAGCTAAATTGTTGAAAATGTTTGAAAGAGTAGGTATCGAGTGAGTAACACCACCTAAAATTAGGATTATTAAAAAGCTACGTGAAATGAACGAGATTGAACTCTCACTCCATACTTTTAAGATGTAATTTCTTCGAAACCTCATTGGGGTGAAAAAAAATACTAAAGATTTCTTACAAAAAATCCCTCGTTCGGTATATTTTTGTTATAAACCTAAATTAGGTTCCGTTACTCAAACAAAACCGACTTATAAAAAATGTGCAATCCTGTCTCATAGAAAGGGTCGTTTAACCAAACCATAATATACAGTCTGTATAGTGTATTCTACCCCCATATTGTGATTCAAAACAAGCAATGTTTTTAATTTACCTATTCGGTATATTAAACATGTAGTTTAATTTATAATACTTGTGCCTGTGGCGGCATAGTTAAAATTGATTTGGGTTATTATTTGAATTGACTTTGGGACTTAACTAAAGAGTTTGAGTGCGACAGAGTATGGATAAAAGTGAGATAGATCAACTTAATTAAGCTCATTTTATCTTAGACCATAGAGTAAGAACATTAATAGAGTGATGGATTTAACAACATTACCTTTTGTGCAAAATGTGAAAAAGAGTAAAAGTATCGATAATAAACTATTATATATATTTACTAGCTGTCCCGCACGGTTTCAACCGCATTCCCGAGGGATCGTATGTTTTCCCGGAATAAAAAGTATCCTATGTGTTAATCCAGAATATATTCTATCCAAATTTCATTCAAATCCGTTTTGTAGTTTTTGCGTGAAAGAGTAAAAAAATCCATACAAACAAACTTTCGCGTTTATGATATTAGTAAGGATTCGTTCAGACTATGTTCATAGTTCGTTTCAAGGCAGCGTTGCACATACCCGTGCTCACTTCACATATAGTACAGTATTACCCAACTGATATGGCGCGTCGTGAATCTTCGTTCGCACAGAAAAGAAAGTATGGCCCCGAAGATTAACGAAAGAATGCTTAAAACTTACAATCGACCTTAGATCACGACTATAAGATTCATAATACAGTGTAGCTGTTAGTGCCGTTCACCTCGCAAGTCACGCCCCTACGCACACATGGCGGCCAATAGCGGTTTCCCGCGCTTTGAAAATGTATCTTCTGCGCAGGTACATCGGTAAGACATATTTGTTGGTACGTGACGTGTACTACTGTACACGTCACGTACCAACAAATATACGTGACGTGTACAGTAGTACACGTCACGTATAGTCGCTCTATTAATATTCTATCTCTATGTACCCGAGGTCTTGTGTAGCTCCCTAATTTAATAAAATAAGATAATGTTTGATCGTGAACAGACTTAGTTAAGCGGTGATCCTATGTAACTGTATGTCAAAAGTCCTAATGAAGATTATTTAGAAAATACTAACGTATAACGCGTGAGTTATGCCGTATTACCTCAATAATATGTAGACAGAGCGATGTATGTAAGTTTCTGACACAATTTGTACGTAGCAAAGGCAAAATTGTAAAAAATTAATGCCCCAATTTAATGCTGTCAATATTGTTCATGTAAACATTCTAGAAAATGTGAATTCTAAAATGTACAATTTTGTCTCAAGAGCTCTGCCTTGTGTCATATTTTATTTTATATTTTAAGATAAAATTACTTTGAGCGCCTACGAAATTATTCTGTTTATTGTAGTGTGTAAGATTCTAGACATTTTTCAGTAAATGTATAGAAATATCACAGAGAAAATCATTCGATTTGCGAATATTTTGACAGAAAAAACATCCAATTTGCGAATATATACTTCTAAATTCTAATTTCCCCCGATCACACTACAATAAATATCAAAATTTAGTTAAATTATAATACAATTCGATAGCCTATACATTATATCCATAATATTAGTTGTAACATTATTTAGAATATATATAAAAACTGGTGATATGTCGGTGTGTTTTTACCTTGTAATTTCTTACTGAATAATCCTAACTTGGAGATTGTGACGAATAAAAGACTTCAAAATATGCCGAAAATGTGACGTATTTTATTGAACATCCTGTACCTTTGTATCAAAACTTGATCCCAGAATATATACAGGATACGACAATAAACGAAACCACGTAAACTACTCTCAACTTTTACTATGGGGACCATCTTCGACATTGCAAGAAAAACAAAAACAGTATTCATTTTAGCCGAGGAGACAATGACCTTATGTATGAAAAACTGTTTTTTTTTTTTTGCGATTTCTAACTTGGTCCCATAGTAAAAAAATATTGTATTCACGGGTAGCTTACGTGGTTTCATATATTGTCGTATCCACCTGTTTATTTAATACGTAGGCAAAGAGAAACCATATTGCGCCCACGGAGGTGTGCGATTTGGTATAATTTAAAGTTTAAATCACGAAAAATTAAAAAAGCACAAAATTTTTATTTTAAAAAAACTACCACTTTAAGGACACAGTGCTATTATAAAAAAAAAACAATAATATTAAAACACCAATATAAAATAATCTTTTTATTTCTCGAAGAAAAGCAAAATGCAATTAAGGCCACGTTTACAAAAGACGAAAATGAAATTATTTGGCATAATATGAGTATTGGACACTAATCACAATAATTGAAAGCAGCAAAAGCAAAAGGCTTTGCTATATAAAATACATTAATAAATACTTGAATTTCTTATATTAGGGGTGTGGAGGAACCCAACCGACGGGCAGGGCTGAACCTTCGTTGCTCAGGAACCGATCCCATTGTGATCTGAAAAGTAAATATAAAATTGAGCATATCTTCACGGCCAACTGATTCTGTTGTTCACAACTAAACTAAGGGGTACGAACTTTTTTGTATGGGAGCTGGCATAGCCACCCGCCGCCATTTTGATTTTTTTTCAATGTGGCGGCGCACGGTGTAAGTGGTATATTTGGGTAGAGGACACTTATACAAACAAAAAATGTTAAGCAATATGGTGACCTAAAGTGTCACGTTTCCGAGATATTTGGAGGTAAAGATCGCCATATGAGAATAACGATAATCATTAAAAATGAACTTATTACGTGTTTATATGCATTAGATTGTATTCAAATAATAGTTCCCAGGTTGATTTAACTTTTTATTAGAATATAGCAAAACAAATAGCACGAAAAAACAATATTCATTAATTGGTTACCTACTAAACCGCATCGCTATATTCGCAATGAAACACAATGTTGTCAAGTAGCTCGGATCCTTGTTTTCCATGTCTCCGTTATTAAACAAAAATGACAATACTTGTCTTAAAATATAATGTTACCGAGATTTTGGAATATCGATGTATAAATAATATGAGAAGAATGACAATAGTTTAAAGTTGATTAAGTACAATTTATGTTATTGTTTTTAGGGCGACTTGCAGCTTTTACTTAAATCTCGATTTAACTCAAAATTAGGCTTAAACTTAACTTAACGTCTTGCACGTCATCGACTTAGCCTAAATCTCGATTTAAATAAACGTCAAAGTTAAACCGGCAGCAAAGTCGGTTTAACTCGGTTAAATCTCGATTTTATTGACAGACGTCATTACAGTGTGTTGTTTTAGTTTTCTGTTTATTTGTAAAAATGAATTCCTTTTCGCTTATCGATCATGATTTGTTATCTGATGATGACGAGGAGATCGTACAATATTTAGAAACACCGTTTTTCTCTCGTAGAGTGTACGTTAGAAGCGATTTATTTAGTACATTACGAGATGACGAATTTCTGAAACGATTCCGCTTAAGTAAACATAGTACAATGCTGCTTTATGATAAAATTATTCACAAGTTTCCAAGTGATTTTAACAGGTAAGCTTTTTTCAGTTAATAATATAATAAAACCCACATACATAACCTAACAACACTATTGAATGTTTTAGGAACAGAAACTCTGTATCACCAATGAACCAACTGTTATGTACATTGAGGTATTTTGCTACTGGAAGCCAATTAACTGCTTGTGGATGAACTGATTGTGCTTGTGCATTAAACTGTGGTCAACTAATTATTGCATCACGGTTTTAAAAATAAAATAATACACATAATAGAAACAAGCCGTGACCTCAAACCTTTAAGTAAAAGGATTTTTTTAAACTACTTAGGTAGCAAACAAACATGTATACGGCATGCCTAAGCGGTAAGCGCTTACCGTAGCCTATGGACGCTTGCAACACCAGGGGTATCACTCGCGCTTTGCCGACCCTACAGAAATATCTTCACACCTTTTTTAAGGAACCCCACGCTCCGTTGGGAAAACCATGGCGGGAGCTCATTCCATAGTCTAAGCGTCCGCGGAAGAAAGCTCCTTTCAGACCGCATAGTTCGAAACTATTTTGGTTCCAATGTGTGAGGATGGACTCCCCGTCAATGGCGAGACTTGCGATGGTAGAAGGTAGCCGTGGGCATCAGGTTAAACAATTCTACAGAACACTGTCAAAATCAAAATCTCTCCTCAGATTGAGGGGCCCTAAGCCGCTTGTGAGCTAGGGACCGTCGACAATTCTAATAGCACGTCGCTGAACCGAGTCTAAAGGCCCAAACTGGTATCCAGGAAAGAGCAGTACGCCATATAAGGCCGGACTTGCGACTTGTAAAGTTGCAGCCTTTGCCCCGATGTTAAGTACTGCGTCGCTCTGTTGAGCACTTCCAGTTTTTTGGAAGCTAGCTTAACCTTGTCTTCTAGACGGCCTATTGACGTCGTTAGAAATGTCGATGCCGAGGATCCCGATGCTTTAACTGATGTTCGTGTTCTGGAATTGTGAAGTCACAGCAAATGGGGTTTTCTTAGCGGTGAACGACATGACTCTTAGTGGGGTTGAAATGGACTAGGTTTAGTCGACCGTAATCGGAGACACTAGTTAGTGTGCTCTCGATTTCAGAATATTTGCAATGAGCGTCCTCTGTACAATGAATGCCGTCAATAGACAGCATTTCATTGATATGCAGCAGGAACAGTGTTTGGGACAGTACAGACCCTGGCGGGACGCCAGCATTTATGTCTCTCAGCTCGTATGCATCTGCTGGACAAAAAATTGGCGACCCATTTGCATAGTCCCTCGGGAAACCCATATGCTGGTAACTTCGTTAGAAGACCCCAGTGAAAGACCCGATCGAACGCCTTCGCCACCTTGACTCTCGATGGCGAGTGACCACTCGGCTGGTGACCTTCTAGTGTATACATAAACACATCAAATAGAGATACACTAGAAGGTCACCAGTCAAGGGACTATGGTGGAAGCCATATTGTCGGTCACTCAACAAATCGTGATCCTCTAGGTATCTCAAGAGCTGCGTGTTGATCACTCGCTCCATGCCACTGGAGAAAATGGGAGGTGATGGCAATAGGCCTGTAATTCATCGGGTCTGATCTATCGCCCTTTTTGGGCATTGTGTGCACGTGAGCAGTCTTCGACGAAGACGAGACTTTCATTTAGGTAGAAGTTTTATTAGGTCGGGTCGGGCCGGCCACAAACGGGGTTTTTTTAATGTATTTTCAACACACTCGCTCGTAAAATAACATTTATTGCACCGCTTTTAGTATCTTAATGCAGCTTATTACCCATTTGTGCTTTTTACTTTACATTACTGCACAGTTTTATGAAGGTATAATCCCGATTATGATAAGTTTGTACCTCACTGCAAGTGATATGTGTAGACCAAGCATGTTTAATTTAAACGGGTAAAATAGTTTGACAGCTCACCGCTGTCAAAAAAAACCTTGCGTGCCATATTTGTAAACGTGCTCATTGTGTTGATTTGATTATTATCAAAAAATCTACTTAAAAAAATACATGTCTGTTTTTTTCCTCGCAAGTGTGTTGAAAAACGTCGTATGACACGCGTGTGCATTGATTATTACACTCTCGGCTCACTTATTGCTTTCGCCTACGGCTCACGCGCTTAATACGCCTCGAGTATTAATAACCAACTTTGCACACATGTATCATAATGTACTATTACGTCGCTATTGCAATTGTGGCGCCCAGGGAGCATTACTTAGCGATCTTTAGTTCCAATTAACTTGGTAACATGAGATTTTAGGACAAGTATTGTCATTTTTGTTTGTATAATAATGACAAGATGATCGTGACTTATCCGAGCTACTTTGACAACATTGTGGTTCATAGCGAATATTACGATGCTGTTTAGTAGGTAAGTAATTAAAAATATTGTTTTTCGTGCTCCTAGTTTAACTCTCTACTAAAAAATTGATAAATCAACCTGGGAACTATTATTTGAATACAATCGAATGCATATAAACACGTAATAAGTGAATTTTTAATGATTGTCGTAATTCTCATATGGCGATCTTTACCTCCAAATATCTCGGAAACGTGACACTTTAAGCCATCATATTGATTAACATTTTTTGTTTGTATACGTGTCCTCTACCCATATATACCAGTTTCATAGTGCGCCGCGACATTGAAAAAAAAACTAAAATGGCGGCGGCTAGCTATGCCACAAAGGTTCTAACCCCTTTTAATCTCACTGTCTCTTTCTAACAAAGAACATCCCATCAAAAACATGTGTATGTAAAATGTTGCCAAGACATATGGCATATATGTTATAAGCTTGGCTCTACATGAGATCTGATAACTTTTTGACAGTGCAAGCCATATGTCTTGGCAACATTTTACATAAAAATGTTTTTTGTGGGATTTCACTTCTTTTTGTAAGTTGCTTATGTTTTTTTATTTAGTCCTTACAAATTAGTCCAATGCTTGTTTTCAATATAAATTTAGTCGCCATCTATCGCGGTTACGCCTAAATACACGCAAAATAAGACGACAAAGATTAATTTGACAACTTAAAATATGTTCTATCCTTCTTCAATAATTTTCGTAAGAAAGAGATGAGATGTGACTAAAAATAGTTTAGTGCGATTTACAACAGAATCGCCACCATTGTCTCCTAAATAGATAGACAGAACTCCCATTAACTAAACTTATTTTGCTCCATGGACGTCGAAAAAAATCAGGAGGAAATGTCGCCTTATACGTAGTGAAGCACCCCAAGTAAGCCGAGCCGTCTCGTAAATACAAGCCTCACACACACATGTATACCATAGTAAGCCGTAACACAAATTAGTGAATGAAGGTCAACGAATTTAATGTGCCAGATGAATAAAAAAATCACCCATTGACAGTCAATTTGATAATTTTGTATTTTTTAACCGACTTCAAAAAAAGGGAGGTTGTCAATTCGGTTGAGTTTTATGTTTGTTACCTCGATAACTCCGTCCGTCATTCATTAACCGATTTAGAAAAAAAAAAATTTGTTTGTAAGGGACACTTCCCGTTTGTGTCCCATTGTCATCAGTTTAGGATTTGATTACTTTTTAGTGTACTTTGAAGTCGGTTTAAGTATTTTGTAAAACAGTTTTTTTTTGGTCAACAGACTGTTAAGTTTATCACCAGATTAGACATTTCATAGAAGTTTTAGCATGCCTGCCGTAAATGTTTCAAACATGTACTAACCTAACCATGACAAATCTTCCTAAATCTCCATGAAAGTCCACTTGCGGCAAGCCAGCTCCAAACATCACTTGCCGCCACTTGTCCAAGTTGGCAGATATCTCTCTCTCACACTCGTTAGACGTGGGGTTCAAATCCTCGCTGTCTTCTTTCAGTTTGGCTCGCTGTTCCGCCTCTTCCTTTTCGTAAGCTGCTAGCTTTTGCGACCAGAGGGTTTTTAATTTTTCTATAACAATAACGTTAAGGTCACGTAAACATCAGGGGCCCAATTCTCACCCAATCGAAACTGATCGCTCGATCGAAAAAAGCACGAATTCTAACATTTACGAACGTTACGTTATTCTGGCAATTTCAAGGCCGGCATATTTATAAGGGAAACCAGTCAGCTAGAGCGTTGATTGGTCGGGACCGTTCGAATTGACTCCGCCCCTCGACATTTTACAGTCGAATAGGACTCGAACCGTAAGTTCGATTCGAAGGCTAGTTCGAGGGAAGTGAGAATTGGGCCCCAGTAACGAGGCGGCAGTAGCTACTGGCACATTTTTTTATATCTACGAAAAAATGGCCAATAATTGTCTTTGGTGTCTTCTGATTTTCACTCTCTGTGGATAGATTACAGAATAAAAGGTAGATGCACAAAGGAGTTAAACAAAATTTATTTAAAAAAAACACTTCTTTTTAGTAAACTTTGTGTAAACATATATAAATTCAAAAACGAATACCAGGTATCTGATTTTGTATTTGTATTTGCTTTTTTGACCTCACTTTCGTATTCTGCGCGCCTCTAACTACCTTTTGTTCTGTAAATAAACTCTTTATTTGTAAATAATTCTGTTTATTGTAGTGTAAATCTAACGTAGGCGGAATGGGCTCGAAAAACCTCTGTTAGAAATATCCAACTCAAGCTGGTTAATATATTACTGATAAACTTACCAATATTACTATTGAAAGCAACAGCATCACTCTCGGACACGGTCTCACCCCTGCCTCTAGCCGTATTCAATCTCGCTTTACGGAGCTTCATCAACGCATCCAGTTTCACAACACACTTCTTCGCATCACTCTTCTTTCTTAGAACTTCTTTGAGAACAATATCTGCTTGTAATTTGGCTTCTTCCTCCTAAAATGAAATTCTTTTATTACTATTGAGCTATTATTATTAGAGAAGACGCCATAGATCACAACTGTTCCATTCAAGTGAGGCCATCCGGCCACAATTGTTGTTGTAGAACGATGAAGGAAACGCGTAAGCGCCGTGAAAATCACGGTGTTTGCGAGAAAAATAGAAAAATACGTGTATTTAGTGTCTGCTTAGACAACTAATTATTGTTTCAGCACTAAAGATAACTTAAGACTAGTTGACTCTTAAAAAATGGGACATAACTTTGCTTATAATAGCTTCTCTATACATAGTGATAATAGCTCAATGTTCATTACTGTAATATACCAAAAAATGGGGAGACAACATCACTCTGCTGTCATTATGTGGACTAAGAGACACTATTTGGCTTTGTTCCACAGGCCACAAACTACAAAGCGGTTGAGTAAGCACCAAAATGCTCTAGATGCTGGTTCACCTAAACGCCTTATAAGACAGAATCCCAGAATGCTTTAAGATTGAGTTTAGTGTCAATCTAGTGCCCATCTGGTGCTGGCGTGCTGGCAGATGCACTACCCACACCATACACATAATCTCATCTGATCTTAAGTTGATGAAAACTATACATTATATCCACAGATATACATCTAAATAGATGCCACGAGGGTATGTACTTCGCGTGTCAAAATCTGTGCAAAAATGGGGCTCAATGTTCTTCTTTTGAAACTGTTTCTTACGGATAGGGAACTCGCATAAGGCTGCATGTCCACCAGAGACGTGTGGCAAGGGATATGTTTTGCTCACAAATAGGATAGCTCAATTTTCACATTAAAAATCTAATGCCAGCCTAACAAAATCAATCTTGTGACATTATGGAAGTTACATGCTTCATTTTCATAGGATGGAGGGACTTGCATTATCTACATATTTAGATTTATGTCTGTGATTGTATCCAAAAAAAGACAGAAAAAAATCTGTTAAGGTTTACTCTATTGTCACCAAAATAACTAGTCACATTTTAGTGAGAGAATTCGAAAACGCTTTGCAGTGTCGCCTCAAGACGTCACAAATTCTCACTCTGAAATGTGCACCTTTTTGTGTAGTGAATAAAGTACTATATTGTATGGCCATCTTTAAAAGTGCGCGCCACCTCATGTCTCCGTGTAAACTGACCCTAAGGCTCATTTTCTTTAGTAATGCAGGTCAGATCATGCGGTGACAGATAAGTTAATCATAATTTTTTACCTGTTTAGCTTTATTGATGTCATCTTTAATCTTCTGCAAATTTTCATCAATCTTCCTAGATCTCTCTTCAGACACCTTGATCCATTCTTCTTTCTCCCTTTTTCTCTCTGAACGGACTCTTTTCAACCGTAATCTCTTTGCTGCTCTCTTAGCTACAAGCCTCCTTAGTGTGTCTAAATTAGAATCATTGATGTTGGCCAGCAATTCATTAATTTTAGCTTTCTTTCCATTAATTAGTTCTAAGTTTGAGCTCCATTCTTCTTCCGAAAGTGCACTAATATTATTTTCTAAGTTATCTCCTTGCTTTTTCAAATCATTCAAAATATGAACCACATTGTACAACTGCTCTCGAACTTGAGAGATTGATACTGAAGTATGTTTAGCTGTTTTTGGTTTGCACAAATTAATTTTTGCCTCGAAACTCTTTACAAAATCATGATCAGTTATTACTGGTGCAGGTGTTGGATTTAAAAAAGGCGGTGGAAGCGGGGGTGGTGGTAATGAAGTTCGTGGCGCAAAATTATTTTGGAATGTAAAATTATTCCCATGAAAATTATTATAAAAGTTACGATTAGATGACATGATTGATACAAAATATAATAAATTATTAGTAAAATGATTTGAGGTATTATAATGAAGCTGTATCTGGCAGTTGGCTCTCGGCGTCTTTCAATGCCTTCTCGGCAGCTTTGTAATCCTCGTTGTCTTTAAGGTCTTGCTCTGTGTCTAACGTGTTTTTGAGGTCTGCAAATGCTTTTACCAATCTGCAACAGTAATAAAAAGCAGAACGTAGTACCTACTAAGTAAATTGAAACAATTCAAAGGTGGTTTAATGCAAATAATGACATGCATGACTGAACAAACACAAAAGGGTCGTTGAATCTAAATTTAAGGCAATCATACATGCATGACTCATACATATTCTTTTCGCAAGTCGGACAAAGAACAAACGACGCGAACTTAACCTATAAAACAACTGCAAATTTAACTTGTAATAACACGAGAACTACTTATTAAAACACCTTAAATATATAAATTGAGGAATTATTGAGTTAAAAACTATTTTATTTGCACCCAGTAGGCATACATACCGCCTTTGGCAGTCAGGAACCATCATAAGCGACTCCTGCAACACTTCCTCCTGCTTCCGAATGTTGTGCTCGTCTTGCCCCTCGTCCTTTATCTTCTGTATTCTGTTCTTTTGCTGTTCAGCCTCCTTCTCATACACAACTTTTTCTTTGGCTATGCGTCTTACAACGCCGGTCTTTATTTTAATTTGACGAATTCTAGGATCTGCCATTGCGAAAAACGACATCGCCGCTTTTGTTTTTTGACTGACTGACTTTTTTTTTTTTTTTTTTTTTTTTAATTGTTCTTGACCATGGATACTAAGTCCTTCAGTCGCATACATTTTATTTATAATATCACTTTAATATAGTCCGCACATTCACTTTCACATAGTCTGCATGTTCAGTCACCGTCTAGTCATGTTTTAGTAAAATGGTGGTCATTGTACTAAAACTTATCACTGACTTTTTGAGACAACTTGTAAAGTCACGATACACATATTCATTTCATTTCACTTCACTGGTGCACATATATTGATCTTTATTGAATAAAATACCACCGATAATATGCAATATAACTCAAAATACACGAATTTATGAAAATAAAAATGAAAATGCTACGTCACTCTGCAAGTTCCCGCCAAAAAGTCACTGACTGACTGACTACTCAGTGTTGCCAGAGTGACTTCACGATAGGATACGCATAGTACCTAAAAATAGTACGAAACTTATCTTTTGAGTACGTAGTGAATAAAAAAATATTCAAATAATTTCTCAGAAAAAGAAAGTTTATTCCTTTTATTAAGGATACATCCAGATTGAGTGTCGAAACTGTTCACGCGTCGAAAAAATAGCCCCTAACTGTTAGGGGCTAAATCAAATAAAAATAAATAAAATTGCAAAATAATGTTTAATATTTAAATTTCTCCCGATTTTAATTGATATATTTCAACAACTGCTATCATTATGAACGTCACTATGACAAGCAGAAAGACGCAGAGCGAGCGTAAAACGAAGCTGTTACGGGCACCAGCTGAAAAAGTTGGCCTGTAAATATTCATGTAGTATGGCGACACTCTTTCTAGATATATCTATTTTTATGGTTTATTCATTGCGTTTTGTAAGTGCCGTGCGCACCGAAACCGAAGGAACCACGAAAGAACCAAACCAAACTAACGAAACCACAAACGGTAACACGGAATGATGAATGATAGGATGAAACTTGAAATTGGAACATACATATATGGGTCATTGTCAAATTTCGTGCAGGTAACCTAGTCCCTCAATCATCAATCATATCAGCCCATGGATGTCCACTGCTGAACATAGGCCTCCCCCATTGATTTCCACTTCAAACGGTTCTGGGCCGCTTGCATCCAGCGGCGCCCAGCGACTCTGACCAGGTCGTCGCTCCACCTGGTGGGAGGTCGTCCCGCTCGGCGCTTTCCAATACGTGGTCGCCACTCGAGAACCTTTCTTCCCCATCGGTTATCGGCTCTTCGAGCGATGTGGCCTGCCCATTGCCACTTCAGCTTACTAACTCTACGAGCTATGTCCGTCGTTTTCGTTCTCCTACGAATGTCCTCATTACGGACCCTGTCACGTAGAGAAATTCCGAGCATAGCTCGTTCCATAGCTCGCTGAGTGACTCTAAGCTTATTTATGCGGCCAGCAGTAAAATACCACGTCTCTGTCCCGTATGTCATCACTGGTAACACGCACTGATTGAAGACCTTTGTCTTCAGACCTAGTCCCTCAACTATGATTATTTTTTTATAAGTAATAATTATATAACCTCTTTCAAAATTTATATTAAATACAAAATACATCGCATAAACATTCAAAACAAAAATAAAGAGATAGTTTTGTTTTTTGGTAAAGTAACATTGTGGTAATTTTTGGTAACAGAAAGGTTTTCCTTCTAAACTCTATATGTCCCTGGTACATACCACTCCGTTATAATAAACATCAAATAATTCCAATTTATACCATATCAACCTACCTTAAATAAATTATTACCATAAAAAGAGTATTGTTAATATTTATAAAATATGCCGTAAAAGCGGTAGGTATTGAAATTTACTTAATAACTATTTTTTTAAACTTTGTCCCGCATACTATGTGAATCTGTCAGGAACACTATGTTACTGAGTAAATCGCAACTTCAAATATAGATTTCGTTGTTTAGACTTTGTACTAGTTTGAGCGGGATGTCTGTATTATTACGTGTTGACCGGTAGAGCGGGGGGAGTGGTATAGGAGGTGTCAGTCGGCCGCGAGGCATGGAGGATACAACAATTTAAATTTGGTATACCCCAAACTCAAGGTTTCAAACCAAATTTACCTCCTCAAGGTAATCAATTTGGAAACCAAAACCAAGGTCATTTTAATCATGCACCCTTTCAACCTCGCTTACCTTTCCAACAAGCTCGCGCACCTTTCCAACATAGCGGATATAAATTTGGTATCCCTCAACAACAAAATTTTAAATTCGGAATTCAGAATCAGCCTCAGCCGAATTCCAATCAATTTAAATTTGGCGTTCCAAACCAAAAACAGGCTCCTCGAATTGTAGATACCGACGTATCAATGCGCACAGCCCCTGTTAGACAAAATATGATTGCAAATAATAACTTATATTATATGGAGGATCCATCCTCTTATCAAGATCATGTCCCTGACAATGACTATAACTATGACTATGACTATAATGAAACATATGACGAATACGCAGAACAACCCTCAACTGACTATCCTTACGAAAATGAATGTACTCAAGAGGAAAATCCTACTGAAAATTTTCAGATAACAGCCTCGGAAAACAAAACGAGTTAATAAATCTAAATTATTGCGACAGTATCTTAAAATTACCCCATATTGAGATACCCGAAATTAATGCTAAATTCTTAATTGACACCGGTAGCAGTCGTTCCTTTATCAGTCCTGAAAAAGCCGATGAATTTTTCAATGAATTTAAATACCATGAACCATTTACAGTTGTTAGTACGCATGCTCAGAGTATGCATAACGAAATAATACAAATACCTTTATTAAAAACATTCAAAAGTACACTCTGGCATAAATTTTATATTTATAATGTTGATGGTAGATATGACGGACTAATAGGATCTGACCTTCTTAAAAAATTAGCAGCTAACATTGACATGAATAACCAAATTTTACGGACACAACGCGGCCATACCTATAATTTATAGTCCACCATATGAAATAAATGTTTTGCCACGAACTGAAACGCGTGTAAAAATTCCAACGAATTTACAATATGGCGATGCAATTTTAGATTTTATGCAGTTTAAAGAAGGCGTACGTATGCCTACCGCTATTGTTAAATGCGATAATTTCTTTGCAGAAACCATTATTCAAAATATTTCTGATGAAAAGGTTACAATTAAATTCATTGAACCGTTTGATGTATCATTGTTTGATAGTAATGAATGTGAAATTAATTTTGTGAAAGATAACTGCGAGATAGATCAGGCATTGAAAGAAAATTTGAACAAATTACGATTAGATCACATGAATAAAGAAGAGCGTGATAGTATAGCGAAACTTTGTCACGAATATCGCGATATATTTTATTGTGATAAAATACCTTTGTCTTTTACAAACCAAGTCAAACATAATATCAGAACTACTAATGAAGATCCGATTTATATTCGACCCTATAGACATCCACCTTGCCTCAATGACGAAATACAAAAACAAGTAGATAAACTTTTAGATAACAACGTCATACAAAATTCACACTCACCTTGGAGTGCACCGGTACATATAGTCCCAAAAAAAGTAGATGCCACAGGTGAAAAAAAATACAGAATGGTAATTGATTATAGGCGTTTAAACGAAATCACAGTAGATGACAAGTATCCCTTGCCAAATATCACTGACCTTTTTGACAAATTAGGCAAATCCCAATATTTTAGTACACTTGACCTTGCAAGTGGCTTTCACCAAATTGAGGTTAACGAAGCTGATAGAGCGAAAACCGCGTTTACAACTCAATCGGGACATTACGAGTTCAAAAGGATGCCCTTCGGCTTAAAAACGGCACCCGCGACGTTCCAACGAGCAATGGATAATGTACTCAGAGGACTTCAGGGTATACATTGCCTTGTATATCTTGATGATATTATAGTATTTTCCTCAAGTCTCCAGGAACACATTGATAAACTCCGTACAATTTTTAACCGACTTAGAGAAACGAATTTGAAAGTTACACTTGATAAATGCGAATTTTTAAGGAAAGAGGTTCTTTATTTAGGTCATACTATTACCAAAAATGGCCTTATGCCTAACAACGATAAAATACAAGCAGTATTAAATTTCCCAATACCCCGAACAACTACCGAAATTAAGAGCTTTCTTGGTTTAGTTGGTTATTACCGTAAATTTATTAAAGATTTCGCAAAGTTAACACAGCCACTTACATCATGTTTAAAAAAAAGGAATAAGATAGATATTACTAAACAGGAATACATAGATGCATTCGAAAAATGTAAAGAGCTTTTAACAAATGCCCCCGTTTTACAGTTTCCTGACTATTCCAAACCATTTGTACTTACGACAGATGCATCGAATTATGCAATAGGCGCAGTGCTGTCTCAAGGTCCCATAGGTAGTGACAAACCGATAGCATACGCGAGTCGTACGTTAAATGAAGCGGAAACGCGATATAGTACAATCGAAAAAGAACTTTTAGCCATCGTGTGGGCCACAAAGCATTTTCGACCTTATTTGTACGGCAAGAAATTTACAATATATACAGATCACAGACCGTTAGCTTGGATAAATTCGATTAAAGAACCGAACAGTAAATTAACCAGATGGAAATTACGTTTAGAAGAGTTTGATTACGATATTGTCTATAAAAACGGTAAACAAAATTGTAACGCAGATGCATTATCACGTATTAGGATTAACGCTTTAGATGAAAAAGACGATATTTCGATGAAGGTAAATTTAGATTCAAAGGAACAGAAACTTCGTCAAAAAAATAGAACCACATCATCTCCAATGGTAATTTCATCAGACTCGGAAAAAACGTGGAGTATTCCGTCAGATAGCAGTACACTGACCGCTTCAGAAAAATCGAATAGCGAAAGTATAGGTACTATACATTCAGCCCGTGATTTAGATACCGACGGCATACTTATATTAAAAGAAGCTATAGATACAAAGCCAAATCAAATACTTGTATATACCTGGAACAGAAATGAATTAACAGTTAAAGATTTATCTAGAGCCAAGCAAAGAATATTAGAAGTACACTTACCTGTAGATAATCCAGATCTTGTAAAAAAGTTTCTAAAAGAACACATTAGACCCAAAGTCAAACATTTCTTTTATTTCGAAAATGAAATACATCGAAAACAATTTTCAGAAGCTACAATATTACTTTTTCAGAAAGGAACCGTGAAGTTTTACGAATGTACTGAGAGAGTGATTTATGTAGATAATGAAAATGTGCAACGAGAAATTGTAATTAAATATCATTCAGGCAAAAATAGTCACAGAGGTATAAAAGAAACTTTAGTACATCTTAGACGGACCTATTATTGGAATAACATGGATACAATAGTGGCTAGCATTATAAATGCATGCGAAATATGTAAAAAGATGAAGTATGATAGAAAACCTTTGAAACCGGAATTACAATTATCTCAGACACAAACAAAACCTTTTCAAGAGCTATTCATAGACACATTTTCGATTGAAGGAAAACATTATTTAACTATCGTAGATGCCTTCAGCAAATTAGGACAGGCAATCGAAATTAGTACCAAATCTACCCCGGAAGCAGTAAGAGCCTTAATAAAGTATTTTTCCATGTACGGTACACCTGTTAGAATTAGTTCAGACCCCGGTATGGAATTCAACAACGCTCTTATGAAGGAAATGCTAACATTTTATAAAATTGAATTACACATAGGTACCCCACATAATCCCAACTCTATGGGAATAGTTGAAAGATTCCACTCTACTATCATAGAAATCTATCGTATAGCGAAATACGAACGTAAAATAACTGATGCTGCATCTGTTATGACTTATGCAGTAATGTCATATAATCACACAATTCATTCAACTACAAACCTTACTCCATTTGAGGTAGTCTTCGGTCATACCGAATCCAATAGCGCGTTTAACGTA
This sequence comes from Polyploca ridens, assembly GCA_951394255.1. Lineage (NCBI taxonomy): Eukaryota > Metazoa > Arthropoda > Insecta > Lepidoptera > Drepanidae > Polyploca > Polyploca ridens. Next base: position 1,347,391 of record OX596259.1, read on the forward strand.
GATTTTGAAAAACAATTTACCCAACAATTAGTTAAAGAACACGTTAGAAAGACAAAGTACTTATACAAGTACCTTACAGAAAAAATGATAGATAAAAAGACAGCTATAATAAATAAACGTGGAGGAGAAACAGAATTTGATATCGATATAGGTGACACTGTATTCATAAAAGGTGTCAATACTAGGCGTAGCAAAGATAAACCGCGTTACCAAAAGGCTCAGGTTTCAGGAACAATAGATAGGAACATTGTCCCAGTTATTACGCAAAATAGGAAAACGAAAGTTCCCATTAAAGACGTCAAGCGTCCTCCACAGGTTAATACTCATGGCGATCCAAGCGATCCTCAGCCAGGCTCTTCAACTGCAGCTGATTGACAAGAACCCAGGTCTACTACCTGTAAAAGAAGGCCAAGCTATCGTCAGTCATGATAAATGGATCAAGATTTTAGATTTAAAAGAAATTTATGAACAATTAGAGTTAAATATAGATAGTTATGTAAAACTTAAGCAACATATTCGTACCTGTTTTGATTTATTGTCCGAACAAGACTTCATAGAAGTTGAAACTCAAACTGAATACGCTATGAATATAACTATAGAAAAGTATAGACAATTGGTTCCATCATTAGTAAGATCCAAAAGAGGTTTAATTAATCCCCTTGGTTCTCTCATCAAAATGATCACAGGTAATCTTGATAACGACGACGCTGTCAAATACGAAAAGTTAATTATTGATTTACAGAAAAAACAAGACGCGTTATGTACGGGCAAAACCGTACATTTGCATTGTGTTACATTTCCGCTGACATGACAGTGCAAGCGCGTACATGCGCGACCTTATTTTTAAGTTAGTTTTTAATTATAGTGCATTAAACGCATTCAGTGACAACAGTCGGCTTCTCAATCTGGAAAACCCCTACCGACTTGACATTGACATCATCCTCTTCACCCTTTGACATAACATTAAGTGTGGTGGTTCGGACGTAGCCATCACATTTTGGTCCTTCGAGCCTTTTTACTGGACTGGATCTCGCGAATCGGGAATCGAATTTAGTAGTGAACCGGGTTCGTGGTTTCGTTCAGTATATGAACTGACAGTGGATTGCAGTACAGTGGATTGCAGTGACAGTGTGACATTTTGACAAGATCTCTTTAGACTATCCGGTTTAAAGTGGAACAGTAATTGACATCTGCAGGGTTCACGCGAACGAGTAGTGAACTCTCTTCAACTGACAGCTTCAAGAAGCAGTTTGACAACATCAGGGTTCACGCGAACGGGTCGTGAGTCCATTTCTTCGTGACAGCTTTAGCAAGTAGCAGTTTTATCAAGTAAGATCTTTCCTTTTTACACTACAATGGAAGGTCAACTTCAACGCCAGAAGGAGATTATAGACGTGTTGGAAAGGATCAACATCAACTTTAAGAAAGACCCAAGTGTCAGGAAAACACCTGAGTATATTAGAACTAAATTTAGTACTTTAGATGACTTGTGGAGTGAATTTGATCAAAATCACTCCAAATTGATCACATATTCTGACAAGTCTCATGAATATTTCACCAAGAATATTTATGAGCAAACAAAAACATTCATCAAAGATATTCGTGATAGGATATCCTCCTTCAAAGTAGCTGATTGCCAAGGTACTTCAAAGGAAGAAGTCAGCCGAGTAACATTTAACGAAAGGGATAGACAATCTTCATCTCAGGAAATCAAAAGCAATGACCTCCTAAGTCAACAGCGGACAAATTTTAGAGCATTTAAACGTTTAATTCGCAACCTGGACATAGAAGATTTGACTGATTAATGGGAAATAGAAGATGAGCTACGAAACTTACAAACACGTTGGAACAACATTGACAGTCTTCATTTGCAAATTGATAATATATTAGAAGGGTCAGATATATTTTACGAAAAAGAATATACTGATCATGAGAAATATTTCAAAAATATCAAGAGAGAATTAAACAAGAAGCTATGTTCAACAACCCATATGCAAGAAGCCACTCCAAAATTGGACATCCCTAGTTTTTCAGGCAGTTACACTCAGTGGCCTACATTTTTGGACCTATTCAAAGGTAGTATCCATGACAATCCAATGTTATCCAAGGTTCAAAAGATGCAGCATCTGAAAGGTAAACTGAAAGGAGAGGCTGAACGTCTTGTTCAACATCTACACACATCAGCTGACAATTATGACTCTGCGTGGGAGATTCTGAACCATCGCTATAACAACCAGCAAATGTTGTTTACGAGGCAAATCGAAATATTTTTAAAAAAAAACCGAGCATCCAAAAGCAAACATCTTTTGAGCTTAAAAGACTGCATGACATTACAACAGAATGTGTACATGCTATTCATAACCTTGGGATTGACACTAACAGCTGGGATCCTTTGCTTGTTCATCTCTTATCCAAAAAACTTGACATGGACACGTACAGTGACTACATGGAAACGAGAAAAGCACCCCGGGATCTACCAACATTTGACGAATTTATATCATTTATCGAGGCAAAATTTACAGCATTAGAACCTATTCGGAGAATGGACAAAATGACATCACCCAAGCAGCATACATTGATACCCAAAGAAAAACCGTTAAATAATTACAGTCATGGTTCTAAAAAACCGTTTATCCCTAATTATAGTTCTTTCAATTGTGTATTGTGCAATTCCGAACACACATTGCATCGTTGCCAAAAGTTCGCATCTATGTCACCGGATGCTAAACTAAAAACAGTTGCGAAATATAACGTGTGTCAAAACTGTCTTTATGTGCACGAAAATAATATATGCAAGTCAACAAAATGGTGTAGAATATGCAATGAACGACACAATACTTTATTACATGAGGCGTTCAATAAAATGAACACAAATGAAAACGCAGCAATGTCAACGACATGGTACAGGCAGCAACAACCGAATCAGCAACGCGTAAATCACATCGGCATGGATGATGATGAAATTTTACTGACAACGGTGCAAATAAATGTGCAATCTATTGATGGATCATACGTTACTTTAAGAGCACTTTTAGATCAAGGTTCCCAAATTTCGTTGATAACTGAAAACGCAGTTCAAAGATTAGGCCTGTCAAGACAGCAATTCAATGCATCAATTACTGGTGTGGGAACTGAACCCAGAAAATGCAAGGGAAAAGTTCAATTGACATTCACGTCCATACATGATAACTATGTACTGAATACAGATGCACTCGTTGTTCCGAAACTAATTCAAAATTTGCCTGGTAAATCATTTGTCAGAAAAGAATATAAGCATATTAAATATATTCCACTTGCAGATCCGGAATACTACTTATCTAAACCAATTGACATTTTACTAAGCGCCACAGTTTACTCAGAAATAATTATGAACGGATTAATTAAAGGCCTGACACATGAACCGATCGCCCAACAAACGAAGTTAGGTTGGATACTATCTGGACAAGTTTCAACAACTTTTAACTGTCACGTAGTACTCAACAATATTGATGAAATTACAAAATACTGGGAGGTAGAAGATATCTCAGAGTCTGACAACTTAAATTTGACACAACAAGAACAATTCTGTGAGAATTTATATAGATCAACTACAAAACGCCTACCTAACGGCAGATATGAAGTAAGACTACCTATGAAACAAGGATTTGAAGAAAAATTAGGACACAGTAAACCTCAAGCAGTAGCTCAATTTAAACAATTAGAAAGGAGACTTCAGAAAAATGACATTTTGCGTGACAACTATCAGAAATTCATGGATGAATACATTGATATGGGACATATGAAACAGTGTACAAGTACAAGAGAAACGATGTGTCTCTTGCCTCATCATGGAGTTATTAAAGAAGACTCTACCACAACCAAACTACGGGTTGTATTCAATGCGTCGTCAAAGACCTCTACAGGATATAGTCTCAATGACTTAATGGAGTGTGGACCTAAATTACAACAGGATTTATTCAGTTTGTTACTAAGATGGCGTGTTTATAGATTTGTGTATACTGCGGATTGTGAGAAGATGTACCGTATGGTGCTGATACCGGAAGATCAGCAACACCTACAGAAGATTATTTGGAGGGATGATCCAACCAAGACACTTCTTGAATATCAACTGTGCACTATTACATATGGCATGAAAGCTGCGCCATATTTAGCTATGCGGACAATGAAACAGTTGGCAGAAGATAATACTGCTAAATACCCATTAGCATCCGAGGTCCTGAAAAATGACTTCTTTGTTGACGATTTATTGTCAGGAGCAAATACCATTAACAAGGCCAAAGAAGTCCAAAAACAATTAATCGGAATTTTACAGGGAGCTGGTTTTAATCTACGAAAATCAGATCAGTCTTATCGGCGGCTAATTAAGAGGACACAAGAAATTACATATTCTGATGAAATAATACAAATTAAGCGGACAGGTGCTGTTAAATCAAACAGTAGGTTATTAAAATTGAATCCGTTTATCGATAAATACGAGATTTTGAGAGTGGGTGGAAGATTGGAATACTCCAATTTGACTGACACAGCGAAACATCCGATCATCCTGCCTTCAAAATCTAAACTGACAGAACTCCTTATCGATCAGGCACACAAAACTACCCTACACAGGGGCCCCAGATTAACATTAATGTATCTCAGACAAAGATACTGGATTATAAGTGGAAATACAACTGTAAAGAAAAAAATTAGACAGTGTGTCAAATGTTGCCGATTCAGCAATCAAAACAGAGCCCAATTAATGGCCAACTTACCGGGACCAAGAGTGAATCCGTCGCGCCCGTTCTCTTACACAGGAGTTGACTTTACAGGACATGTAGAAGTGAAGGCAAACAAAGGAAGAGGCATTAAAACTTCTAAGGGCTATATTGCAGTATTCGTATGCTTTTCCACCAAGGCGATACATTTAGAACTAGTATCAGACCTGAGCACCGCAGCGTTCCTTGCAGCATTCAAACGTATGTGTGCCAGAAGAGGTGTACCTCAGCATGTCTATAGTGACAATGGCACTAACTTTGTTGGTGCAGCCCGCATTCTGAAGAACGAGTATAAGGACGCCTTACAAACAATCAACAGAAATTGTCTCAAAGACATTACCGAAATGGGAGTGACATGGCATTTCAACTCACCAGCTTGGCCAAGCGCTGGTGGCCTATGGGAAGCTGCCGTGAAAAGTATGAAGCACCATCTCAAGCGAGTCTTAGGTGAACAAAAACTGACGTTTGAAGAGTTCACCACCTTACTGACACAGATCGAAGCGTGTCTTAATTCGAGGCCACTTTATGCCATGACAGAAAATCCTGAAGATGATTATTTGACACCAGGTCACTTCTTGATAGGTGGACCTATCCTATCTTCTCCATTGACATCACCTGAAAATTATAACATAAGAACACGATGGCAATTGACAGAACACATGCATCAACAATTTTGGAAGAAATGGTCGAGTGATTATTTACATCATCTCCAAAAGCGCAACAAATGGCACCGCATACAGCCGAATATAAAAATAAATGACATTGTTTTAGTCAAAGAAGACAACATACCGCCATCAAAATGGGCTCTCGGTAAAGTTATTGACATTCACCCAGGCAAAGATGGACAAGTACGCGTTGTGTCGCTTAAGACAAAAACCGGTATGATTAAAAGACCGGCCATCAAACTTATAATTTTACCTGTACGTCCCGAAGAGATTCAGACTACTGACTTCAAATAAAATTAAACAACCAACGTGTTCAGAGGAAGAGAGTTAGAACAAAAACCTCTTAATATTGCATTCAATCTGAAAAAAGATCTAGTGGTAACTTTATCAGAAGCCTACATTCAAAATTACATCAAACTTTCAAACGGGAAATACCTGTGCAATATGAATCATACCATTTATAACATGATAATACAACAATCAGTGTGTTATATAAAACGAATTATATACAATGACGACCACGCATCTGCAGATCAAGTATCAGCGCGTGCGCCGACAAATGGGTCAAGTTACATTTGGGCGATTCTTGGCTATTCTCTTGTTGCCAGGAATGCTCAATCCGCATTTATACTCAAGTGCCACTACTACTAAACGGCAGCAAACTAAGAAGGAGGCGCCAGCAGCAACGTTCAGGCGGAGGGGAGTCTCAACCGGACTCCCACGAGATGACAACAGCCGCTGTCGCTAATGTGGGGCGACTTGCAGCGGAAAAAGTGGTAGTGATCAGTGTAGTGTAATTAAGTCGAATCAGTGCCAGTGTAGTGCAGTGATACCAATAAGTTCAAAGCATAACAATCCAATTTCACGATTAAAATTGACATTTAGTGACATTTTATATAATTTACATTCTATGATAATATTTAATTGTTTTTTGACAAGAATCACTATTATAGTTTACATCTTTACATTCTTAGCCCATTCTTATAGTTTACATTGTTAATTTTAGTCCACTACTATGGATTACATTTTACTTTAGTCCATTATTATGCTTACATTCTTTTGTTCTTTTTACCTTATCATAATTTGTTGTTGTACTATTTTAGTTTATACAACCTTCATGACATTTTGACATTTTACTGTTATTATAAATAAGTTTTATTAGTTTTAAAATCTTGCAACATGTTTTATACCTTATATCTCTTCCTTAATATGTTAATCTTTAATTTGCTTTCTTGTCGAGTGGCAGTATGTACGGGCAAAACCGTACATTTGCATTGTGTTACATTTCCGCTGACATGACAGTGCAAGCGCGTACATGCGCGACCTTATTTTTAAGTTAGTTTTTAATTATAGTGCATTAAACGCATTCAGTGACAACAGTCGACTTCTCAATCTGGACAACCCCTACCGACTTGACATTGACATCATCCTCATCACCCTTTGACATAGCATTAAGTGTGGTGGTTCGGACGTAGCCATCACACGTTAGCTAAGAAAATGACAATAGTCTCCGAAATGGTGGGTACTTTCACAAATATAGCTAACTCTACTAAGAGTAATTTCATTCAGATTGAACAAAGTATTACAGATATTAATCGCGAATTAAATGAATCAAAATTATCTCAAACAAGTAATAAAATCATTCATATTTATAATATTATAACGAATAATTTTCAAACAATTTATATCCGTCTGAATGAAATTGAAACGGCTATTGCTTTTGCTAAAACTAATGTATTACATCAATCAATTGTAGATACAGATGAATTATTATTACTTTTAAAGGAAATCGAAAAATCAGAAAAACTTGTGTTTCCAGCCGAAACAGAAAATATTGTAAAAATAGAACAATGTATAGAGATAAAAGCGTATGTAAAACAAAATCAGATAAAATTTATTATGCACATTCCTGTCAGCTTTCTTAAATAAATAGTGTAATTATATGTCTCAAATGTATATTAAAGCTTGCTTGTGCAAAAATAATGAGTAACACGTGCGCATGACACCATCCGCACGTGTTCTTTTTCCGACACCATCCCCACCTTTATATTGTTTTGCCGGGGGTATAAATACGGCTGTTGCACAAGGAAGCGGGTTAGTCGTACGTTGATCGTTGAAGTGAAAACACGGCAAGGCTACAAGCCACATTATAAAAGTTGTGATTTTATTCAGTGGAAAGAGTTGTTAAAACATGTGAGTACCTAATAAATATATTTCTTATATTATTTTAGAATAATAGTGTTGATTATAATATATATTTGTGTATTTACCGCATTTATTAAATTATTGAAATACCTATTTAGAATTCTTTTGAGGCAAATAAATGTATGTCCCATTATAAGCGATTTTTATTTTCTTAAACTCGACTGTCCAACATATCAGAAGCGGGATAATGAATCAATGTTTTTCGTAAGACATTTTTTTTTTCTTTCTCTCCTCCTTAATATTTTGATTTTATTAAAACTAATAACTCTTAATCAGTAAAATTGAATTCTTAATGTTTACAATAATTTAATGATTTTTGGGCTTCAATCTGCGTAAATTATTGTTTTATATTTTAGATAAATGGATCATGAGATCCCAAAGATACCACGGTCTGTCTCAAGACGACCTACATCCCGGACTAGTCGAAACGAGTCTCGCAGTCCGATACACCGCAGATCACGAAGCCCGGTCAATCGGTGCTCAATAGCCAAGAGTCCGATATTCCCGGCGCGGACAACTAGCCATTGTGAAGACCACAATCATCATGAGAGATCTGGTAACCAGCACGGTAGACGGTCACGCAGCAAGCGCGATGGACGGTCACGTAGCCGGCGCGATGAACGGTCGCGCAGTAGGCGCCTCGAACACTCGAGGAAACGGCGCGATGTACAGTCGCGTGGGCGGCGTGATGAGCGATCGCGCAGCAGGCGCATAAGGCGATCGCGCAGTAGGCGCGATGAACGATCGCGCAGTAGGCACAATGGACGATCGCGCAGTGGACGTGATGAACATTCGCGCGGTTGTCACGATGTACAGTCGCGTGGTCGATGCGATAAACGATCATGCAGTGGGCATGAAGAGCAATTGCACCATGCGCGCGAAGATCAGTCTCGCAGCCAGAATCACTGTGGGAAACCAGCGTCGAGTATTGACCAGTCACATAGCCAGCACGATGATGAAAATCAAATGGAATCACCCCAGGATAACAGTAAGTCAATGAATCTTTCTTATAGTTTTGATAATATTGCTCAAATTGTAAAGATTTTAAAAACTATGAACCAGACAGATTCGTTGGACAAGTTAGGGTCAATGCAAAATACGGTCCCTGAATTTGATCCGGGGAGGAAGGAACAGACGATGAGCATGTGGTTGCACAAGGTGAACGAGTGCGCCAGTATCTATAATTGGACTGAAAAACAAATTATACATTATGCATTGCCTAAATTACGTGGTGTATCCCAAAGATGGTATGAAGGCTTGCCGTCTGTTCTTTACTCCTGGGATGAATGGCAAAAGAAACTTCTTTCCGCTTTTCCATCTGAGGAAAATTATGGACAAATGCTTAGCGATATGCTTGCTAAACGGGCGCGATACGCAGATTCTTTAGAAGAGTATTATTATGATAAAATTGGTTTAATAAATAGATGCGGAATAATAGGCTCTCGGGCTGTTGAATGTATCCTACATGGGATTGACGATAGGTCCGTGAGGTTAGGGGCCGAAGCCGTCAAATTTGATGACCCTGACAAGCTGTTGTCTTACTTACGTAATGTCCGCAATGCTAAGCCTATGAACGAACGCAAAGTCGGTAAGAATACACCAACTAATACAAATTCACGAAATTTTTCCAAGCCATCCCATTGTTTAAACTGTAAAAAGGAAGGTCATTTGCTTGCACAATGTAAATTTCCGTTAAAAAAATGTGGCAAGTGTAGTAAAATCGGGCATGAGACAGAGCAGTGTTTTTCAAAAATTCCAACACCTGACAAAACTGTTTTACGAGTTGTCAGTAACGAATCAAACCTCGAGTTAGAGATTTCTGCTAGCTCAGACCCGAATGAAAAATATTTTAAACAGGTTACAGTTAATGGAAAGACTTTGCGAGCGTTCATTGACTTTGGCAGCGAGTGCTCCATGATTAAATATTCTGAATTCCAAAAGATTGGTATCCAGTTTGTTACAACCAATTTGCCAGTCCTTAGAGGGTTCGGTAACTCAGTAGTTAGAGCCATCGGTAGGTATAACGCTCACGTAACAATAGATGGCGTTTCTGCCGATTTGGATCTTATTATAGTTCCTGATAATGCCATGCATGTTCCTCTTATGATCGGCCAAACGTTCACAGAACAATCTCATATAATAATTAAAAAGACTAGTCATTCCTTAGAAATATCCAGTATTGAACCATTTATAAACCCCGTCTATAAGGTCAAACTCTTTTGTAAAGGTGAAGTCGAGGTCTCTGGTTTAGGCATCGTAGATGTTATTTGTGATAACCCTAGCTTTGACGGAGAGATATTTATAGAGGGTAGCTTGCGTTACAGTGGTGACATAAGATATTTTATATCATCCGGTTTATATTACATCCAAAATGGTCATGGGAAGATAGTTGTCAGCTGTTCACCTTTGCATAAACTTAAATTTCAAAAGGGTTTATTGATTGCCCGGGGCCGTATAGCTCACGAAGAAATGACAAAACAAGTACTTAACATTACAAGGAGCCCGGCTTATGAACCACAACCGATATCGGGGTCAGATTTAAATATTGATAACGATCTTCCTTATGATAACAAACAAAAACTGATTTCCTTGTTAAATGAATATAGGGAGTGCTTTGCATTTGACCTATCTGAGCTAGGAAAGACCTCAGCTGGTAGTATGAAAATAAATTTGCAAGACGATCAGCCTGTGGTATATCGCCCTTATAGGCTCGCGATAAAAGAAAAAGAAAAAGTAAGAGAGATGGTTTCAGAATTATTAAAGAATGATATAATCCGTCCATCTACTTCACCTTACGCAAGTCCCATTGTGCTTGTCAGAAAAAAAAACTGGGGAAATGCGCCTTTGTATAGATTACAGAGCCTTAAATAAAAAAACCGTAAGAGAAAGTTACCCAATGCCTCTGATTGACGACCAGTTGGATATTCTCGCTGGAAATAAGTTTTATACAACCCTGGACCTGGCGTCCGGTTATTACCAGGTGCCTATCTGCGATGAAGATAAATACAAAACCGCCTTTGTAACACCCGATGGGCACTATGAATTTAATCGGATGCCATTTGGACTCTCAAATGCACCAGCAACATTTCAACGTATAATGCACCAGGTCTTGGGAACTGCTTGTCATGGGGAGGCATTGGTGTATCTTGATGATGTAATCATTCCATCAAAATCTATTTCCGAAGGTTTGTTAAGGTTGGAATACGTATTAAGATTATTTAAAGATGCAGGGCTTTCATTGAATCCGTCTAAATGTTTTTTTTTTAAACGAACTGTAGAATACTTAGGGTTCGAAGTTTCTGAAAATGGTATCCGTCCTGGTTCCAAGAAAATTGAAGCAGTTGAGCGGTTCCCCACACCTCAAAATCAACACAACATTCGGCAATTTTTGGGACTGGCTAGTTTTTTCCGGCGGTTTGTTCCCAAATTCTCAATCATAGCTAAGCCACTGACGCATTTACTAAAGAAGGATGTGGCGTGGGTGTGGGGACCCGATCAAGAGCAAGCTTTTAGGAACTTACAAAAAGCATTGTCACAGAAACCCATATTAGCGCTTTATAGTCCAGGGGCTGAGACGGAATTACATACCGATGCTTGTAAATATGGGGTCGCTGGAATAATTTTACAGAGGGATGAAAATCATGTTCTCAAACCAGTTGCTTACTTTAGCAAGCAAACAAGTCCTGAAGAGCAAAATTATTCATCTTATGATTTAGAAACGTTGGCAGTAGTCTCCTCCCTGCAAAAATTCCGTGTTTATCTTGTTGGTATATCATTCAAAATAGTCACGGACTGCAATTCTCTTAAAGCAACGTTCCAGAAAAGGGATATGCTACCCCGAGTTGCGCGATGGTGGGAGCAAATGCAGGAATACAATTTCTCGATTGAATATAGGCCTGGCACATCTATGACCCACGTCGATGCACTAAGTCGCAATCCAGTCCCTAATTCAGAAAGTGTTTATGTGTTTGCAGTCTCGGAATCAAATTGGTTAGCTACTGTCCAAAGTTCAGACGAAGAAATACAAAGAATAATAGGAATTCTTAAAGACCCTACGTTTAATGATGTAGTTGACCTAAAGTCGAACTTTAAACTAAAAAAACGACAAATTATTTCGTGTAACGCCGGATGGCGATCGTTGGGTGGTACCAAAGGGTGTTCGCTGGCAAGTTGTAAAACAAAATCATGACGATATTGGTCATTTTGCTTTCGAAAAAAACTCTATAAAAAATTAAATCAACCTACTGGTTCTCTAAAATGCGTCACTTTATAAAAAAATATGTAAACTCTTGTTTAGAATGCGCTTACTCCAAGTCTTCCACTGGGAAAAAGCCCGGTTTCCTACACCCTATACCTAAAATAGCCTATCCTTTCGATACGATTCACATTGACCACACTGGTCCTTTTATACGAAGCAGTAAGGGAAATGTGTATATATTGGTATTGATTGACGCATTTACTCGATACATATACTTAAAGCCAGTTAAAAATACTAAGACCCAAACAACTATAAAAGTACTTCGTGAATATTTTGGGATATTTGGAGTACCAAAAAGAGTCATCTCTGATAGGGGGACATCTTTTACAAGTGATAGTTTCAAGGAATTCATGAAAGAAAGGGCAATTAACCATATTTTAAACGCTGTAGCTACTCCCAGAGCAAACGGACAGGTGGAACGCTATAATAAAATAGTTGTAGATTCTTTAACTGCGAAAACAATTGGCATGTCCGAAAATAAATGGGATGACCACCTGCCCGAGGTGCAATGGGGCATGAATAACACTTTTAATAAGGGAATTAATCGTACACCCGCCGAAGCGTTATTTGGCAAGAGATTAACCGGGTGTAGTGAGAGCAAAATTATTTCTGAGCTAGACGATGATATAACTAAAGTAAGTGATAATGAAAATATAACAGATATTCGAAAAGAAATAAGTTCTCACATTGAATCTAATCAAGCAAAGGCAAAAATCTATTTTGATAAAAAACGCTGTGCACCAGCTGAATATCTGGTAGGTGACCTAGTGAGAGTAGAGCGTCAAATACCCTCTACTGGTCAAAGTAGGAAGCTAGCACCCAAATTTCAGGGTCCGTACAGAATAACAAAGGTCTTAGGTCTTGATAGATATCAGATAGAAGATACCCCTCTCACAAAGAAAGGTAATAGACTTTATACCACAGTTGTTGCGATTGATAAAATCAAGCCGTGGCTAAACTTTAATAGACCCCATGATAGCGATGATGGGTTGTCCAGCGAATCTGATTGATTTTGTATTGTTTTATTGTCAAGGGCAGAAGGGCCCAAAAATAATTAGTAGACAGAAGGGTCTTGATTTAAATAATTTTATGTGTTATTTTATAGTTAAGGGCAGAAGGGCCCAAATGGACAGAAGGGTCCTAATTTGAAAAGACAGAAGGGTCTTAATTAACTTATATGACAGAAGGGTCTTAATTAACTTATATGACAGAAGGGTCTTAACTTAAAAGGACAGAAGGGTCCGTTATATCTTACTTTTTTGGACAGAAGGGTCCGTTATTTCTTACTTTTTTTGGACAGAAGGGTCCGTTATTTCTTACTTGTATAAAATATAAATTATGACTAATTACTAAAAGGTCGTCCAATATGGATCCCTAAAGAAAATGTTTAATTATAAATATTCAATACAATCACGATAAAATAAAAAAATAAAAAAAAAAATAAAAAAAGTACTTTCATAATTTATGTTTGATAGTATTTAGTTATATACTTACCTATGTCATGAACTTCGTTCTAATTGATAAAAGTTAATTTAAATTGGAAAGCATGAGGACATGCTTAGTATAGGATGGCCGAATGTCAGCTTTCTTAAATAAATAGTGTAATTATATGTCTCAAATGTATATTAAAGCTTGCTTGTGCAAAAATAATGAGTAACACGTGCGCATGACACCATCCGCACGTGTTCTTTTTCCGACACCATCCCCACCTTTATATTGTTTTGCCGGGGGTATAAATACGGCTGTTGCACAAGGAAGCGGGTTAGTCGTACGTTGATCGTTGAAGTGAAAACACGGCAAGGCTACAAGCCACATTATAAAAGTTGTGATTTTATTCAGTGGAAAGAGTTGTTAAAACATGTGAGTACCTAATAAATATATTTCTTATATTATTTTAGAATAATAGTGTTGATTATAATATATATTTGTGTATTTACCGCATTTATTAAATTATTGAAATACCTATTTAGAATTCTTTTGAGGCAAATAAATGTATGTCCCATTATAAGCGATTTTTATTTTCTTAAACTCGACTGTCCAACATTCCATTAATCAGAAATGAAATTTTTAATTATTATAAATTAATTCCTTTACCTGTGTATAATAATAGCAATGGCCTTACCATCCTTATCCTTTCCAAATATCCTTACCTCCTTGTGAAAGGCTCGAAAACAAAGTCGCTCTCCCAGTCATGCAATGAAATTGATGAAAACCGTTTCCTGTGTTTCGAGAACGACGTTTCACCGCCAATTGAAGATAATTGTATCTCTGAACTTATGAAATTTTCCACAAATATCTCAAGCTGTCACCCTGTTCCTGTTATAATTGATGACGTCAAGATTGACCTTATACAGCCCAATAGTTGGATAGTTTACGCGAAAACTGAAACATTACTCACCAAATACTGTGAGAATGAAATAACGCAAGAATACATCATTGGAACTTATCTTATGATAATGAATGATGATTGCCTTGTTAAGATAAAAGGTTTTAATATAAAGAAACATCAAAATCAAGGAAAAGACATAACTTACTCCAAGATTCCAGTTTTGAACCTGCCTAAAATAATGACCAAACCATCGGATGTGGAAAGAAAACCAGTAAATCTCAATGGAATTGATCTTGGTGATATTCAGTTCCTAAACCATTTATTACAGAAAAGTGAAAGTGAAATCAGTGAAAATTATGAAAATATTTCAAGTTATGATGGTGCTAGCATAGGAAAGATATTATTTTACATTATTGTAACCATTTGTCTTTTGTTGTTAGCCTGTAAACATAGAATTAAGAAATTTTGTAAAACTTGTAATATTCAAGATAATCCTCAATCCCCGGATAATCTTGAACTTGCGGAGGGAGGAGTTATGTTGTCAACTTTGCCAAGTCATCCGATATTTTTAGCACCGTCAGCGGAACGTTAAAAACATCCAATGATTTCCAAGTATTGTTTTGCACCAGGTGCTTATCAGCGCACCCACGCAGCTGACGCTGCGTCTAGCCACTCTGGCGGCGGACCGTTCCGCCGCATCAGCATTAGTTAAGGTAGTACTGTAAGCTTAGGATTAAGTCAGTCTGTATTTAACCACCAACTTGTAAAGTTCTTTCATTAAAGTTTAATTTTAAATCAAATTAAATCTTTTTTCAAACATAAGGCCGCCCTTATATTTCATATTTATCCATTACTTCTAATTGGCATTGATTGATCGTGCCTTTCTAGGCGATGATTTCTGGTAGAAGACATTTATTAACAATAACAAAAAAAAAACGAATTTTGAATATTTGTCAGCTTATTATTCAAAACAGTTACTGGCGTAACGTAAGTTAAGAAACAGTTACCATTTATCAATATAACTTAACTTATCAACCCAAGTATCATAAGTGGTAAGAGCGCGCTATAATGCGGGCGATTGTAGCAATACTCTCAATCGTAATAATATGTTGGCGAACTTAGCGCGCGGAAAACAGAGCGATACGCATAGAGAACATTTGTATATAGGAGAGATACGTCCTCTCTCTGAGACGGCGGAGCCGGGTCTGCCGAGCCGTGGCCTCCGCAGTCGATTTATATAGCAGTTTTAAAATATTCGGTATAAAATAATTATAACATTTTTACGGATTTTTTTAATGCAATAATTTTAAGCATTAACTGCTACGTATTAATAAATAGTAATTATGAAGTTTGACATTCGATTTCTATATTAAAAATAGCGCCAAACATCGATAAAAATCTTAATTTTTACGCGGTTTTGTTTTATCATTTTCATAACAAAAATGTACAAAACGTTATGATGTTATTTATTAGAAAACTAGAAGACAATATGAACTTTTTAACATGTATTTTTGTATTTTTTTGTTTCAAGTACTTTACTACCGATTTGACTGCAAAGACAGCATGTTCCGTAAAATTCAAAAAAGGTCTCTCAAAGAACTACTCCAAACTAAATAACAAATAGTCAATTTAATGTTTTTTCCTATGGGAAAAGTAAAAAAATAAATTTCCTATTGGATTTACGACAACGGAAATGAATAACTATTAATATAACTGAGTAGTTTCACACCGAAAACCTAGAATATTGCGGCATTTTGCGTTATTACATACTAAACGCTCTTAAACTCCGTACACGTGTCCTCCGGGTGGTGCAAAATGAGCAACGCCCACGTTTGTACGACCCGAACAGATGGGGTTCGCAGCTGGAACTACGGGTCCGGCTGTTTGGATAAGGGTACGCGGGGTCAGGTTGGCCCTCCACCATTGCAAGCGCAAAGGTGGAACCTGACATTGGGATTGGACTCGCGGTGGTCTATGTGATGGTTGCAGAGGAGTGGCATGTTGTCTGCTCGACTACATGTGGGTCGTGCGTCATTCTTCGCCCGCAAGAAGTGTCTGAAGTTACCGGCCTAAAGCAAAGGGCCACCTGGTGGTCAGACGCGGGGTTCGTGAGTAACCCTCAAGCAAGTGAGCTCCTGTGAGCGAGCTGCATCTCCGGCACTTTCCTGGATAGAAAGTAGAGAACTACCCGTTGGATTAGTTTTCCGGCAACCCAGCTGTAGGCATTGGGTAGATGCGTGGATTCGTATTCGAGCGGTGAGCGTGCATGACAGCTCCGGGACCATTCTGGAGAAATGGGAGCCAGCTTCTCTGGCGTCCCTAGCGGGGATTGAATCCGCTAGCACCAACAAGGTGCGCTGGTGCCGGTGCTAGTGCTGGCGTGCTGTGGTGCGTGTTGTGAGCGGCTTTACAGCTCCGGTACCATTCTCGACAAATGGTAATGAGTGATCACGGTGCGACTCACATTTTCTCTTGAGTACCAGGGGCGAGTACTCTGGCGGCGTGACCTACTGCAGATGGTCCCAGACGCCACGCCCCGTAAGGGGTTGCCTGGTATAGTGTGCCGTCTTTTTATACCGAAAGGTGGGTAGAGGTGGCCACTATATAAAATCTCAGTAGTTTAAGTGGGGTATGTACCTACCTCTATACAGGTTGTTGTTTTGGTCAGCGACGAGCGACTCAGGGTCAATAATACAAATGACACTGGTGCTAAAAAAAATATAATTTTTTTTTTTTTTTTTTTTAATAATAAAAATAAAAAAAATTAAATTTTGAAAATCATGTAATAAGCTAAAGTGTAGACATAATACTCAACGGGAGTACGAGGGAGTAAAGGGGTGGGGCGATGGCGGCTTGCGCCTAGCTCTAGTCTGTGCAAGGGCCTAGTAACCATACTTTGCAGTAATTTTATTTCAAATTGAATAAGGTATTTCTCAACATATTTACAGTATTTAAAGGAATTAAGTCCATTTTTGGGGAATATATATTTTGTACTACCGCTCCTGAGTCGCTTGTCGCCGACCAAAACAACACCCTGTATAATCACTACGTTTTCTAGTGACAGGGCACTTAAGGGCAAACAACTTTTTTTTAAATATAGATTTAGAAATTTTAATACAAAAGGCTTACTACAATATTAAAGAATATTTAAATGATAAAAATGCGTGGTTGTAGCGCTCGCTCTCGCAGGAAACATTTGATGTAATAAAATTTAAGTTTGTTTTTGAAAAGAGTAATTGCTGAGTTTATTGCCGGCTCTTCTCAGAAAAAGCAACCTTCCGAACCGTGCATTAGTGCATTAGAGTTTGACTATTCATAAGTGCCTGTGAAGGCCTATTTGAATGAATAAATTATTTCATTTCATTTCAACAAAAATCTATAGGAACCTCGATCAGTTATGTTAATAAGAAACTAAACCTTTTTACTGATTTATTACCGTTAATAGTAATTCATAATATTATGGCGTACCTACATAAAATAGAATAAACGGGAAGTCCCCGTACTATAGATAGGATGAGACAAAAGTTGAAACCTCAGTTAGCAAAATAATTTCCTACCAAATAAGTCAAAGAAATTAAGAACGAAAATTATAGGTTTTCTATATATATTAAAAATTCAAGTCGACCTTCAACTGGGAAGAACAGGCAAGAAACAAAAAACCAGCCAAGTGCGAGTCGGACTCGCGCACCTGGGGTTCTGTACAAACCTGTAGGTATATAAGTATAACTTATGGTATTTTTATTGCTAAATGAAATCCATAACATTACAATGTTTTCTTTATTTTTATTTATTTATTTATTCTTTATTGCACAATGTACACAACATAACACAATACAGTATATATGTATACATAGACCCTGTTAGGGTGTTGCAGAGGCTTTTATTCATACAAAGTAGGTAGGTAGGGAAAACTGGCCGCGGCCGCGGGGCAATGTGTACGCATTCATGCCCCGCCCCGCGCCCCGCGCCCCGCGTGACTCTCGCGCCATGAGTGTCCCATCCCACTTCGCCAGTAGGACAAGCATGCTGTCTGATAATAACCAAAACCAACAATAAGAAATATAATAATCGCATTTAGGTTATACAGCTACATTCACCAAACATCCGGATTAAATGACGATAAGTTCGTCTTTGCCGTTTGAAAAATGCCCACCTATAACAACAGTTAAGAGGACTCAATTCGTCATACTTTTCATACAAAACCTCTGTACTTATTATGGCGTTGTTAAACATTTTTCGTTATAGTCTATTTCAAATAACATGAGTTCGGTGACACATGGTATTTTATTAAATTTCTCAATGGTTAATGTTCATTTCGATATAATAAAGGAATACTATGATAGAGCTAGGTTTCACGAAATATTGTGAATATTATTTCAGAGTAATGAAATGGAATTTCACTAGATATTGGTAAAAAACCCTTGACCTTGACGACTCATCCTATGTGAAATAGAGTATAGATGTTTTGAATAAATTAGTATCTTGTTCGCTATATCTAGCCGTGTATCTAGACGAAATAAAAAAAAAGTGTGAAACAAATTCAGTAAAAGCCTCCGAAAAACAGCGTTTTTGCTCAAATTTTACCTGAACTTTGGCCATATCTAATGTACCTATAAATTTTAAAAGTAAAGAAAACATTTAGATAACAGGCTTGCAAATGTATTGGAGATTCTAAATAACTAACTTTTTTTTCACAAACTTGCAAGATTTTTTCACAAGAAGTACACGCCTGGATCAAGTTGTATGATATGCGAAATCATGAATGACGACCTAGCGAAGTGGCCGCGAGTGATCAGCGGAATTTGCCGACAGATAACCGACGGGTCTAATGCTGTCCTTCTTTTTTCGCAGTCAAACATTACGTTGGATGAAACAACTAGCTTTCAGACTATGCTTGCGTTGAAATTGCGCCGGCCACAGAGGGCCGCCTTAATGTGATAAGGATACCCTGTTTCTCGTAAAGGAAATAAAGAAACATTTACTTTCATTCAGAGTCGTATTATTGTCAATGCACCATTTACTTACTAGATTAATATCTTTTTGTAGTTCCAGCCAGTCTTCAATTGATCTAATACGACGGTAATTTTTTTAATCATCAGCGTATGCCAAACATTTACTTGATATTGATTGAATAAGGTCATCTATAAACATCAAAAAGAGCAGTGGACCCCGGATATAGACTCGAATGGAATGGATTCATGTCCATAGACAGTTACTAGCTGGTTTCTTTTCGATAAATATGATTGAAGAAGCACTATTATATGTAAGGTTCCAAAAAAGTAACTGCGTTCCTTTTGAGGATGAATATATTCATATTATTCATATTCATTTATTCTGCAACTAAGTGTATTTATAAAGGTCTTATTCTATTACAAACAGTGCTTAGAGAACTTAGTGATCTTTTACAGGTATAGAAAAAGTATTGATTTATTACTACATAATAATAATAATTATTCACATTAAAATATTAACAGTTTGTAAAATAAATATTATTTCTATTCTAGTTATATCATAATAAACTATATACGTAAACATTTAAATGATTAAAGCTTAATCATATCATATATTATAATCATCCTTTTTATTCTTAACATTTTAAAGCAATCAATTTCTAGTCTCATAATCATAACATAGCATAAAGATCGTCAGATCTTTATGCTATGTTATGATTATTATGATTATTATTATTATGGTTATGATTATGATTATGATTTTTATGTTCAAAATTTTAATTTATACTTAACTGTTTTTATACAATGGAAGAATATTTAAAATAATTATGACTAATTATTTTAAATATTCTTCCATTGTATAAAAACAGTTATAATCATAATTATTTTAAATATTCTTCCATTGTATAAAAACAGTTATAAATTAAAATTTTGTTTATAGGTCATAGGGTGTAAGTATTCATACAATAAACATCTCACCATGTTCAGTGACGATATAGTGCTGAAGGTGGTAAGCACACAACACCTAAAAGGGAACTGGCTCTCAAGTGCCGCTCTCGAAACATACCGAAAGAAAAAAGTTCAAAGTTCCAATTAGGTAGGTATATTAAATTTTGTACGAGTCTTAAAAATGGAAAAAATCCTAAATAGGTTATTGATTAGATAGGTTAAGACTTGCCTACTTAATTTTTAATATTGATTTTTTATATGTTTTAATTGCTAATTGCATAGTGATTTGGTTTACTTAAAAAAGTGACAACCCTAGCTCATCATCTTATTAGTATGAAGGGTCACATTTTTTTGTTGTGACTTTGCCCTATCAATTTTGGCGGTTAATATGTGAGTTAAACTCAAACGTTTAACAAGAATTTAATCATAAGTTACTTTGACTATTTCTCTATAATAAATAACCCCTGTAGAATAGAATAGAATAGAATAGAACTTTATTGTACACAGTAAACAGCAAATAGGTACAGTGTCTACCCATGTCGGGCATACAATAGGATACAAAATACGAAAAGAATTACATTTTACAAAAGAATATTAAATTATAAAATTAATGTCAATTTTCTATACATGCCAATAATTTAGTGTTAAAAAATTCATTTAAGTTATAAAATACATTTTCATAAAGCCATTTCTTCAAACAATTCTTAAATTTAACATTTGGTAAGTCCTTTAAACTTTCTGGCAAATGGTTATATACACGTATTGCAGTTATCTGAGTGCTCTTAGCATAAATCATTGATTTTACCTTTGGCAAGTACAGGTTATCATATTGCCTCATAGGAGTCTCCCGTGTACGACATTCTGATATTTTTTTAAAATATTGGCTCTGATTTCTAACAAATAAACAGAGTTCGAGTATATATATATTTATTAAAGTAAGATAACCTTTTTCCTTAAAAACTGAGCGTAAAGACTCATCTCTAGATATGCTGTGAATTATTCTGAGACTACGCTTTTGGAGTTTAATGTACTATCAGCATTTACAGAGTTACCCCAAAATATAATTCCGTATGTTAGCAATGGATAAATAGTTCCATAGTATGCATTTCTTGCTATTTCCACTGACGCTACATCCACGAGCACTGATAAGGCATGGCAGAGACCGGCTATTTTGTTATTAATTTTGTTTATTTGGGCTTTCCAATTCAAGTGCATGTCCAAAGTTATACCTAAGAAATCAGTCTCATTTGTTTGTTTTATAGTACTACCATCTATATTTATATTTAAGTCCACTTGGGCGCTTTTATAATTTCTAAGTTGCATAATTTTAGTTTTAGTCGCATTCACTTTTAAATTTATAGATTCTAGATAAGATGTTATATGTTTTAAGGTAGTGCTGATTTCCATTTCATATTCATTTATATTCATTCCTTTATTTATAAATAAAATTGTTGCATCATCAGCAAATAAGACGCACTTGTGCTTTGTTAGATTAGGTAATTCGTTTATATAAATTAAGAACAAAAGCGGACCTAGTATACTCCCCTGAGGAACGCCTATAACCGACTTTTCGAGAGAAGATTGTATTTTTTCGATCGTTTTTGTAGATTCGTTATAGTGGTTCAGAATAGTTGTTTGATATCTGTTCGAGAGATATGATTGAAGTAAGTTTTGGGCATTTCCTCGAATACCAATATTGTCAAGACTTTTAAGTAAAATCGAGTGTACTACACAATCAAAAGCTTTCGACATGTCTAGGAATAAGGCAGTACATTGGCATTTATTATTGATAGAGTCCCATACGCTGTTAAGAATTTTATATATAGCCATTGAAGTTGATAATCCTCTACGGAATCCATATTGGTTTTCGTTAAATACCTCATTAACGTCCAAAAATCTTACAACCCTACTATAAATGATTTTTTCAAATATTTTGGATATACACGGTAGAATTGCTATGGGTCTATAATTACATGGATCGTCTTTGGATCCCTTTTTATGCAGTGGTTTTATGATAGCTATTTTAAGACTATCTGGAAAAACACCCGTTTCAAGCATGATATTTGACAAGAAAACCAATGGCTTCGAAATACTTGTGATACAGGCCTTTATAATTTGAGTTGATATTCCATCGATACCGCAACTTTTTTTATTCTTAAGATTTTTTACAATAGATAGTATTTCTGCTTCATCTACTGGTTCTAAATAAATGCTTTTACAAATTGTATTGAATGTACTTAGAGTTAAAATATACACCGTGGCTTTTTATTCGTCTCAGAAACGCAGCCCACTGAATAGGTACGGCACGCTAACAGGCTTACTTTTCGCGAAAAGTGGCTTAAATTTAAAAGTAAACTGCGAGCCTACACAGAAACACATAAAGCTATTAAAAACAATATTTAAATTGCCTGATAATAATAAATAACTTAAAATAAATTGTATAATAAAACATTCACCTACCTACCCTAATCTATTCATTTCATTTGAAAATAAAACATAAAACTGAATAGAAAAAACAAGCTCTTTAATCTACATAATTTTGAAATAACTTGAATTTTAATAGGTATTGCAATTGGGGGACACCAATCCCACCAAAAACATTTTCATGTAAAATGTTGCCAAGACGAGAACCATATGGCTCGCACTGTCAAAAAGTTATCAGATCTCATGTAGAGCCAAGCTTATAACTCTACCGTCTATGACCATTACGTTGATGATGAATGTGATTATTGTTTTTTTGATAACTTGGCCTATTAGGGACAATATGTAGCACAAATGCAAAAAAATGCATAAAAACTTATTTAATCTTCCAATCATTATTATTATCATTATAACAATTCAGTTCATCCATAATAATATTGTTAATATGCACAATTGCACAATATAATAAAGAACCATTGCCACACCTTTTCAGTAAGAGTGGGGATTTCCCGCCACGTGTATAGACGAATATATATATATATATAGTAGTGGTACCGAAATCAATAGAATATTTATACTGCAGAAGAAGGCTGTCCGCGCAATATATAAAATAAGGCCTAGAGATTCTTTGAGAGACAAGTTTAAATCTATTAATATAATGACAGTATCGTCACAGTACATATTCTGCAGATTAGTGTCCGCACATTCAAGTATGGCGTGTACTTCTGTCTGGAATATAGAGGCGTATTTTCCAAGATTCAGCTTTTTGCTGATTTTTGGACACTCTCCATAAATTCCACAGCCTACATCAGATCCTGATTTGGATCCATCGGTATACCCCTTGAGGCTACTTTCCACCCACGTGAACTTGTCATCTAGCCAGTCGTCACGGGTGGGTATTTCAATTTCGTAATGCTTACAAAAAATATTCTGAGGGATCATCATGTCTGTGACCATGTTCAGAATAGGAATTTCCAGTACTGACTCCTGAAGGGAGTTTAGTGCCTGGGAGAGCCATTTCACTCCCACCTGTGCGTGAATCCTGTGCATAGTTGTCTTCGCCACCTTCTCTACATGTAGATGCAGGGGCGTTAGATCTAACATAGCATCTAGGGCCGCTCCAGGGGAGGTTGACATGGCTCCAGTTGCCATAATACAAGCGGTCCTTTGAATCCCGCCTAATAAGGCAATTGTTGTTTTTTGACTGACTTTTTTACTCCAAGCCACAGAGGCGTATGTTATCAACAGCCTCACAATGGTGGAGTATAGCCATAGCATAAGTAGGGGACTCACAACGTTGACCTGCCATTCTGCTACATATTCCTAAAGCGATTTTCGCCTTATGTATTATGTTAGCAACATGACTGTTCCAAGTCAGCTTCTGGTCGATGGTTACTCCCAGATATTTGACTTCCTTGGAAAATTGTACACTTTTGTTATTAAGTGTCGGCATGACTAGTTTATCTAGGGACCGTTTTCTAGTAAATGGTACCAGAACCATCTTGTCGGCATTTACCGATAGTTGGTTTTCTTTGCACCATCTACTAACAGTATTGAGCGCTCTTTGCATAAGGTACGATATAGTACTTTGGCAGAATCTTCGAACAGTGATTACAAGGTCGTCAGCGTATAGATGTGCAGGGGCACATCTATACGAAGTTCCGCCATCTTATATAAGAGTTGGTCAATGGTCAGTGTCCAAAGCAGGGGAGACAGCACTCCTCCTTGTGGACAGCCTCTCACTACAGATACTTCAAGAGAAGTGCCATGCAGTGATACGGTATTAGATCTATTGGAGAGCATGGCCTTAACCCATCGAACAGTGGTGGGGTCCACATTTTTATGTTCTAGTCCCCCAACCAGACTGCTAGTAGGGGTATTGTCAAAGGCTCCCTCAATATCTAGAAAAGCACATAAGGCAATTTCTTTGTCCTCTAACGCCTTCTCTATTCTGTCAACAAGGTTGAGCAGAGCAGTTTCCGTGAATTTTCCACTTTGATAGGCATGTTGAGTACAATGGATAGGATTCGTGGCTAGAACCATATCCCTCATATAGCTATCTATGATTTTCTCCATAGATTTAAGCAAGAAAGAAGTAAGGCTTATAGGTCTAAAGGACTTTAGTAAAGTTTAAAAAAAAAACTTTTACCCTGGTCCATGGTTCTGGAACCACCCCCAGGGCTAAACTAGCTCTAAATATTTTAATCAAGAAAGGAATAAGGATATCCAATCCCTTCTGTAGCAAAATAGGTTGGATACCATCAGCCCCACTTGATTTATAAGGTATGAAGGAGTTTACCGCCCATCTTATCTGTCGTGGTCTAATGATTTGCTCGTTATGAGGCCTTCTGCAGACGGGCATTCCGGCATTTACTAGGCTCATAGCCTGAGCCCCATGAAAATGGGTAGAAATTAACACCTCCAAGCTTTCCTTCTCGTTAGACGTGAATCCTAGCTCCTTGAGGCGTGTGTTTGACGTCCTCGCAGAACTTTCTTATTTCCTTACTAGCTTCCGCCCTGCGGTTTCACCCGCGTTCCCGTCATAAAAAGTAGCCTATGTCAACCGCGGTTAGTGTAGCTTCCCAACAGTGAAAGAATTTTTCAAAACGGTTCAGTAAATTCGGAGCCTATTCAATGCAAACAAACAAACAATCAAATCTTTCCTCCTTATAATATTATTAAGATTATATTCTGTTAAGCTCTCTTGACCTTCCTTATTTCCTTATTATATTCTGTTAAGGCTTTCGTGTAGACCTCCCATTCCCGCGTCTTCTTAGCCTTATTAAATAGTCTCCTAGTTTTCTCCCTTAGTTTCCTAAGTTTTGCGCTCCACCAGGGGACTTTAGTTTTTGAAGTCTTTTCTTGTGCCCGCTACAAGAAAAGCTCTTCTCGAAGGCATTTGTGATGCCTTCAGAGACAATGACCGTCGCCATCTCAAGCTCTTCAGATGTTTTGATTTTCTTCGGACAGTCCTCCAGGTTCCGCCTTAGATTGTCTCTGTAGTCAGTCCAGTTGGTTTCCTTGGGATTCCGATAAGTGATCGATTCATAGGCTAGCACGCCTTTGATTTCGAAGAGAATATGTCGATGATCTGACATTGAGGTTTCGCCACTAACATGCCAATCAAAAATATGAGAGGCCAGTTTGTTTGTGGCGAAGGTAATATCTAAAACATCTTGTCTGTTGCTTGTGACGAAGGTTGGTTTACATCCTACGTTCAGCACTCCAAGACTGTTTTGAATAAGATAGTCATATAATAACTCACCCTGATTGTTGACGTCGCTGCTGCCCCAGTCAGTGTGGTGAGCGTTCGCGTCGCAACCTACCACTAGCTCTGCACCATGCTGCCGGGCGTAATCGACGACACGTCTCAGCTCCTCAGACGGATCGGATTTATCTCCAGGTAGGTAGGCCGAGCACACAATTACTCTGGCCCCATCCCAACCCTTGAGATTAATAAACGCTGCTACAAAAGCTCTGGAACAGGTAAAAAATTTACATGTTTCGAAAACACGATGCAAGCTCTGGGCTTTACGCCACAGGTATTATAAAGTACCTTGCCAGCAGCGTTGAGTCCCAGAATAGATTTGTTGCGCACCCAGGGTTCTTGAATGAAGGCGAGATCTACATGACCCTCAACAAAGCAGCGCTCCACGACCGCGGTTTCAGCTACGGCATGGTGGAAGTTAGCCTGGAGGATTCTCGCCGATTCTCCCTGGGGCGCCATTTATGGTGCAGCGGAAGGCCCGGGCTGCGCTCCGCCCCGTTGCGGATGATGACGTCCACGACCAGGCTGAGCCCTCCCGGGCTTCTTTTTCCCGCCCCGAGAGCCGCTATTCCGCCACGGGAGACTTGAGGGCCGTGCCGTCGGGAGGCGTTGGGGCACCCCACTCCCACTGGTAGAAGCGACTGGGGCAGCGACCACTCCCGGGGGATTCGTAGGTTGTGGTAACACTACAGCCCCCGTGGATGCTTCCGCTGTTTGTACTGTGGATTCAGAGCTGCCCTTGAAGAGTACTCTCTTGAAGCCAAAGATAGCCCTGAAATCCATTTCTTTTAGGGCTTCAACGGAGGGTTCGTCCAAGGCCATGGTTACAGTGTAACCGCCCCTGTCCTCCTTACTGGCTAGGATACATCAGTGCTCCGTATGAAGCCCCAAATTTTGTACCCTTATTGGGTGGAGGGCATCCTGAATGGTGCTCACCTCCCCCTTGGGTATAAAAGCTATGCTAACCGTAGGCTTAGGCAGTTCACTCTCCGGGATTACGCAGAGGCTTCGCCTCAGCCCACGGTAGCAGCTTTGGGACCTCCCTTTCTATCCATTGCTGGCTCTCCTGATTTTCCGCCCGATTAGCCCGAGACCTTTCCAACGAATGCAAAACCGTGGAAATCGGTTCGTGCGTTCTGGAGTTATAGCGTCAGGAATGAAAACCCGACTTATTTTTATATAGTAGATTAGGTTCATCAATCGTTGTGATTTGCCACAGCTATCAATTTTGTAAACGCGTCCTCAAAGAAATATAACTATTTCACTAGATTAGTCTAGTGAGTTAGTTATATTACTGGATCATGTTCGTATCATAATTATATCCCTAGTGAAATAGTTATGAACTGCTTTCAAATAGCTATCTGCCGGTTCATAATAATATCACTAGGGATATGATTAAATCACGGCTATTAGTAACTTACTGCGACATATACACGCAATAGGGATGTTGCATGGGTAAAAATATAATAATTCTAATTAGCCTGTCAGTTAGATTATCAAAAAATATTGGACACGTATTTTTTGCTTTACCAAATCATTAACAATTGAAGAAGATAAAGCGCGACTAAGTTCGGGAGTGGGGGCTCGTGACGTCACTTGTTCCTAAAAAGTCTACCACACCGTGACGTCACGCGGAACTTCAACACACGATATCTTCGTATTTTTTTGTTTAATTGACAAAAGAAAAAATACGTGTCTAATATTTTTTGATAATGTAAATGACGGACTAATTAGTTATTTTCAGGAAAGTAGCCTATTACCTAGCTGGATGCCATATTGTAACATTGTAGGTTATCTGGAAGTGGGTTAGGTATTTTGATCTCGCGTAATGTCAATTAGTCATAAAAATTTCGATTTTTATCTATCTCTATCTACATAACCGTTTAAGCTGTGTTTATAAAATTTCGGATACTACTTTATCTAGGGAGTCTTAATATATGAATAAAATTTTGTGTGTTTATGTTAAATAGTTTTTGAGTTATGAAGGGTTCATAAGTGGCTCCGAATGGTTTGTGTAATATAACACACGGTGCTGCTCGCCAGTTCTCTTTTCTTGTCTTGAACTTGGCTTGATACGCTACCGCGTGTCTAGATTACGTGCGCACCGAACCGTGTTATGACAGCGATCTATATACAATACTCAACTATTTGCATTTTGAATACATTATTCTTTTGTCATTTTAATATATTTTCGGTTTATGTACAAGGTAGAGCAAATGTGTGGGTACTTAAGGAAGCGGAACTCACGGTTCAGCATCAGACAGACAGCCACTAGCGGTGAAAATAACTCAATCAAATATCATCATGAAATTCTTCTACCTGGTAAATATTAATTATGTTTTTAATTTGTTTCCATTTTTAATAAACTAGCGACCCGTCCCGGCTTCGCACGGCTTCTAAAATATTATATAGGTATAAATTATAATGATAATAAGTTGCTGTAAAGAGAAAATTGTATCTATGTACATTCAATGCTCAACGTACAGTCTGGCAAGAAAGTATACAAAATAATGCCCCACTGTCGTGTGTTATGGCAACTCCAATGACAGCGCTTCTGTAGTTTTGATACTTTTTTATTAGTTTCCTTCAAAATAAACAAATATTTCTAAATTTAAGCTGATATCCTTTTCTAGTAATGTATACAAACTGCTGAGTTTATTGCCGGCACTTCTCGTCAAAAGCAACCTTCCGAACGGTATCCATTAGAGTCTGACTATTACATATGAGCATAAACTACAAATTAATATAGCTGATATTTCGTAGATAGGTAGATTTAACTTGCCTTATTAAAATTAAGTTACTATTTAAATTTAAATAAAACTATTTTAGGTAAACATAAGCGTGATCGAACTAGCATTTTAATACCATAAAAAATGGAGTTTAGATAGTGTATATAGGGTATTATAAGGTATAAAATAAGCAACCATAACGCAAGTATCAGAACATGTTTATGCCAGCTCTATAAATAAACAAGGACCAATCAAAACACTTTTTTTTATGTTTGATCATGACCATATTTTAACTACGGTGTGTAGAGTTTGTGAAGTTAGAGCTCGTAGAGTAAGGACATGTAGAGCTATAAGCTTTGCCATAAGTTAGTTACGACGGGTATTTAATGTAGAAAAAGTTTGCTCTTTACAGAAAATCATTATCATTTATATTTTAAAAGATATGTTAGATTTAATAGTACATTATGATACATGTGTGCAAAGTTGGTTATTAACACTCGAGGCGGTATTAAGTCGAAAGTGTAATAATATATGCACACGCGTGTCATACGACGTTTTTCAACACACTTGCGAGGAAACAAACAGACTGTAGATTTTTTGTTATAATCAATCACACAATGAGAAAGTTATCAAATATGGCGCGCAAGTTTTTTTTTTGGACAGCGGTGACCTCTCAAACTATTTTAGCCGTTTAAATTAAGAATGCTTGGTCTACTCACATATTTACTTGCAGTGACGTACAAACTTATCATAATCGGGATTATACCTATCATAAAACTGTGCGGTAATGTAAAGTAAAAAGCACTAGTGTGTAATAAGCTGCAGATACTAAAAACAGAGCAATAAATGTCACTTTACGATCGAGTGTGTTGAAAAATTAGTTAGAAACTCGGCGGGCGCGGGCGCGCAAAACGCTCGATATAAGACATTGCTTGCACCCGTGCGAAGCCGGGGCGGGTAGCGCTAGTATTAAATAAACACACTTGTGCTCGAGTGTAAGGTACCGTTTGAATGTTTGACAGTTGTTGGCAGTGCTGGGTCTGGCGTTGAACATGCTGGTGCTGGCGTCACCCGAGCCCGTGCCCGCCATCCCGTTAGTTGACGCCCGGGCTGATGAAGAGGCCTATATGAACAGAACAAGAGGCAAGAAGTAATAAAACATCATGAAAAATAAAGAAACTTAATAAAATAAAAGTTTTATTATTCATTTATATGTATAGATGACACCTAGTACTCATCTTATTCTGCCCTGTCCTGTCCTGTCGTCCTGTGCTTTGGATGCCGGCTCGGAAAAATAGCCAATTTATAAAAATGAATGCCACTAATTCCAGTTAGTTCTTGTCATAGATCATCGTTCGGACGGGAGTTTAAATTACAGTTTCTAAGCATTTTAATTTTTTTTAATTTATGAAGAAATATCGTAAATTATAATATCCAGCAAAACATTTTTATGTAAAATGTTGCCAAGACATATGGCGGCATTGGGCTAGCGTGGGGACTACAGACCATTCCCTCTCGCCTAAGAGAGGAGGCCTATGGCCATTAGTGATCAGATCTCATGTAGAGCCAAGGTTATAACTCTACATGACCTTACTCTACAAGCCCTAACTTCACAAACTCTACACACACACTAGTCAAAATATGTGGCTTGGCCGTTTCGCTACCGTCACATGGGAGCAAGGTGAAAAATGTATTCACTGTTCATTACTTTTTTGTTATACAATAGTTCTTGTAGTAGTGAAACGGTCAAGCTACATATATGAGGTCAGGCTTGTTTCTATTATTTGTTTTATTTTATTTTTAAAACCATGATGCAATATTATTTGACCACTATTGCTTAAAAACATGAACATAAATTGTACTTAATCAACTTTAAACTATTGTCATTCGTCTCATATTATATAATATGTTACCGGCCAAACCGATTTCAGGCTAAACTAGTTTGGCCTAAGCCAAACTAGTTCTTCCTATACTCGATAGGATAAACCGGTATAGACTAGGCCAAACTGGTACAT
Source organism: Polyploca ridens (assembly GCA_951394255.1). Classification (NCBI taxonomy): domain Eukaryota; kingdom Metazoa; phylum Arthropoda; class Insecta; order Lepidoptera; family Drepanidae; genus Polyploca; species Polyploca ridens. The sequence continues at coordinate 1,377,935 of OX596259.1, forward strand.
CCTAAGCCCGGTAGGAGACACAGTCAGCTTACCGAATCTGGGTGGATTCTCGCACTCGCAAAGCAAGCCTTTCTTCTTCAAGCCCATGTCAGGAGACATGGGCTTGAAGAAGAAAGCCTTTAACATCGCTGCCAAGTCCTGCAAAAAGGCACAGAAGAAGGCGCGTTTCGACCATGTTGGCCGGATCGGAAAAAAGCTATCATCTTACCCCTCTGGGAGTAAAGCTTTCTGGTCCCTTGCCAAATCGGTCGAGACCAATTTCTGCCGCCCGTCGCTGCCGCCATTGCTGAAGCCTGATGGATCACTAGCTTACACTGCTGTAGAGAAGGCCAATTTGTTTGCCTCTCTTTTTGCGGAGAATTCATGTCTAGACGCTGGTTTACAAACACCACCCCCACTACCCACTTGCAACTGCCAAATGCCGGACATCCGTATCCGGCAAAAGGAGGTTGTAAAGGTACTACGCGCTCTAGACGTGAATAAAGCCAGTGGTCCCGACGGCATTCCAGCCATTGTCCTGCGCAATTGTGCGCCCGAATTGTCTCCTGTCTTAACACGCTTGTTTCGCCTCTCACTTCGAATGGGTCATGTTCCGAAAGTCTGGAAGCTTGCTAACGTGCAACCTATGCCTAAGAAGGGCAGCCGTGCCGATCCTACAAACTATCGACCGATTGCGATCACCTCCATACTCTGCAAGACTATGGAGCGTGTATTGAATCGGAGGCTCCTGGCATACCTTGAAGATAACGAACTCCTCAGTGACCGACAGTACGGTTACGGGGATCTTCTTGTGTATGCCACACATCTTTGAAGCGAAGCCATTGAGAGACACGGGGAAGCAATTGCCGTTTCCCTCGATATATCTAAGGCTTTCGATAGGGTCTGGCACACCAGCCTTCTAAGCAAGCTTCCTTCATATGGTATTCCTGATGGCCTGTGCGCTTGGATTTCCGATTTCCTGAGTGAACGGTCTATACGAGTGGTCATAGACGGGTGCTCGTCGGACCTCTTGGCAATCAATGCCGGAGTTCCTTAGGGATCAGTTCTCTCTGCAACCTTATTTCTGCTGCATATCAACGATCTGTTAAAACCCGGTATCTTTGGGTACGCAGACGACAGCACTGTTGCAGAGAGATATGTTTCCAGCGCACGAGCCACTAGTGACGAGATCCAATTGTTTCGAGAGGCCATGGTAGAGCGTTTGAACGTGACCTTACAGGCAGTCTCTGATTGGGGCAAAGCCAATCTGGTCACATTTAATGCCACCAAGACACAGGCGTGTCTTTTCACCGCCAAACGGAGTCCTTACAACCAGGCTCCTACTTTCCAAAATATATCCTTGCCAATATGCGATCGGCTTGATCTCCTAGGCATAACATTAACAGCCAAAATAAACTTTGGCTGTTCTATTGAGTCGAAGGCAGAAACAGCTGCCAGAAAGCTGGGTATCCTCTCTAAGGTCAAGCGGTACTTCACGCCTGGGCAGTTGCTCCAACTTTATAAAGCACAAGTCCGGTCATGCATGGAGTACTGCTGCCATCTTTGGGATGGATCAACTAAGTACCACCTTGAGGCCCTCGACTCAATAGACCGCCGAGCCAGGAGACTAATTGGAGATGAGTCTTTAATTAAGGCGAAACTCACGAGCCTTGACCATCGAAGGAAAGTTGCTTGCTTATCGGTTTTCTACAGGATATATTTTGGAGAGTGTGCGCAGGAATTGTTCAACCTTATTCCACCATCCCCATTTTTACACCGAACCACAAGACGCCGGGAAAATTTTCACCCGTACGTTGTTGACATACCGAATATACGGACACAGCGTTTTGCATCCTCATTTATAATGCGGACAGCAAGGGAGTGGAACTTGCTTCCGGCGTCTGTGTTTCCTGACGCTTATAATCTAGGTACTTTCAAGGCCAGAGTGAATAGGTTTCTTCTGGGTAAGCGTGTTTCATCTTAGGCTTCGTCATCGCCCCTTATGGGCGGGTCAGTCGCCAAACGCAAGCCCATTTAATTTAAAAAAAAAAAAAAGAGAATCTAGTTTAGCCTAGGCTGAACTAGTTTATCCTACCACACTTCAGGATAAATTGGTATGGCCTAGTCTGAACTCGTAGTCGACAATGATTGAGCGAGAATACCGATTCCAGAAGTAGACAAAGGAAGAGGTGATCTCAGAAACATAATCGGAGTTATTCTTCAGAGAAATAATGAGGGCTTTTTCAAAGTTGGCACCAAACATGGCGTTCTACAGAAATTATATTGCAGGTATTTTCTTACCCACCTGCTTAAATTTTTTCATTCACTTACACACCCTAGATGGTTTAGATTCACAAATCAGTTTCGGCAGATGGCGCTGCAGTCGGTATCTAGGTTATATTATCAACTGCAGCGCCATCAACCGGATTGATTTGTAAATCTAAACCATCTAGGGCGCCACTCAAACGCATACAAAAAAAATCATTAAAATCGGTCCAGCCGTTAAGGAGGAGTTTAGCGACAAACACAAGTACAGTTGAATTTTTCTGTATGCGTTTGGGTGACGCCCTGGATGGTTTAGATATGGTAGGGTAGGGTAGCACCGCAGGGTAGGGTAGCACCACGCGAACATAGTCGCGCCGGGCAGCTAGTATAAATATAAGTATTATACCATAAAGAAAACATAATTTTAATGCTTTGTGATAAGGTTTATAAAGTAACTCAGCGCTATCATCCCCTTGTGAAAATGATCGATCTCTGTGGTTACAATATATCCCCACTTTACCATTAATTTAGCAAACAAACATACCTACGGCCCGCCTGATGGTAAGCGGTTATCGTAGCTTAAAAAGGCTTGCACAAGGGGTACTCGCGCGTTTTGGATAGTGGCAATTTTTTTATTTATTAGGTTAGGTACTTACACAAATAACTAGGTAAACAAACTAAGTACTCAATGATGATTGACTGTATCTTATCTAAAATCGATAAGGTTGAAAATTCAGCACCTCACCACATTTTCATGTTTTCCGCGTACACCATAGTTTTGATGATTAGGTACCTAGCGTCTACAAAGAAATATTGCAAGAGACATTAACATGCTGCTGTTTTTACCCGACTACGGCAAAGCCAAAAGAAAGAGTTATGTTTTAAGCAGTACCTACCTATCTTTATATGTGTGTACACACGTACAGTAGAATTAACTCCCTGGATGGTTTAGATAGGGTACGGTAGGGAAATTCATTCAAATCGGTCCAGCCGTTTAAGAGGAGTTCAGTGACATACACACGTGTCACTGAACTCCTCTTAAACGGCTGGACCGATTTGAATGAATTTTTTTGTATGCGTTTGGGTGGCGCCCTGGATGGTAGGACGGTAGCACCACGCGAACGAAGTTGCGCCGGGCAGCTCGAGTATGTATTTTTGTATAATGTATGTTCCACCGTAGCGCCTAAACTACTAATCCGGCTTTGATGAATGAGGAATCAATCGATTCGTTATTATGGTCCGGGTAATATAGTGTACTGTTAAACATATGATTAAAAAAAATATATACCTACTTTCTTGTCAGTTCTTTTGAATCGGGGCGGTAGCTTCAAACTTCAGAAGTGCCCTGCTAGAGCCTAAATTGAATAACGTCCGAGTTTGTGGCTCTAATCGCTATCAGCTGGCAAATACCTTGTTTCTATGCGCTGAAAACAACAACCTGTGAATTCCACGATGGCATACCTTCGCTGGGGATTTGGCCAAAAGATTTATCTGTCACATTCGTATCTCAAGATTCGTTTTAAGATAAATTTTGATAGATAAATATCGTGGTGGACATAGAAACCGTTGACAGTCTAAAGTGGCAGTGGTCGTGATGAAGTCGCTGTTAATACTCGCAGGTGGGTGGGTTTTATTCCTTTGGGACGTGAACTGACGTGGTAATGGATTATCAACTTTAGCTCATGGATAGAAGGTGCTATTACTGTGATAAATTATGGGACTATCTTTTATATATAAAATTCTACTGCACGTGTGTATGTCACTGATTTCCTCGGCTGCGGCTGATGGCGGCTGATGGCACTGCAGTCGGTATCTAGGGTATATTATCTTCTGCAGCGCCATCTGCCGGGCTGATTTGTGAATCTAAACCATCTAGGGCGCCACTCAAACGCATACAAAAAAACATTCAAATCGGTTCAGCCTTTTAGGAGGAGTTCAGTGACAAACATAAGTACAGTTGTTTTTTTTTGTATGCGTTTGGGTGACGCCCTGGATGGTTTAGATAGGGTAGGGTAGGGTAGGGTAGCACGGGGCAGCTAGTAGATATTATATATTTTTTATGCGATGATACCCCAATGAGGGTCACTAGTCGAATGCTAGGGAGAAAGTCAAGTCTGAGCTTGTTGAAGGTAGAATCCTGAGGAAACCATACCAGAGTGGTAGGGTACTTTTTAGTACCCACCTGCCTGGCTACAACCCTTAACACGTTAAACGCCATCAAATAAAGTTTTTCTTGTAATCGACATATGTGGTCATGGAATGGAACCACATTTCATTTTATCAATATCTGGTGACCGGGGCGGCGCCATATTTTTTTTAATTTTGTTCTTGCGTGAGGTCACCGGTGCCCCCATGGCGTTTAACGTGTTAAGTTGAAATACTGTCACCAAGCCATCCATTTAAGAGTCAGCTGAAAGACTCATTCATGAAAATAATTTATGTAATCTATACATAGCAGTGACTGTGGCGCTATGCGGCGGCGTGCCGAAGTCTCCGGGCGCGCGGGAGTTCCTGGTGGACGAGCATGATGATGGTGGCTTCATCCTCACTGGAGTTGGACGTGAGTTACAATACTACAGCCTTATATTTTACTAACTGTATCCCGCGGTTTGACCCGCGTTCTCGGTATGAAATGTCGATAACACTCGGGGATAGTGTAGCTTCCTATAATAGTGAAAAAAAATCAGAATCGAATCAAAGTGCGGTGCGAGTGCCTGAGATTACCTTCCACATCATAACTTAAAAACTTTGCGTCTTTATTAGTATAGACTTTTTTTCAAGTCAGCGCCTATTCACGTGATTAAGAGCCTAGTCCTCGAGCGTGGTAATTTCTCATAGAGCTCACACATCGACACATTCTGCCTACACAGATGCGTCTCACAGTTATATTACACATTACTTTGAGACAGACAACTATGATTTACGGCGCAATGGAATAATTATTTATACAGTGCGAGTTCGCGCCTGTAAGATTAGTAAGCATGTTATAGAAACAGCGCAATGTATTAGCTATTCACTCGCCGCCCCGCAGTTTGCGAGTAGCCGTGGTAAAAGAGATGGCAATATTGGCAATAGAAAAGGTTGGAGCCACAGTGTTCGCGTGATTCGTGCTAATTAGGTAAGCAGTACCGGATCATTCTTGATATTTTTCTTTATTGAGAATATTGATTAACTGTGTTATTTTTATATCAATCTTAACAACTACTTTACCTTTACTTACTTAAATCCATATAGGTATATACAAAGAGAAAATGGCGTAATGACTGATCCACACATAGCTAGATCGTAAGGTCCAGAATCTTGAAATTTTTGCCACAGATTATTCTTATAACTTACTAGCGACCCGCCTCGGCTTCACACGCGTACAATGTAGTTAACTAGGTACTATGCTGTGTGGTGACATTGCACGCGCGCCGCCCCGCCCGCCGCACGAGCACGGTATGGCGAATACTATTTTTGGTACCTAATTACCAGACTGACCCGGAAGGAGGGTTATGTTTTTCGAGTGTATGTATGTATGTATGTATGTCTATTTCTTTGTGCCGCTCTGCAGCCTAAACGGCTTGATGGATTTAAGCATATGAGGTGTCGTTAGATTCGTCTTGACTGGGGGAGTGTCATAGGGTATATTATTTTTATATGGCGCCTAAGAATAAAAAAATAGGGGGGGGGGGGGGGGGGGTATTAAAAATAAAAGTTTCGTTATTATAACAATATGGATACCAAATGAAAGCTTGTAAATAAACTATTCCATATATGTATATATTATACTACTTTTATGCTACCATTTTGACGTAAACTGCAAAAAACCACGTTTAATGCAAGGGCAGTAGGTACTGAGCCGTTACCATACGTAAATCACAGAGTTGCGATGGTTGTTAGCGTTCCTTTACCGTACCGCTCATTTACTTACTAATACATACAACTCTTTCTGTATAAAACTAAAAAGTCTGAAATAAATTAAATTATTAAGAGGCCGGCATCAATATCGAAACGGGCAGAATTAGGTATTTGACACGTCCACGCACACGCGGGAACGCTCAGTCGCGTGTGTGCGTGAGTCCGGGAGTCATTGCGGCGATTAAATGGTTTTGATCCATTGATATTTTTTACGTGTCTTTTACTTTTTGGTTTTTTCTATTGAAATAAAAAGTCATGGTAGTAAATCAAATCAAAATCATCAATACCGGTTTGGAAAGTTGCATTTGCTGAGAAATGCCGGTAATAAACTCAGCAATTACTATTTTCAAAAACATTTTAGATTTATTACATAACTATATATGTATATAAATGAATTAATGTTCGTTAGTCAAAATTACTGGTCCTAGATACTGGTCCGATTGCTCTCAAAATCGATATTTGAGAGTCATCGGGGTCACAAAACAAGAATCTATTCTCAAAATTTTGATAAAGTGTCCTCCATTTTGAACTTTTTAGATACTAGTTCGATTGCTCTCAAAATCGATATTTGAGAGTCCTCGGGGTCACAATACAAGAATCTATTCTCAAAATTTTGATAGTGTCTGCCATGTTGAACTTTTTAGATACTGGTCCGATTGCTCTCAAAATCGATATTTGAGAGTCCTCGGGGTCACAAAACAAGAATCTTTTCTCAGAATTTTGAAAAAGTGTCCGCCATGTTGAACTTTTTAGATACTGGTCCGATTGCTTTTAAAATCGATATTTGAGAGACCTCGGGGTCACAAAACAAGAATCTATTCTCAAAATTTTGAAAAAGTGTCCGCCATTTTGAACTTTTTAGATACTGGTTCGATTGCTCTCAAAATCGATATTTGAGAGTCCTCGGGGTCACAAAACAAGAATCTTTTCTCAGAATTTTGAAAAAGTGTCCGCCATGTTGAACTTTTTAGAGACTGGTCCGATTGCTCTCAAAATCGATATTTTACAGTCCTCGGATTCACAAAACAAGAATCTATTCTCAAAATTTAAAAAAAAATCCGCCTTGTTGAATTTTTTATATACTGGTCCGATTACTCTCAAAATCGATATTTGAGAGTCCTCGGGGTCACAAAACAAGAATCTATTCTCAAAATTTTGTAAGTGTCCGCCATTTTGAACTTTTTAGATACTTTCAACATGGCGGACACTTTTTCAAAATTCTGAGAATAGATTCTTGTTTTGTGACCCCGAGGTCTCTCAAATATCGATTTTAAAAGCAATCGGACCAGTATCTAAAAAGTTCAAAATGGCGGACACTTACAAAATTTTGAGAATAGATTCTTGTTTTGTGACCCCGAGGACTCTCAAATATCGATTTTGAGAGCAATCGAACCAGTATCTAAAAAGTTCAACATGGCGGACACTTTATCAATATTTTGAGAATAGATTCTTGTTTTGTGACCCCGATGACTCTCAAATATCGATTTTGAGAGCAATCGGACCAGTATCTAAAAAGTTCAACATGGCGGATACTTTATCAAAATTTTGAGAATAGATTGTTGTTTTGTGACCCCGAGGACTCTCAAATATCGATTTTGAGAGCAATCGGACCAGTATCTAAAAAGTTCAAAATGGCGGACTCTTTATCAAAATTTTGAGAATAGATTCTTGTTTTGTGACCCCGAGGACTCTCAAATATCGATTTTGAGAGCAATAGAACCAGTATCTAAAAAGTTCAAAATGGCGGACACTTTATCAAAATTTTGAGAATAGATTCTTGTTTTGTGACCCCGATGACTATCAAATATCGATTTTGAGAGCAATCGGACCAGTATCTAAAAAGTTCAACATGGCGGACACTTTTTCAAAATTCTGAGAAAAGATTCTTGTTTTGTGACCCCAAGGTCTCTCAAATATCGATTTTGAGAGCAATCGGACCAGTATCTAAAAAGTTCAACATGGCGGATCCGTTTTAAAAATTTTGAGAAGAGTTTCTTGTTTTGTGACGCCAAGGTTTCTCAAATATCGATTTTGATAGCAATCGGACCAGTATCTAAAAAGTTCAACATGGCGGACACTTTTTCAAAATTCTGAAAAAAGATACTTGTTTTGTGACCCCAAGGTCTCTCAAATATCGATTTTGAAAGCAATCGGTGCAGTGTCTAAAAAGTTCAACATGGCGGACCCTTTTTCAATATTCTGAGAAAAGATTCTTGTTTTGTGACCCCAAGGTCTCTCAAATATCGATTTTGAGAGCAATCGGACCAGTATCTAAAAAGTTCAACATGGCGGACACTTTTTCAACATTTTGAGAAAAGATTCTTGTTTTGTGATCCCAATGTCTCTCAAATATCGATTTTGAGAGCAGTCGGACCAGTATCTAAAAAGTTGAAAATGGCGAACACTTTTTCAAAATTTTGAGAAGAGATTCTTGTTTTGTGACACCAAGGTTTCTCAAATATCGATTTTGAGAGCAATCGGACCAGTATCTAAAAAGATCGAAATGGCGGACACTTTTTCAAACTTCTGAGAAAATATTCTTGTTTTGTGACCCCAAGGTCTCTCAAATATCGATTTTGAAAGCAATCGGTGCAGTGTCTAAAAAGTTCAACGTGGCGGACACGTTTTCAAAATTTTGAGAAGATTCATGTTTTGTGATTCCGAGTTCTATCAAATACCTTTTAGAATTTTATTATGTATCATCATATATTTCCGGTCGGGCTTTAATAATAATAATTAATAAGAAATGTAAAAACATTGAATAAGTTAGTACAAATACCTAAATTAAATAAAATCTCGTACCTTGATAAATCAATAAATGTATTTTCTTTCTTTATTTTACCTCAGCAGTCACGACCTACCTTTATGTCAATGACACCAGACGGTGGCGACCTTCAGCGAGCATCAAAGCGACGTGCTCTCACTTTGGACTCGAGGAGGACACTGGATGATTTTTATGCGCGCATTCGAATTTATACAAATTCAAAATATGACAACCGCTCCATAGTAATTACTATGGAAAATGGCGCACGGTTTTCATGCAAAAGCAAAGAATATTTTAATATTTTATGGATTGATATTGTAAAAAACTGAAAAGGTAGCGTTGGGGTTCAACCCTTTTGTGTTTTTATTTAACCACTAAGATTTTAGTCAATTCATTCGAAATACTATAAATGTTGCAAACAGCAAAGGTATATTTTGTGGTTTTGAGAGATTTTATCGAGTTTTTTTGTTGGAAATGAAGGATTATTTCACAAATATAACGTGATTAGATTGTAGGTATACCTTTTAAGATTGTAAAATGCTTTTTAAATGTTTTTAAACGTACGATATCGAAGATTTTTCTTACAAACCGTAACAGTCGTTTTGGCAGTTTTCAAGGACTACACTCTTAAGTGTTCAGGAGGGTGTTGCGTTATCTATTTAGATGTATATCTGTGTTTCATTTGTACTTTAAATCAGATGATAATAGAATAAATAGAAATCAAACATCATTTATATTAATTAGAGTGCTCCACTATGGAGTTAAGACTTGTTTAGCTCTAGAAACAATTTAGCATCCAAGAAGTTTTGTCCTAACAAGTGACGTAGCGTAGTCAGAGACAGATTGCCCACAGCTACAGCTTTTACCATCGCACCGCTCGCCATCGACATGGAGTCTATCCTTACCCTTAGTTGCAAGCGTCCATTGGCTCCGGTAACCGCTTACCATCAGGCGAGTCGTATGCTTGTTTGCTACCTTAGTATAAGAAAGGTTGTTCTATCAAACCTCATTTTCCCACCAACAGAGTTCGGGCCAGAGTACCTCGGTCACATCGGCCGCAAGATCTCTGCTGCCGATGAAGACGTCTCCTTCGAGATCTACTCCTCATACGAGACGGAGAGCGGCGGGTACAAGCTCACTATCGCTTGGGATGGGCCTGCTGATCGGGTATTTGAAGACTGCTTCGATTTTGGTAAGCATTCTTGTAGTTACTGCCGGTAGATTGAGGAATTTCAAAATATTTGAGAATCTTATTGCTTAATTACATAAAAAGGATAATAAAAGAGCTGATTATTTTTTATTTTCTCATCATTCAGGCTCTAAGCAATGGTACGGTGGCCCAGAACAGAAGCGACAGTACTGGCCGATCCAGAACGGAAATCTTGAGAAATACTCCATTGTCTCAAAGGAGGACGACAACTCTGCCGTCACGGAAAGATACTGGCTCAACTCAGCTGGCCAGTACATTTACGTCCAACCAGACTCGCCACTCTTCGTTGACCATCACAACATTCTGAACAACCACATTTGCTTAACAGCCGAAGTTGCAGACCCTTACTCCAAAAAACGTACCCATAACACTCTGAAATACGACATTTGGTTCTTCGAGAATGCCAAGGTTGCTCACCAACATGCAGTCGCTACATACTTGGGCAAGCCTTCTGGAATCCCAGATTACAGAATGATCCAGTACCCCGTTTGGTCCACCTGGGCTAGATATTCCCGTGAAATCGACCAGGAAAAGCTATGGACTTTTGCAAATGAGATTAAGGACAGTGGATTCCCTAATGCCCAGTTCGAAATTGATGATCTTTGGGAGATCTGCTACGGATCCTTGACTGTTGATGAAAGGAAACTGCCTGATCTCAAGCAGTTGGTCCAGGATATCAAAGGATTAGGTTTCAGAGTTGCTATTTGGGTTCACCCATTTATTAATAAGGATTGCGATCCTTGGTATTCTGAGGCTTTAGAGAAAGGGTAAGTGTAAAAAAAAAAAAAAAAACTATGATTTTTTTTATACAATATCCACGAATCCACAAAGACATAAAGGCATTTGATTAATTGGAAATATGTATAGACTAACTTATTTCTACCAGCTACCTAGTCCTCAACGAGGAAGGAAGCCCAGACACCACCTGGTGGAACAACAACGGCTCTGTCCCCGGGTACATTGACTTCACCAATCCTGAAGCGTCCACCTGGTACACAGACAGAATCCGCAATCTCATCGAGACTTACGACATTGATACCTTGAAGTTTGATGCTGGAGAGTCTAGCTGGTCGCCTCAGGTAAAAATGTCTTTTATTTAATCTTCTTCTAGCTATTTACCACCTTATTAGTCATTATTATTAAAATTATACCCAGCTCAGACGACATTGTTCAAAAGGCTGATTATCCGTAAGGGCCGGGAAGACATGTATATGCTAACGGGATTCTTGATGCTAGAATTTTACTTTCGCTTTCCAACAGATCCCAGTACAAAATGGCGACATCGACCTGCACCCAGGGAACATCGTGCAAGCTTACGTGAGGGCCGTCGCTCAATTCGGCTCTATGATTGAAGTCAGATCTGGAATGAGGTATGGAAGTAGCTCTAATAAATTAATCCTGTACCAAATTCAAATAATAATTGCTGTCTCGAAAACAGAATATTCGGTTCTGTCTTTTTGTTTGCCATAACCACAGAATAAGAAATAGTAGTAACGAGAAGGCTTAGGGTGAATATCTGTATACACTGCTGTCTCTCTATCTTTTTCGCATAACTCTGTCTCATTCGGATCTAAACTACGGAATGAGGCAGGCCTGCCATAGCAAACAAGTTAATCAAGGCTTAAAATTTTCAAACCCTCACTTCGCCAGTCCCTTTTCATTGGAATAAAAACTCATTGTCCATGATTCAGAACCCAAGACCTCCCAGTATTCATCCGCATGGTCGACAAAGACACTTTGTGGGACTTCGACAACGGACTGGCTACCTTGGTGACCACCCTGCTGGCCATGAACCTGAACGGCTACACCCTGGTCCTGCCCGACATGATCGGAGGCAACGGGTACAACGAGGCTCCCAGCAAGGAGTTGTTCGTGAGGTGGCTGCAAGCTAATGTCTTCATGCCGACCCTGCAGTACTCTTTCGTGCCTTGGGATCATGATGACGAGGTGTGTTTTTCAGGTTTTTTGATGTGTAATTCTGGAATGTTAATGTCATAGATTTTTTTTTGAATTTAACGCGGCGAATTCTTTTCGAATGAATGGGTGGAAAGGCCCAAAAAGATTCTGCTGTTCCATTCAAAACTTCACGAACATTTTATATAAAGTCATGCTACACAGTCGTGGACCGTGTCCGACCGAGTCGTACGAGTCTTTTTTTTTTTTTTTTTTTTAACTTAGATGGGCTTGCGTTTGGCCACTGACCCGCCCATAAGGGGCCATGACGAAGCCTAAGATGAAACACGCTTACCCAGAAGAAACCTATTCACTCTGGCCTTGAAAGTACCTAGATTGTAAGCGTCAGGGAACACAGACGCCGGAAGCAAGTTCCACTCCCTTGCTGTACGCATTAAAAATGAGGATGCAAAACGCTGTGTCCGTATATTCGGTATGTCAACAACGTACGGGTGAAAATTTTCCCGGCGTCTTGTGGTTCGGTGTAAAAATGGGGATGGTGGAATAAGGTTGAACAATTCCTGCGCACACTCTCCAAAATATATCCTGTAGAAAACCGATAAGCAAGCAACCTTTCTTCGATGGTCAAGGCTCGTGAGTTTCGCCTTAATTAAAGACTCATCTCCAATTAGTCTCCTGGCTCGGCGATCTATTGAGTCGAGGGCCTCAAGCTGGTACTTAGCTGATCCATCCCAATAAATGGCTATCATTTTGATTTTGACTATTTCTTTCAGCCCTGAAAATTTTGTTACTCATAAGAATGATTCTTGAAAAGTAAAGTGTAAAGTAGTACCTACCTAATTTCATAATATTCATTAAACCCAACAGTATTTAATTTGAACTTCTTCAAAGATTCCCAAAAATCATCTGACTCATCACACATTCAATAAAAATTTTCAGCCCAAATTTTCCTATATATTTTTAGAGTATTCATCATCATCAACCTATAATGTCCCACTGCTGAGCACAGACCTCCTTTGACAAATTAAGTTGATAGGGAATGGACAATACTCCACCACGCATGCCCACTGCGGATTAGTGGAGGTAGACTAGTGGTTAACCTACTGTTGGAATTTTTCAAGCCGCCTACGAGGCATCCAACTAGCTTAATGACTATCACAATTAAGTGATAACTGGGACCAACGGCTTTACGTGCCTTCCGAAGCTCGATTTGAAAAACCACTAAGCGGTGACCCATCCAGGTACCGACCACGACGGTAGCTTTGCCGATCGATTAAGAACGGCTAATCATGCTACACCACGAGCGCTTATAAAATCAGTAGTAGTTTTATCAAAATAAAGGTTATGATATTTTGATTCTCTTGTTGTCCACATTGTTCCCCAAGGCTGATATGAGTAAAGAGCCCAGCTCATCCACCTTAATAAATAGTCTATGGTAACCCCCATAGACTATTACGAGCGCTTCAGAGTCTAACTATTCTTATGTGCCTGTAAAGGCCTATTTGAATGAAATGATTTCATTCTAGGCGGTAGAGATCTGCCGCGTGTACACTCAACTGCACGCAGACATCGCGGACGACATCGTGGAAGCCATGACAGCGTCGGTGGAGCGCGGGGAGCCCGTCAACCCGCCCATTTGGTGGCTTGACCCTACTGATGAAATCGCTCTTGGAGTTTGGGATGGTAACAATACTACTCATATTAAATTGATAGAGAGCATCCGGAGCAGCTCGCAGAACCTTAATAAGATCGCAGCTAAATAACTGAATGTGGTGTACCCTCTACGCGTGAGTAAGGTCGCCAGAGCTCATCGGGGTGGGGGAAGAGATGTAATGCGTGTGTGATGTTTCTTCCGTGCATTGCAAGAGTTTATAGTGGGGTAAGGTAACTGTACCACCACAAGCGGGTCCTTTTCTTGTTACCGGATTTGTAAAAAAAAAATACTACGTCGCATATCGTATGGACGCTTGCAACACAAGAAGCACCTCACTCGTTACCGACCCTTCCCCCTCCCCAATGAGTTCTGCCCCCTAGACAAGATGGTTGTCACAATCGTTATCGTTAGTAAGCGATCAACCTTTGTATGGGATTGACATAAGAGATTGTTAAAAATCACGTGATATTTCGATTTGAAATGTCAATCCAATACAAAAGTTGATCGTTTACTAACGATAACGATTCGACAACCATCTTGTCTACTGGCCCTGGAGACTTTACTCACTTGCAGGAACAACATTTGGCTGCGGTATTCTGTACCTCTACCGTAGTCGCTAGCGTGTGTAGATTACGTTAGTGTAGAAAACTCATGGTAGAGGTACTGTAAGGTGGAGTTCCTTCCCCAGTCAAGCTTCTCTTTGAGCGAATAAACGCTATGCTCTATTACAATTGATGAGTGTAAACTCCTTGTTGTAGAATTCCTGCTCGGGTCGCGTTACCTCGCCGCCCCGGTGCTGGAACAAGGCGCAGTGTCCCGCGACATCTACTTACCGCGCGGCGCGTGGCGCGACCCGCGCACCGGACTAACGCACGACGGCCCCCTCTGGCTCCACGACTACCCAGCACCTCTGGATGTACTGCCATTCTTCGTCCTCGACAACTAGGGATCTAGGATGAACTCTATTTATTGTTCATTAATAAATTTATTTATTGTTTATTGAAGTCTTTTATTTGACAAAAATCTCACTAAGATACATGATGATGAGACCGAAAATGGTACGCACACAACGCCTAGAATGAAATTGGATCTAAAGAGTCTCAAGTGTAGCCGCCTACAAACAAAATTGATAATAAGATTACTGGCTAAAATGTACATATAAACATCAGTCAATGCCCAACGTGATGTGATGGGAACTCATGAACTGACATGCTACGGTAACAACTTTTACAGAACTATGACGAATACTCCGCCAAGAGGTAAGCGTAGCGAAATCCTAAGTCTATGGTCAAGAGTAAAACGCATAAGAAGAAACCCTTCATCAAAATCATCAATTCGGTGGTTGTGGTTTTCAAACTTATCGAATCGCATATAACAGGCCCACTAATGTTAAAAATAGTGAATCTGGAAAACGCAGATATCAAGTAGACTCCTGAAATTTCTTCAGTCACTCCAACATTTCTCTTCTTAGTCTGAGTGCTGAGACTGTGGGAATCATGTAAGTAGATTGGCAATTGATACCTACAGTTTACCAAACGTTAAAATATGAAATTAAAACCGCCATAGTTTAATCGAGAGACAAGACACAAAGCAGTAACTTATGTAGTTATCCGCATGGTGTACCTAAAAAGTTATTTAATGGCCCTGATTCTGTTGTTCACAACTAAACTAATTTTAATCTCACTATGTCTCTTTCTAACAAAGAACATAAGAAAAGGATGTAAGAAATTAAGTCCTGTCAAATTAGTCCAATGCTTGTTTTCAATATAAATTTAGTCGCCATCTATCGTGGTTACGCCTAAATACACGCAAAATAAGACGGCAGAGATTAATTTGACAACTTAAAATATGTTCTATCCTTTTTCAATAATGTTCGTAAGAAAGAGATGAGATGTGACTAAAATTAGTTTAGTGCGATTTACAACAGAATCGGCACCAATAGCTATATAATTCAAAAAGAAAATATCCGCATGGATGGAAATATCACTATAAGAGGTGCCTGATTTTAAATAATATTCAACCCAATAATTTTTTATTTCTTCTTCAGAATATTTTCTTTTGGGGTATCACAAAACTGAGCAAATAAAAACAGCCTGTTTTTAGCGTATGTTCTAGCACGTTTTAGTTATAAATAGGCTCTAAAGATCAACAAGTGTTAGTACAAATACAAATGCCTGCAATGATAAGGCGATGATAGCTCAGTGGTAGTGACGTCGGATACCGAGACGAAGATCCCGGTTTCAAATCCTACAATGAGCTTGAGCTTCGGTGAAGGAAAACATCGTGAGGAAACCATAGCACGGTGGTAGGGTACTTTGTAGTACCCGCCTGGCTGGCTACCACCCTCAAGTTGAAAATCTGTCGCCAAGCACCTATCGGTGTGTTCCGACAGCTGCATTTGAGAGCTAGTTCCTTCTAGACTTTGTGTGCTGACCACCTTCGGCCGCATCATCACTTACCATGGTGAGATTGCGGTCAAACACAGGCCTATAAACAGTAAAAAAAAAAAGATTTCTTCAGGGTTCCGGAGTCAAAGATGCCCATACAAAGTACATAGTTGGTAGTCGTAACGTAACTAATTCTATTTTGCTACCAATACAACACCTTCAATGTTATGGAACTCCTAAATCATAATTTTACATAGAAATTGAAATATGACAAATGGAAGAAGTGTCCAAATAAGTTAAAGCATCTAACATTGTCAATACAAAATTGGGTCATGGTATTTTTTTTTTATTCCATTATGGTGGCAAACAAGCATACGGCCCGCCTGATGGTAAGCGGTTACCGTAGCCTATGGACACTTGCAACACCAGGGGTATCACAAATCTCTTCACACCCTTTTTGAAGAACCCCATGCTGTACTCCATTGGGAAAACCACGGCAAGGAGCTCATTCCACAGTCTGAGCGTCCGCGGAAGGAAGCTCCGTTGAGCCCGCACAGTACGAAACAATTCTGGTTTCAATGGACGCGCGTCCTATTATAACAATTGGTGTCATTGTTATATTTTTAGCCGCGAGCCAAGCGATTAATTGCTAAAAAGTCATTACGTGAGATACTATACGCCCTTGGACAACTTAAAAACAGGTGCCATTTTCGCAATAACAATGATTCAGCTCAGAAGTCAAAGTAAATATCGACATTTCGAAAGTTATCTGAACGACACAGATCATATTCGAAATGGAGATCAAACGATAAGAAGACATACTTATCTGCTTCGAGAAAATATCAAATACATATCACAAGATGTGACAGTTAATAGTAGTGGCTGAGAAGTGATGGCGGCTTTGAGGACGTTTTTTGGTGAGATAAAATTTAATCTTAATAACAATATCGATATTATTTAAACAGAAATAAATCTTTAATAACAATACACCTATTTAATATCTTCATGTAATAAAATTACATCACATAGACCACAGATAACTAATCTAAAGCTTCTCTCTTTGCCGCACAATGTCTGTTTTTGGCACACAGGCTGTCAAAAATGACCTATTAATAGATATTATATTATAATACTTAAGCCAAAGGTTAGGAGATAGCATGAGCGAGATTAACTAAGTGCTAGTGACGCTGGAAGCCGAGATGAATTGTGGACTCAAATCCTATAATGAGCCGAAAGAAAGCTGAAAATATCATGAGGAAACCATAGCATGATGATAGGTTTGTAGAACTTTTCCGCCTGACCTAACACCTAACTAAACAAAACCTAGCTATTTAAGGAATGTTGCCCTTCTACAAGACCTACCAGCGATGATCAAATAACTTTTGTTCCCAGCGATTCTCGCGCTGGGTGCGCGGGCGCATACGGCGAACATTGACTTGCGCGCTGATGACGTCACGCTGACTTTGGAGCCACAACTAGTCGGAGGGTTCTCAGTTGTGTTAAACCAGGGTAAATATTTGACTTTAATCAAAATTATATAAGATGCAGTTAACCTTCGTGAAGAATTATTGCTTATCATTGAAGTTAATGTAATTCACTAATAAGTAAACTAGATCCAAAGTAAATCTTTATGACATGATAATTAAGATTATTCTTAAATAAAACAATCAGGAACACACAACGCAAACCAAACATGTTTATTTTCAAAAGAAATTAAACATAGCTTCTTTATCAGAGACTAAATCCACATCAACTACAAACCCTCACTCTAAATGAAACCTCTTTTACAGATGAAGAGCAAATGGTGTTAGGTCACATCGGCCGAACTCTCATAGGCAATTTCATTACCGTACCGATTGAGGGAGGTTTGGAAGTCCACATCGGTAATGTTAACCTGACGATCTACACATTATACGACTCTAATATCCAAGCTAGAGGAATTAAATTCCATTGGCATGCTGAAGCCCAGACTCGGCTTGAAGACTGCATTGATTTTGGTAAGCCATGTCAAATAGATAATAATGCTGACTGAGGGAATGGAACATTTAAATTTGATCAACAAAAACAGCAAAAACGCAGCAAAACGAAAGCTACTCAATCATTTGAAATGTTTCAGGGTCAAAACACTGGTACGCCGGACCAATGCAAGTCAACCAAGTATACCCAATTGAAAGCGCTGAGCAAGTATATGCCCCTTGCTATTCAAAAGAGTACGACAACGGAGCAATCGTCGAGAGATACTGGCTCAATTCAGCTGGCGAATACATCATAGTGCATCCCGAAGTACCACTCTTCGTAGACAACAAACACTTGTTGAGCAACCACCTTTGCTTCGGCGCACAAATCGCTGACCCATATTCGTCTAGAAGAACCCACGTAGAGCTTGCGTATGATGTATGGTTCCTACCTGATGTAAAACAAGCGCACCAACACGCCGTGGCCAACTATTTAGGGAAACCTTCAGGAGTTCCCGATTACCGCATGGTCCAACATCCAATTTGGTCGACTTGGGCTCAATACGCAAGGGATATTAACGGGAGCAATCTCATAGAACATGCTATTCAGATCAGAGAGCATGGCTTCAATAACTCTCAATTTGAAATAGATGATTTGTGGGAGGTGTGTTACGGATCTCTAACAGTTGATGAGACCAAGTTTCCGAACTTCACACATTTTGTTCAGGAGATTAAGTCGCTGGGTTACCGCGTGACGATTTGGGTGCATCCATTTATCAACAGAAACTGTGAGCCCTGGTACTCCGAAGCTTTAAACAATGGGTTAGTATTTTTTTATCCCACTGAATTATTTTTGGATCGCACGTCCCTCATGTACTTCACCATTTCTTCTCACACTTTGATCTGACAGGTCCAAAGTATTTCATAACGTTCTTTGTGTATATGCAAGTTTTGGCGATCTATTTTAGACGTATCATACTAAAATTTGATGAACTTTGACAATGTCAATTTCTAAAGATACGAATCAATCTAACTCTTCTCCTTCCAGGTACCTAGTCCTCGATGAGTCTGGCAGTCCAAACACCACGTGGTGGAACAACAACGGCACGGCTGCCGGTTATATAGACTTCACCAACACTCGAGCGGCTACCTGGTGGTCCAATAGAATCAGGGAGCTGATCGACACGTATGATATCGACAGCCTGAAGTTCGATGCTGGAGAGAGCAGTTTTACACCTCAGGTATATTAAGTTTATACGAAATTTATCCCTCGCGTTTTCACCCGCGTTTCCGTGATGAAAAGTATCCTAAATGAGCTGACTATTAGTGAAAGTCGTTCCGGAGACAAAACCCTCCATCAAAACTGACATACAGAATTAAATCTTCTTTTTTTAGATAGCAGTACAAACTGGTGATATAGACCGACAACCACATAATATCGTGGAGGCATACGTGAGGACTTGTGCTAAATTCGGAGATATGATTGAAGTGAGAGCTGGTTTCAGGTTTGTACAACTGAACTGATAACTGTGTTTACTATAAACTTGAAACAAACGCTTCGCTTTTTCAAGATCAAGGAGCGTCTAACCATAAGATTCAAAAAGCAGATAAAGTCAGTTTTCACCGCATTAGTAAAATTGTTATCAAAGCAAACCATCACAACACGGCGACGTAACGTTTCTGCTTCTACCCTACTTTTTCTATCTATCATCTTGCTTCTCTACTCAGCATCATTCACACAAGAAGAAGAGAAGGATGGATGACTCTTCTTCGGTCTTTCCACATATTCACCACTTGCACAATAATAACAACTAAAATCACAAATAACTTTTTCACATTCTTGATTCTCAGGACCCAAGACCTCCCAGTTTTCGTACGGATGGTAGACAGGGACTCAATCTGGGGTCTCAATAACGGCCTCTCTACAATTATCACGACCACCATTCAGATGAACCTCAATGGATACACCCTGGTGCTGCCAGACATGATCGGAGGAAATGGATACAACTTGGACCATGATCAGGCTGACCTTCCTACTAAGGAGCTGTTCATTAGATGGGTGCAAGCGAACACGTTCTTGCCTGCGATGCAGTTCTCTTTTGCGCCATGGAATTTTGATGATCAGGTAGATACTCATACATACATTACGCAATAAATAGAAACAATGATATATTTTAACTATCGAATTTGAAGATCTTATCTTAACAACAAAAGAAATATTTCGCAAGGAAGGTGTTGATTTCAAAACCAACGAAGTAACAGGTATTTTTTATCAGATAATTTCAAGTGATGCTAAAACAATTGATAAATACGATAAAGATGCTGAAATAATAAAACATGCAAAGAAGTATCTGAAAAAGATAAGATATTAGCTAGCTGTCCCGGTTTCTCCCGCGTTCCCGGGATAAAAAGTAGCCTATGCCCTTCTCCATACCATACATATCTGGCCTGGATATGGCTCCGTTTCATATTCTTTATTTTAAGAGTTTATTCGCTAGTGCGCATATTTATGAAATCCTGTAAAATAATTGGACTGTTTTACAAAAAACTTAAACCGACTACAAAGTACACTAAGAAGTAATCAAATCCTGATCTGATGACAATGGAACCAAACGGGAAGTGTACCCTTTCAAATAAAAAAAGAATTTTCCAAATCGGTTTATAAACGACGGAGTTATGAGTAACAAACATAAAAAATACATTCGAATTGAGAACCTCCTCCTTTTTTGAAGTCGGTTAAAAATTCAAAACTATAGCTACCTATATTCATTTACATTTGAACATTTAAAAAAAATCGAGACTATTCTGACGATTCATTCACTATAATGCTATATTATTGAGAAATTGTTTAAAATCATTAATAAAAAAAAACTTTAAAAGAACACAATAGTAAAATGAAACATACTGAAATAGATTTTTCTGAATTTTATGAACCATATTTTTTTTTATGTAAACTAGGCGTCTGTATCGATGACGATAATACTTTAAAATCTTTGAATAATTCAGATCTATTTAAATATTCAGTCTGCTTACAAAAATATACATAATGAACCGGTGCTAGAATCAATTGTAGTAGCATTCGTAACATTATCAAATTAGTTTGAATTACATACCAGTAAGTGGAAATACCCACGTGTACCCAAATGTTGCCAAGACGAGGCCATATGGCTCGCACTGTCAAAAAGTTATCAGATCTCATGTAGAACCAAGCTTATAACTCCACACGCCCTCACTTTACAAGCCCTAACTTCACAAACTCTACACACCGAAGTCAAAATATGTGGCTTGGCCGTTACGCTACCGTCACATGGGCGTAAAGTAAAATTTATTCACTGTTAATTACTTTTTAAAAATAAATAAAAATCATTTATTTCAGACCGATAAGTCCATATTTGTTAGTTTTTAACCGACTTCAAAAAAGGAGGAGGTTCTCAATTCGGTTGTATTTTTTTATTTTTTATTTTTTAATTTGTTACCTCATTCATACCTCACTCCGTCATTTATTAACCAATTTGGAAAATTCTTTTTTTGTTTGGAAGGGTACACTCCCGTTTGGTCCCATTATCATCAGATCAGTATTTGATTACTTCTTAGTGTACTTTAAAGTCGGTTTAAGTTTTTTGGAAAACAGTTCAATTATCTGTAGTACAATAGTTCTTGTAGTAGCGAAACGGCCAAGCCACATACAGGACGAAATCGGGTTTTTTAGATATCAATAAAATCTAAAGTATGAGAGCTATGTTATTGGAACTTAATATGTTTAATTAGTTCACTATTGACACCATATCCCGAGAATTTTGTTTATCTGGTATAATCCAAACCCAAGTTATGAGGGTTAATAAAAACGACGAACGCTACGAGAAAATGTAGGTAGTGCCCTTGCGCTTCGCTTAACTGTCTTGGAGGGGGGCACTCCCGTGCCCCGAGATTAGGGTCTTGCTTAGTTTTAATTTCTAAGGATATAAAGATAAAATACCTATACTAATTAATAACGATAAAATTATTCCAAAGACGGTAGAAATAAGCAGAAAGTATGCAGAACTACACGCAGCATACGCAGACGAAATCTACGCAGCTATGGAAGCGTCAGTCAATGATGGGAAACCTGTTAATGCTCCACTTTGGTGGCTCGACCCTACTGATAAAGAAGCTTTATTGACTTGGGATGGTAAGAAACTTTATTATAAATGTTTTTCACTCAATCACGTAATGTCCGAAGAATTTTCCACAAAAGATGCGTACATTTTAAAGTGTTTTAAGACCCTAGAAAAGAATTGACTGGAATGTGTCGGTGGTTCTTAACCGGGTAGGTGTTTTACGAGAGTGCCAGCTAAAGTCGCACTAGAGAGTTGCGGAGCACGAGCTCAATCTAAATCTCCTTTTTTCAGAGTATCTACTTGGAGAAAACATCTTAGTCGCTCCAGTTTTAAAAGAAGGAGCAATATCACGTGATATCTATCTTCCAGTAGGCACGTGGCTTGAAGAAGGTGATCCTGAAAGGCCTCATGAAGGTCCACAATGGATCAGAAATTACCCAGCACCTATAGAAGTACTACCATATTTTGTAAGAGATACAAGTGGTGATCCTAATGCTGCCACAATTTCTGATGTAACAGTTTTTGCAGTAGTTTTAGGTTTGATATTAAATATTATTAACGTTATATAAGATATGTCTGTAATCTAAATATCTGAATGACAGGTGATAGATAATTTTGAAGTACAGTGAGTCAATGAGCTACTTGTGATATTGGAGATATGTGAAAAGTGATGGTTAAAAAAATACACATTGATATCAAGAATTTAAGTAGCAACTGAATTTTCCTGTTATATTAACGCAAAAGAAACACACTTGATTTAACATAAAATCGATTAAGAATTTTAATGACAGTAAAATCTATTATAGTTTAAGTTAGCTCTAAGTATTTATATCGAACATTGTAAATATTGTAATTATCGCCTAATAAACCTATATCGAAAAAAAAATCTTAAAATATTACTTAACGATCTTTATTACTTTTTAATCGACTTAAAAAAAAAGGAGATTATCAATTCGACACAAAATATTTTCAATGGAATACGTCCTGCTCTTTCGCTGACTTCAAATCAGTGTCAGATTAGAGTTATTTCATACTTTTTAGTGTATTTTGAAGACGATTTAATTTTTTTAAATTACTTTTTTTATATAAAGGGTTTTAGGGCGATGATAGCTCAGTGGCAGTGACATCTGATGTCCAGACGAAGGTCCAGGACCTTCGTCTGGACTCGGACTCGAGTTCGAATCCTAAAATGAGCTTGGTTTTCGGTAAAGGAAAACATCGTGAGGAGACCATAGCACGGTTGTAGGTAGCTGAACTTGAGAGCCAGTTCCTTCTAGGCTTTGGGTGCTTACCACCTTCGGCCACATCATCACTTACCATGGTGAGATTGGGGTCAAACACAGGGCTATACACGGTAAAAAATAACTTAGGCAATGGCCCTGATTCTGTTGTTCACAACTAAACTAATTTTAGTCTCACTATGTCTCTTTCTAACA
Organism: Polyploca ridens; assembly: GCA_951394255.1. NCBI lineage: Eukaryota > Metazoa > Arthropoda > Insecta > Lepidoptera > Drepanidae > Polyploca > Polyploca ridens. The sequence goes on from OX596259.1 coordinate 1,401,496, forward strand.
AAGAACATAAGAAAAGGATGTAAGAAATTTAGTCCTGTCAAATTAGTCCAATGCTTGTTTTCAATATAAATTTAGTCGCCATCTATCGCGGTTACGCCTAAATACACGCAAAGTAAGACGGCAAAGATTAATTTTACAACTTAAAATATGTTCTATCCTTTTTCAATAATGTTCGTAAGAAAGAGATGAGATGTGACTAAAATTAGTTTAGTGCGATTTACAACAGAATCGGCACCATTGTAGGATTTTCAAAACGGGCAGTGTGTGCGACGCAGAGTGCTAGTTGTGTATATAAAATGATAATTAAAACCGGATCGAGTGCTATAATTTTATTGTTCTCAGTATAATCATGTATTTAAATGATATGCTGCTAGTATGGAATTAAACCAATTGTTTTGTAAGCGTACGGAAAATTGACTATGCATCGTAATGTAATAGTTAGACGTGTGATAACGAGGCTTGTATCACATCGTTTACCATAAGTTTGTTTGTTTGTCTTGAACTAACAAATTACAACACTCTTCCCGATGGATATAGTATCCCTTGTTTTAATCCAAAGTATGATCTATTACAAGCTTTTATTTAACGTGCAATTTATGTATGTATGTTAGTTCGTTCGGGTGGAATCTTGCAAGTCGAATTTCACCCACTTCCAGTGGTCGAATTGACATGATATTTGGTGTACATTAGTATATTGGAAGACAATGTAAGTACAGTCACCAAAAAAAGGTTGTATTAAAAATGAATTTTTTAACAAAAACTTATTTATAAATGAAATGAAATGAAAAAAAATGAAATGAAAAATATTTATTCTTGCGCTCCATTCGACGCAAATAGAACTAGCTAAAATAAAATGACTAGCTAAAATGTGATAAGTTTCATTCAAGTCTGTATAGGATATATGACATCCGATATTTCAGGATTATTTCGTTTCACTCTTGGTGTCTTTTACACAACCATCATGTTTTTAATTCTTCAAAGACTGTAAACAAGCTTACTGCCTGCCTGATGGTAGATCGTTGGAACTTCTCGTCACACATTATTAAAAAAAGGGTTTGAAAAAGAATTTGACCCACTACTGATCCCTACGAACTGTTAGCCGCCCCCTAAAATATCTGGCAACTTGGCTCATCGCGGACCACATCACATAATGACGGGCCAGTTGGTGTCGTTGGTTAAGATTCCACCTATCATGTCGCTGGTCGTGGGTTCGATTCCCACATAGGACATGCATTTGTGTGCATGAACATTTCTGCATGTCCTGAGTCTGGGTGTAATTATGTATATAAAGTATGTATTTACAAACATAAAGTAGTATTGTATCAAATGTAGTAGTTTGGGATCATATTGCCTCTAGATAGATAGATTATATAGTGTGTGAACAATGTCCCAGGTTTTTTTATGTAATGTTATTTACGATGAAGCGCTCGTGGTGTAGCATGATTAGCCGTTCTTAATCGATCGGCAAAGTTAAGCTATTAAATCGAGAGTTTCCGTGCTTCGGAAGGCACGTACCTAAAGCCGTTGGTCCCGGTTATCACTTAATTGTGATAGTCGTTAAGCTAGTTGGATGCCTCCTAGGCGGCTTGAAAAATTCCAACAGTAGGTTGACCACTAGCCTACCTCCACCAATCCGCAGTGGGCACGCGTGGTGGAGTATTGCCCATTCCCTTTCACCCTTATTTGTGTGCAGGAGGCCTGTGCTCAGCAGAGGGACATTATAGGCTGATCATGATGATTTACGATCTAATCTTCTAATCTTCTTTATGGTGGAGGTACTTTCCCAGTCTATTACTTCCTCAATAAGATATCGCCATTCATAAGGAAAGACCTAAATTGGATACTCAGTTTTTGTCCATGTCAAAGTTTGAAGTGAAGTCGGGGCACTCATTATATCAACACAATCATTAAACGATAGCAACAAAAAGTGCACTCATAATATAGTCGTGTCGAGTGTTTTTGTTGAATTAATGTCTTCATATCAGATGACGGACTAACGTACAATTTCCGTAGGAAATAAACGTTATACAAACAAATGCATATGCATATTGCATTATTTATTCATCCATTGTGCAATAAATTATTCAGGGATGCCATCCTTTACCTTCCTTCTGGGAATATGAAGTTGTTTCGTTCTAATGAGTGTTCTTTTACTTGTAGGCACATACTACGGAGGACATATTATAACAAAAAACTGTGTCTATGGAGTCGGCCACCTCTCACGCACACCTTAGTTGGCTATTCGGCGGGAAACTAGACTCTGTCGCCGTTTACACAGAGTCGATTACTTGCGCTCAACTAATGTGTGAATGTGTGCGTGCCGGCTTGTACACACGGCAACACATCAAGCTATACATTTCCAGAATAAGCTGATCTCGCATTGTATAGGATTTCCCTGCAATGAGAGGTCAGCTTATATTGGAAATGTATAGCTTGATCTGTAGCCGTGCGTACGTACAGCGTGGTGGCCGACTTTAGTGACACAGTTTTTTGTTAGCGAGAATATATCCGACTTTTTTTAACATCCTTGCTTGTAGGGTGGTTTCAGTAGTTCTTAGATCGCATTGCAGCTACAGTGCGTTCGCCGAAAGAAAGCGTTTCTGACAACTGATAAAATTGGGGTAATTATCGGAAATAGCTAATCCTATTGCCATGGGACTCTCACAGGATGGTTCAGTATTTTCTTAGGCGGTTAGGTGCCATCTCTAATGTGGTGTCCTGTGTATCCTGCGCTAGAGCTTCAATACGAGGGACTTAGTGTACTGGCAGTGTGCGGGGACCAACCGCTAAGACCCGGTCCAGAAAGGACGAATTCGCCGCCTATCGTTTCGCGGGAAAGCATACGCGCGTTGGTGAGGTACTGGGTAACCAAGCCATTGCACGAATTTAAAATACGCACGTAAATCGCGTGCTCTTCGCTGGCTCTGAGGCTCTGGAGTCTCGACTCGTAATAAGCGCGAGAGATTCGCGGCGAATACGCCCTTTCTGGAGGCACCAAAAGACAACCTATGATCCTCTGGTGTTGCAAGCATCTAAAACTACGGCAACCCGGGCTACTAAGGCGGTTATACTGGTACCTTATTTGTAATATAAAAGTTGCAAGGTGATGAAAACTCAGAGGCAGTAACGTCGAATGCCGTGGTGATAGGTCGTAGATTCGAATCTTACAATGAGCTTGACCTTTCGGTGAAGGGAAACATAGTACGGCGGTAGCGTACTTTCTAGTACCTGGCAGGCTAACACCATCAAGTTAAAATAACCATGAATTGGACCACATGCAAATTTTCACCCTCCCCTCTGACCAGAGGCGGCCTAGCAGTCTTGGCCACCGTAGGCGTGTATTACCAGCCGCCCCATCTCAACTCATCCGTTACTTATATTTTTTGCCACGATTAGCCGCCCCTAATATCTGACCGCCCTAGGCCAAAAGTCGGCAACCTGCGGCTCTCTAGTTCCATACCATTGAATTATTACGCTTTCCATACCCAATAAACAATTATTTTATAATCAAAACCCTTATGAAGGATGGTTTTCAATTATAGAATCTAGGGACTTTCAAGGCCAGAGTGAATAGGTTTCTTCTGGGTAAGCGTGTTCCATCCTAGACATCGTCTTCGTCCCTTATGGGCCGGGCAATGGCCAAACGCAAGCCCATTTAATTAAAAAAAAAAGGATTCGTTGAGAGATTCAAGCAATTCAAAATAAACATATTCACTCTCGCATTCATAGTAAATCCTTTCAACACAAATACAAATGAGATCGACATTATTGAGCCATTTGGAATTGATTCTGCATCGCATCAAATGCAATTTCTGGATTTGAAAACGCTTTTGGAGTGACAAGTTCACAGAACTCAAGAGCAAGATGGAAGAGTTGGAGGTCCAGAAATGCATGCACGTCGCAGCTCTAAAAGAAATGCCGTGAGTTGAGGCACAAAAATCGAGCAACTCTTGATACTAAAAATACTGAACCCTATAGAAATCAAAATATCTCACATGTGACCTTGTAAGTAAAGAGCTCAACAAATGTTTTTAAAGACTTGGTTAAACTCATCTCATGTAATAAGGGGCCTTGAGTTAACTTTTTTTTTTATACCCCTAAGGTGGCAAACAAGCATACGGCCCCGCCTGATGGTAAGCAGTTACCGTAGCCTATGGACGCTTGCAACACCAGGGTTATCACTCGCGCGTTGCCGACCCTGAAGAAATCTCTTCACGCCCTTTTTGAAGAACCCCATGCTGTACTCCATTGGGAAAACCACGGCGGGGAGCTCATTCCACAATCTGAGCGTCCGCGGAAGAAAGCTCCTTTTTTACTAATACAAATGTTTTAATTATCAAGCATAATTATTATCATAATACCTATTTTTGAATAGAAATGCCAAGTGGCACTAGGCGCCATCGCCTGTCAAAGTGGTTTGTTTACAAGGCCTTCGGATGCGCGGGAGTCGATTGAATTGCACTTTTTGTCGCCTATTGTTTGATTAATCTACTTATGACGCAGTGTTAAGAGAACTTGCACATAAGCATTATTCGATTTTACTCTTCAGGTTTTTTTAACTTTGATCGTTCTTAGATAGAATTTAGTTGGAGAAGAGATTTTTCTTTACCGAAATCACTTATAAAAGGCAGCTTTGCTTCGCATCAGATGATCCTGACACCTGTGCAGCTGCCGTCGCTGAGACGATACTGGCGGGAATGGAATGTTATATCCCAAACCCGCTAGTGGCTGCAGGGGTGAAGAAACGACCGTGGTTTAACCGGTCCTGCAAAGATGCTAGACAAAATAAGCAGACTTTGTATGAGGCTTGGACCACGGCCCGAACTAATCAGGACCCCAACATCTCTGATGCGAAACGCAAATTTAACGCTGCCTCGAGGTTCAGTAAGCGAATGACTGCTAGGGCTAAGTTCGATTTCGTCGGTAGGTTTGGTGAGAGGCTGACTAGCCTTCCATCTGGAAGTCGCGCTTTCTGGTCTCTTGCCAAAGCTGCTGAAGGAAACTTTTGCCAGTCGTCCTTGCCACCACTCCGTAAGCCGGACGGAAACTTGGCCCATAGTGCAAAGGAGAAAGCTGACCTTTTGGGCTCTCTCTTTGCCTCGAACTCGACTTTGGATGACGGGGGCGCCACACCGCCTACCATCGCGCAGTGTGCTAGCTCCATGCCGGAGATAAGCATTACCCAACGGGAGGTCCGGCGGGAACTGCTTTCTCTGGACATCCATAAGTCGAGTGGGCCAGACGGCATACCGGCAGTGGTTCTGAAGCGGTGTGCTCCTGAATTGTGTCCAGTATTGACGCGTCTTTTCGCACTTTCCTACACCAAAAAAGAAGTCCCGTCTTCGTGGAAGACTGCCCACGTGCACCCAGTGCCCAAAAAGGGCGACAGATCAGACCCGACGAATTACAGGCCTATCGCCATCACCTCCCTTCTCTCAAAAGTCATGGAGCGTGTGATCAACACGCAGCTTCTGAGATACCTGGAGGATCACGAGTTGTTGAGCGACCGACAATATGGCTTCCGCCACAGTCGCTCAGCTGGTGACCTCCTTGTGTATCTCACGCACCGTTGGTCACTCGCCATCGAGAGCCAAGGTGAGGCTTTGGCAGTGAGCCTAGATGTGGCGAAGGCGTTCGATCGGGTCTGGCACAGGGGTCTTCTTACGAAGTTACCAGCATACGGGCTTCCCGAGGGATTATGCAAGTGGATCGCCAGCTTTCTGTCCAGCAGATGCATAAGAGCCGTCGTCGATGGTAGCTGCTCCGATAGCATGGACATAAATGCTGGCGTCCCGCAAGGCTCTGTGTTGTCCCCAACACTGTTCCTACTGCATATCAATGATATGCTGCCTATTGACGGCATTCATTGCTATGCGGACGACAGCACAGGGGACGCTTATTACACGGGCCGTGCAAATATCCCTCGTTCCGAGGTGGAGGAAAGGCGCGAACGGCTGATGTCTGAAATCGAGAGTACATTAACTAGTGTCTCCGATTGGGGTCGACTAAACCTAGTCCATTTCAACCCCACCAAGACTCAAGCCTGCGCGTTCACCGCTAAGAAAACCCCATGGTCTGTGGCTCCACAATTCCAGAACACCTCCTTGAACATCAGTCAAAGCATCGGGATCCTTGGCGTCGACATTTCTAGCGACGTTTTGTTCCGAAGTCACTTGGAAAACAAGGTTAAGCTGGCATCCAAAAAGCTCGGAGTGCTCAACAGAGCGAGGCAGTACTTCACATCGGGGCAAAGGCTACAACTTTATAAGTCACAAGTCCGGCCTCATATGGAGTACTGCTGTCACCTATGGGCGGGAGCACCTGGATACCAGCTTGGGCCTTTAGACTCGGTTCAGCGACGTGCCATCAGAATTGTTGACGATCCCGAGCTCACAAGCGGTTTAGAGCCCCTTAGTCTGAGGAGAGACTTTGCCTCCTTATGTGTGTTCTACCGCTTGTACAACGGAGAGTGTTCTAAAGAATTGTTCGACTTGTTGCCCACTGCTACCTTCTACCATCGCAACTCTCGCCATCGACGGGGAGTCCATCCTCACATATTGAAATCAGAATTGTTTCGAACTGTGCGGGCTCAAAGGAGCTTTCTTCCGCGGACGGTCAGATTGTGGAATGAGCTCCCCGCCGTGGTTTTCCCAATGGAGTACAGCATGGGGTTCTTCAAAAAGGGCGTGAAGAGATTTCTTCAGGGTCGGCAACGCGCAAGTGATGCCCCTGGTGTTGCAAGCGTCCATAGGCTACGGTAACTGCTTACCATCAGGCGGGCCGTATGCCTGTTTGCCACCTTAGTGGTATAAAAAAAAAAAAAAAAAATCACCTCTTTTATTAGAAAGGATCATGGCGAGATTTGAACAAAAAAATAAAGATTTTTAGAGATGTTGGAATTAAGTTATAATTGAGCCTTGGTGCCTAAGGAAGGAATAACTTTAGGCATTTAAAGTATTTTTAGAAACCCGGGATAGAAATTCTGTGCCATGCCGGCGAATCGCGACCAAAACCATTATGTTGTTAGGGGGCGTCCATAAATTACGTGAGGCGATTTTGGTGCTTTTTCTACCCCCCCCCCTTTTGGTCAGATGTCGTGCGATTTGGCTCGACCCCCTCGCCCTCCTTACTAATCTCACGTGAACGTGGTATAGAATCACAGTGAAGATGTCGAACAATCAAATACTTTAAAGGAGCTACAAATATTCGAAAATGGAACCCAGTGTTCTTGCAATTTTACACTAGTTTCTTGCGGAAAAAAATTACGTGATATTTGCCGAGACTCCCACTCTCCCTCACGTAAGATACGGTGAGATTCGGCTCAACCCCCTCCTCCCCCTAAACGCCTCAGTAATTTATGAACGGCCCCTTATGTGTAACAAAAAAAAAAGAAAGAATGATGTCATGTTACGAGTAGCCGTATCTCATATGTACGACATTACACTACGACACTACTTCATTCTACTGCTTTGTATTTATTGTAACTAGCATCCGCCCTGTGTTACTTACTAGCCCATAATCTCTAAGCAAAAAAATCACTCCGATCCGCTGCGTGAAAGAAGAACAGACCAGGAAATATTTTTTCGCATTTACAATATTTTATTCAGAATATTAACTGTTCAGTGCATCCAGTGGAAAACCTCCGTAACGGATGTAATCTCTGCATATGATAATGATAGGTTTTAAGTAGTAAATAACAACGGTCTTCCTAAGTTGTTGTCAGTGTCAGGACGATAGGCAGCCGGGATGGGTTGCAGAATCATCTGTGAGTAGACAGTGTTTTATACTTTTTCTGATGGATTTTGAAATATGAGGTGTTATTTGCACCTACTGTTCATAAATGCACTTTAGTGTTCTGTACACTTCACGTTTCGTATCAGAAAAAAGACAGAAATGGAATATGAATAGTTTATAATATATATACAGGATGTATTTCGCATGGTAACGCAAACTTCGCGAAAAGGCTACACCTAATGCCACTAATCAAATTGTGAAAGTCATTCACCTCGCTAATGATCGGTTATAGAAATTGTCATTTTTGAGCGCGCAATGTATTGTGAACACCGCGATTTAAACGCGCGATAACGTTGTGCCTACGTAGTATGTCGCTGACTGCAGGCGAATATCGCCATAAGACACCGTTTCTAGTTTTATTTACATTGCTACTTTTAGTGAAAGTAATGAATTAATAACTTATTTATTTTAAATCTCTTTGGGTTAGGTAAGAATAACGATTATGAACAGTCTAAAGTAAAAAAAACTCATATTTTTTTTTTAATTTGGGAAAAACCGACGAAAAATTCCAACATGGGGGGGGTCCAGAATCATGTCCTGGACCAATGGTATCCGTTTGTGCGGCGATGTCCCTTACACACTGTATATACCGGGTGATTTTGAATTACTTGGCAATTTTTTTCCCTCGGATCAGAATCACTAATAGAACACATCCGTGCAAAAATAAGAACCTTTTTTTTTCCATAATTTTGTCGTAAGAATATCGTAAATACTCCACATTGCTGGATAACGTTAACAAGTTAACGTTAACGTTAACCTTGAACTTCAGCTGGTAGACGTCACCGGAACATTGAAATATGCTGCGGAAATAAGTGAATACTTTCGTAACGCGCACTAGGTGAAAATTGTGTTTAATACCTACTAAAATTTCACCATATTATTTTTCTATTTTCCATTCACAAAATTAAGTAATATCAGTAATAAACTCTTCATAATGTTGTTTACATTTCGAGTATTTTGATTAATAAAAACTGTCATTGAATCGAATCTGTCATTCATTAAAATCATCTAAATAAATTATATTTTTCATTTTCACTAAGGAGGAAACTAATCTTTCAATAATTATTAACAATACATTAGGCAGCCCGCACGCATCATACAATCGCCGGCCGACTTTATGTCGGAAAGAGAAGAAAACTTGAATGTCAGCTTTGTTAGCAGAAAACAGGATAGCTTTTTAAAACGTTTGACTTGGTTAATAACCCTTAAACGAACCTATCCTAGAAATAAACTCTAAAATTGCCTATTTCGCTAAAAAGGTCTGATGTCAGTCGGTGGATCCAATTTTATAAGAGAATAAATTCTTTCGATTTGAGAGATTCAAATGTTCTTCGCATTTGAATTCCTTACTACCAAAGCAACGCACACCAAAGCAAACGTCCTACAAAACCGCCCTAAAGGCCTCAAGTCGGACTGAGAGAGATTCAAATGTTCTTCTCATTTGAATTCCTTACTACCAATGCACTCGTTTTACAAAGCCGCTCTAAAGGCCTCAAGTCGGACTGAGAGACATTCAAATGTTCTTCTCATGTGAATTCCTCACCAACAAAGCACTCGTCTTACAAAGCCGCTCTAAAGGCCTCAAATCGGAATGACAATTGGACTACCGATTGTCTGACGTGTGGAAGCGTCCTTATACGAAACCTCTCTTCCCTTCTCTTTTAATTTCATACAAAGAATCAAAAAAAAATTGCAGCGTGTGCATCTGTTACGGCGTGTTTAGGTGTGCGTTCAGCTTAATACTTCATGTCAACCTATTTGAAATAATTTCTGATTATGGAAAAAAATATTTTGAGTTGCGCACGCAGGTATTCTCTGGTTACTGGTTGCTAGGGCAACGTTTTAGAAGATCAACAGTCGTTTCTGGGTGATACCATGATCTAAGAAATTATACCATGGGTGATACAAAATATTTTTAAATTTAATTGAATAATTAAGGGTCAAACTCTCTGGATCAGTTTGATCAATGGAGGGCTTCTGCCTTACACAAGATGCCGCGCGGCGCCCGCCACCCCACCCAACTGTGCGTTCTGTGGTTGCAGATCACTAGAAGTGTGTAATTTAAAACCAAATAATAAGTGGTCAATAAACTGCAATATTCAGTTCAATGTGATTTTAAATTAGCCTTAAAAGGTGGCCCTAATGTTTTAAAGTGTTACTACGATGCATATGTTAGAATTGTGATACGATTAGTATGTTTGTAATTGAATTAATAAAAAAAGTGAGTTACCGTATTTTTGTGGCTTCATTTTATAAATTTTAAACGGGTAAGAATACCTAGTTATGTATAGGATATTTAATTTGGATGATGTTCGTGTTTTCGCATACATAGGCAGTATCTAACATTCTCGGTTATTGACAGCTATGTGACATAGCGCATTGGCGCGCGGTACGACCAACGATTTCGGTAATTTTGAGAAAACTTTGGATCGTCATAACTTTATTTTTTTCTATAAAAATTATATCTAAAAATAAAACATGTATTTTTTTATTTTTATTAATGAGTCGACTCCTTTAAAATAGCTAAGTAATTCAAAATCACCCTGTATATATATATATATAATAAGTAGAATGTTAGAAGGAAAATTGAAATATATTTATTTGCAATTTCAAAAGAGTTAGGTCTAAACCATTTATTAAATTAACGCCCCAGAGGAGCACTTATGTAGGTAAAATTAACTAATGGTGTCAAAGTATGGATGTAAAAATATGACTCCATTTTATGAGAACCGCATTTGGTCCACGTTTGTGATTATATTTTAAAATCAGTATTTTTTTTACTTTGACTTTGGATTGACCACTCTGAACATGGGAAATGATGATGTGGATTATGTGTTCCGGCTACAAAAATTGTGTGCGAAAGCTTTGAACACATTGTTAGACGATAGTTTTGCAGCTTGTGTGTGCTAAAAACTACCCTACCACCGTGCTCTCATAGACCTAAAGAGGCGTATCGCGGTGGATCGCTAATAGAACATTAGTATTCATAGAGTTCTCTGCCAGAACTAGCTTGTACCCCTTTTTAAGTAAATTACACGCACTGAGCTTTTGCATTGATTGACTAATTGAGATTTTAGTTCTGCATAGTTAAAGTTTATATAAAGGAAGAGAGCAGAAATCTTTTATGTACTTTCAAACGTGTTTTTTAAAATTACGGTCTTTTTGCACCTCGAGCGTATGTATAACGATAATACCAAATTAAAATTCAACAGATTGTTTTAATCGTAAATTATCCCTATGTCATCCTCATAGGTTTCTCATTAAATTATTGTTTTGATTGACGACTTAATCACCGAGCTGCTAGAACAAGATATAAAACACTTAATTGTCCTGACATAGACCATTCATCATAATTGAACACACAATTATTATTGACAATGGCTTGAGAAAAAATATTATTGTAGATTATAGCACGCATCTTAAAAGATTCCCTTGTTAATGCCTGTATACGTCAGAGAAATTTAATTGTTATTATAATGTGTACGGGGTAGCGTGTCCGCCATTTTGTAACTTGCTGTTTTGTACATGTATGAAGGTTACGCGTATTTACCTGGATGTTTAAAGTATGTGCTAGAGCAGGGATTCCCAAAGTGGTCGGGTATATCGGTTTCCCAGGGGTCGACGAGGTCTTAAATGAAACGTAAAACGGCCAAGCCACATATTTTGACTACGGTGTGTAGAGTTTATGAAGTTAGGGCTTTTAGAGTAGGGTCATCTAGAGTTATAAGCTTGGCTCTATATGAGATCTGATAACTTTTTACCCGACTGACCCGGAAGGAGGGTTATGTTTTTCGAGTGTATGTATGTATGTATGTATGTATGTATGTATGTCTATTTCTTTGTGCCGCTCTGCAGCCTAAACGGCTTAATGGATTTAAGCATATGAGGTGTCGTTAGATTCGTCTTGACTGGGGGAGTGTCATAGGGTATATTATTTTTATATAGCGCCTAAGAATAAAAAAATAGGGGGGGGTATTAAAAATAAAAGTTTCGATATTATAACAATATGGGTATCAAATGAAAGCTTGTAAATAGACCATTCCATATATGTATATATTGTAATACTTTTATGCTACCATTTTGACATAAACTGCAAAAAACCACGTTTAGTGCAAGGACAGTAGGTACTGAGCGCTTACCGTACGTAACACACAGAGTTGCGACGGTTGTTAGTGTTACTTTACCGTACCGCTCATTTATTTACTAATACATACAACTCATTCTGTATAAAACTAAAAAGTCTGAAATAAATTAAATTATTAAAAGAAACAAAAAACCCGACTGCGTAAAACATAAATTAACTGAAAAGAGAAAAACAAGCTCTTAAATCTATAGAATTTTGAATATAACTTGAATTTTATAAGGTATTGCAGTCGGGGATAAACAAATATTACAAAAAAATACATACTTAGGTTATTGGTTGTCCCCGATTGCAATACCTTATAAAATTCAAGTTATATTCAAAATTCTATAGATTTAAGAGCTTGTTTTTCTCTTTTCAGTTAATTTATGTTTTACGCAGTCGGGTTTTTTGTTTCTTTTAATAATTTAATTTATTGACAGTGCGAGCCATATGTCTTGGCAACATTTTAAATAAAAATGTTTTTGGTGGGATTTCACTTCTTTTTGTAAGTTGCTTATGATTTTTTCTTAAAATTTCCAAGTTTTATAAGTTTTTTGTTGTTTGTGTACTAATACAAGCTTACATACCAAATTTCAGCTTTCTAGGACTTCAGAAAGTACCCTAAGTGTTTTGATGATCATCAGTGAGTCAGTGACGAAATCGGGGTTTTTTAGATATCAATAAAGTCTAAAGTATAAGAGCTATGTTATTGAAACTTAATATGTTTAATAAGTTCACTATTGACATCATGTCGTGTGAATTTTGTTTATATGGAAAAAACCAAACCTTGTTATGAGGGTTCAAAAAAACGACGAAGCGCTACGAGAAAGGTAGGTAGTGCCCTTACGCTTCGCTTGGCTGTCTTGGCGGCTTGCACTGCCGTGCACCCAAATATTTTAGTATAAAATATCATTGTTTTTAAATTGGTAAGCATTTTGTATCAATAGGAAACAAAACTAGAGATAGGGGTTTTAAAGTAATTTGGCTATAGGGGTCTGAGGTATCAGTTAATTTTGGTAATGGGGTCTCTTGCCCAAAATAGTTTGGGTATCCCTGTGCTAGAGTATGATCATACAATTGATGCCTAATAATCCTAACTAATATTATAAATGTGAAAATGAGCTTTGTTTGTTTGTTACGCCTTCACGCCTCAACCACTCGACGGATCATCATGAAATTTGGTATGCAGGTAGCCTATGGTATGGAGAAGGACATAGGCTATCTGTAGTTACTAATAATTTGAAGAGAGGTAGAGCATAGCGTTCACTTAAAGAGCAGTTTATACAGAACTAGCTATTCCACGCGGTTTCACTCGTGTTCTCGGGATATAAAGTAGCCTATAATACTCGGGGATAATGTAAGTAGCTTCCAATTAGTGAAATAATTTTTCGAAGCCGACTGGTAGTTCCAGAGATTAGCCCGTTTAATAAACAAACAAACAAAAAAACTCTTCCGCTTTATTATAGTAGTATAGATATCGCAAACCAAATACCAAATAACTTTATGTTGTTCCTGAGCGTTTAAAGTCACCAGAGCTCATTGGAGAGGGGGGAAGGGTCGGTAACGTGTGAGTGATGCCACGTGTAATGCAAGCGCCCATATTGCTACGGGAACCGCTTACCATCAGGCGGGCCGTAATGCTTGTTTACTAACATCGTAGTAAAAGAAATGCATTATTCTTCCAAGTTTTCGGTGTTTCGGTTCCTCGATTTCCTACCATGGTGTAATATAGATACAGTAGTACCCAATTGATATGGCTTACCGATGTACCTGCGCAGAAGATACATTTTCAAAGCGCGGGAAACGCTATTGGTCTGCAGCTGCCGCCATGTTAGCGCGCGCCGTGCGGACGGGCGTCACTTGCGAGTGAGACGGAACTAACAGCTGCAGTGTATTATGAATTTATGAACCTCATATGTAGTAGTGATCTAAGGTTGATTGTAAGTTTTAAGCATTCTTTTGTTAATCTTCGGGGCCATACTTTCTTTTCTGTGCGAACGAAGATTCACGACGCGCCATATCAGTTGGGTAATACTGTACAACCCTACTAAAATTAAACTATTATTGTATTTAATTAAATGTTTGTCACAGTGGTATTTGCCGCGCTGGCTGCGTGTGCGCATGCCGTGGACATCAGTCTTCTCAACACTCCAGTAGTCAAAGCACGTCTACTCAAGAATGAACATGGCGGACTCAACCTGATGGTGCAGAGGAGTAAGTTCTCGCCTTATTAATTAACGGTTGTTTCTTATATTCAATGGGCGCTTCTTCATAGGGGCGACACCGGCAGCTACGGTCTTCATTGGAACGACACGACACGACACGACACGACACGACACGACACGACACGACGCGGCAATAATGTGTCGCGCGGGGGCGCGGGCGGCGCGTCCACTCGCACGCACACATGGAAGCTTGCGTGTGTACACAACACATGCATAAAGATGCCGCCACGACACCAGTGGGAGACTTCCTTACTGCCGACGACATGTCGTTGCCATGCCGGCCCAGTGAGACAGCGTGCAGTACCATCTCATAGAATTATGCATCCACTGTGGCTCGATTCTCGTAACAAAACTTCAACGATGTCGTAGTGACAATAACTATTTAAATTGTGTTTCGTGAAATATTCTGTTTAAAATGTAAAAATATTCAATTGCCTCAATAATTTTAGTCTATAGGATCCTTTTTCAATCGTTCATTTGATACAATAGTAAAAAACACTGTTTAAATGTTGAAGTCGCTACGATACCGTTGAGATCGAGAATCGAGCCACTGATGTCGTGGACGGCATATGGCCGGTGCCGTGTCGTGTCGTGTCGCCCCATTGAAGAAACGCTCAATACCATAGCAAAATTATCGCATTGCTGTAGATTTAGGGACCTCAAAATGCATTTATCTGCCTCATTACACGGTTCATTCAAAGCAAAATGTTTTTTTTTAGTTAGACTTGTATAGTTCCTGAGATAAGCGCGTTCTAACAAACACAATGCTAAACTTCTAACTCCATCATTCGACCAACAGAGGGCGTATCACAAGTGATAACAGTGATCGGACGTCACGCCGGTGCGATCAAGGACGTGGTGGAAGACGGCGACGTCGTCATACAGTTCGCGAACGACACCTCAGTGAGGATTAGCACCGATGAGATCGTTGGTGCCCAGAATGGACAGGTCATTACTGTTACTTGGGAAGCACCGAGGAGTACCCGGCTTCAGGATTGTGTTAACCTTGGTATGTGCTTATATATCGATAAGAGAGGAACATGGTTTTCTAAAACTTTGAGGAAATTTGCAATTTTAATAACACCACGAGCAATCAACTGTGTATGCATTTCGTCCAAGCACACTTCACATCTTTAATACTCACTATTAATTGCCTCGATTAAACTTGAAAGTCTGTCCCCTTCCCCCGGTAACGGCCCTGAGCCGAGGTTCGGCTCCAACTGGGGCACCCTCAGGCGTAGTTACCTAATCATAACCCCGGGTGAGAGCTTGCTCGCCGATTTGTCCGCGTAAGAATGCTAAGGCAAAATTTTGGGCCGATATCTTAATGTCAATTCAAAACAAAACGAAATACGAATTGATAGTCTATACATTCTACAGGCTCAAACAACTGGTACGGCGGCCCCCAACAGAAGCGCCAGTACTGGCCCATTGAACGCCTTGTCCTACCCAACTACTCATACGTGACTAAGGAAGCCGATAACTGCGGCGTCGCAGAACCCTACTGGCTAAACTCCGAAGGCATCTTCTATTACTTTGACAAGAAGGTCCCACTATTCGTTGACCAGAACAACTTGGAGAAGAACGCTGCTTGCTTCATAGCTGAGATCAAACCACCATTCTCGAGCAAACGTGAAAGAAACGACCTGATTTACGCCATTGGAATATTCGAGGACGTCAGAAAAGCCCACGAATATGCAGTTGCGAAATACCTGGAGAAGCCAACTGGAATTCCTGATGAGAGGATGATCACGTACCCAATCTGGTCAACCTGGGCTCGTTATAAGACTGATGTCAACCATGACGTCATCATGAAGTTTGCTGATGAAGTCAACAGCAATGGTTTCCCCAACAGTCAGTTGGAGATTGATGACCTTTGGGAGATCTGCTACGGATCTCTGACAGTGGACGTGAGAAGGTTCCCGGACATGAAGAACACTGTTGATAGCTTGAGGGAGAAGGGTTTTCGATCCACGATGTGGGCGCATCCGTTCTTGAACAAGGGATGCGAGCCGTGGTACTCTGAAGCTAAGAGCAAAGGGTGAGGTTTCTAGCCTAATGTCTGGCTATTGTCAATATGAAAAAAACTATATTTAACTTATTCTAGCTTTGATTTTGGGTCTACCTTCAGTCAACGAACCACGTGGTAACCTCATTATATTAAACTTAATTGAAATAGACTTGAGGCGAAGAAGTGGAAAACAAAGACAAATGATGTCTGCCTTCAACCATCATAAAATTGCTTATCCCTTTCACAGATACCTGGTCGAATCTGAATACGGATCGGTGGAGACAAGCTGGTGGAACGATAACGAGACGACTACCGCGTACATCGACTTCACTAAACCCGAAGCTCGACAATGGTACATCGGGCGTTTGGAAGCTCTTCAGAAGTCGTCTGGCATTGACAGCTACAAGTTTGACGGCGGTGAATCCAGTTGGTCTCCTCAGGTAAGGAATAAGCCTTAGAAGGGAACTGGCTCACTAGTGCAGCTATCAGATTGTATGAAATTTTGTAAGGAGTGAATATAAATCCTATATACAGTGTGTAACGGAAAGGTCATATACATATAAAGTGCACGACTTCTTTGGATGATAATAAACCATACTATAATTTTTTTTAAATCCTATGTCTAACTGTTAGGAAGATGAGAAATTCCAATCCAATGATACCAAGAAACCAAAAATTTCAAATTGAAATTAAACACATCACTAGCACAAATCAGCTGGTCGGTGTTATTGACCTATTCAAACGTGAAAACAAACTTCTTACTCCTGGTATTTTTGGATATTTTTTTAATGGGTTCCGGATTTTTATTTTATTTTTAATAAGTTCTTACTTTCTCTTACAAAAGCGACCATAATGTTTGTGAACAAGTTAAAATACAAATATTGTATCGAATTAGTAGAGACTACGGAATAAAAGGTACCTCCTTAGATAAAACACCTAACACGTTCACGTACCTACGTAAAATAATAAACATAATGTAGTATGTAATGTAAATGAGTAAACGCACTATTATCCACAGTAATCTTCTACCACACAATTTCTCAAATAAGTATCTAATCTTTTATTGGTTGCCATTGGCAATACATACTGTACCAGAAATTAATTGCTTAGATAACTAGGTAAATAGGTAGGTACTGCGAAAGTAAATTATGGATTATTATGGAACTTAGAACAGAAAAAGGATTTTGTAACACAAATTTATGTTCAAATGAACCCTGAATATCTTTCCTACGCAACTTATGTGTGTCCTGGTACAAAAATAATGCTAAAGGGTTCCGTTTTTAGTTTAAATTAGATTTAAGAAAGCTAGGATTGTTGAACATAACGGAGTACTTAGCTCACGACTACGCGACTTTCGATGAACGTGTAAATGTAGGTGCCTATTAATTGTGTACATACTACCCGTGCGCGATACGTTGTGATCTGAGGGGGGGTGAGACGTCACAGTCGTGTTGTAGTACAAAACGGGCGCCATCGGGGAAGTACATAGTACAAAGTAATTTTTATTTTTTATTTTAATTTTCTTTCCTTCTGAATCTTGAATTTTTGATACCCATAGTATCAGAATTTAATTGTTTTGGTAAAGATTGGAATTAGAAATTATTTAATACACAAAAAAGACGTTTTGTAGGTAAGTTTTGCGAAAGTTGTACCGTATGTATGGAACAGAACCGAAAAAGGATTTTATAACATAAATTTATATCAAAATGAACCCTGAATGACTTTCCTATGCAACTTATGTATCTCCTGGTAACAATAATTTCAGTGGGTTCCGCTTTTAATTTAAATATGATATCACTTGATATGTTGATATGGTATGTTGTATTATGAATATGTTGGTACTAGTTGGTAGCTTTTGCCATGTATTTTTTATAAGTTGGTAGGTAGTAGCTTTTTAACTACAGGGGTATCAATCGCGCGTTGCCGACCCTGCAAAAATCTCTTTACAGCCTTTTTGAAGAACCCCATGCTGTACTCACTTGGGAAAACTACGGGCGGGGAATGCACACTAGCCTGAGCGTGCGTCCGTGGTAGGAAGCTCCGTTGAAACAGCACAGTACCAACAGTACGCAACCATTTCGGTTCCAATGTATGAGCACTTACTTGTACTATTATTTATTATTTGGTATGAAGGAGAATGGACGTCGCGTCGCTGCCGGCGCCGGCGCCGTGTCGATGGCGAGAGTGGCGGTGGTATAAGGCTTTTATAAGGTATGTAGCTGTGGGCATCAGGTCAAACAATTCTTCCGAACACTGTCCTGTTCGTTGTAAAAGGTGGTATAAGTAGACACATTAAGTAGGCAAAAGTCTCTCCTTAATATTCCGCTAATCAAATTATAATAATAATAATAATAAATAATAATAAAGTTTATTAATTTTAATTAAGGAAATAATTATTAAAAGTACTAGGACCTCATGAGCAACGAGAGTTTTACGAATAGAGTTTGCGCACAATAATAACAAAATTACTGAATGAACCCTAATTTCGATGATGCATACATACAATACAACGATAGGGTAAATAGGCCAGTTGCAGTTACGAAGGTGGAGATAACTTACTCCTGGTACAACTTTTGATTTTGATCAATAAATAAATCCTACCAAAAACATTTTCACGTAAAATGTTTCCAAGACGAGACCATATCAGTGAGTCAGTGACGAAATCGGTTTTTTTAGATAACAATAAAACTATGCAATTGAAACTTTATCCCCCTTACAAAACATGGTTTAAAGCAAAACCAAGCAAAATGGCTCGTCTTAGCGTGGGGCGAGGGCACTTAACCGTGCCCCCGGTTGAATCGAACCTCAACTTATGTGATTATTCCGTACCTACAAATTAATACAACGACGGACGGACGGACTTATGTAGGTACCCCCAGCACAGTCAACAACAAGTGATCTAATCGGTATCGTTTGTCAACTCATCTGATCAGCTCATGGGTTTTACTTAACTAGTATCCTGACCTAGCTCTTCTTCAATCTGCGCCCTAGTGTGCGTCGATGTACCTATTAAATTCAGAGTTTTCATTAAATTATTATTATTAGGTAGTACCTACTCAGCCACGACCTGAAGAAGGTAGCTGGGTTGACTAGATGTGGTAAGTATCGAGTGATGTCCATCCAGCAGTGGCCGAGTTAGTTGATTAGAAAAATGATTGAATAATACGAAATTGGCCTAGCTACCCTAGTACCAGGAGGGAAGAAATTTTTAGGGTCATTTTTGAATAGTTTTGATTCACAGAAGTCGTCAGTCGTACGTAGGCTATCCTCGAGTTTGTTGTGCTTTGTGTCGCTCTCTCCATCCGCTTTGATTTCGTTACGTAAAATGTCGTTCAGTAATAGCGAATATTAGGAAATGATGTTGTGTGTCGGGGCCGAGGATGGCAATGTGCGCGCTACCCGAGAGTTGTGTCACAGAGGATTGTATTATAAATCTGTGGTTGTGTTGTGTTACAAATAAAGTATTTTGATTTGATTTGGTTGTATCGTCAAAGATTTATCGAAGGCAGACCAGATGCTGATCGCTGCTGATCGGCATCTGCCTTCGGTTGCCAGTTTCCATCGGATGATACATCGTCTGCACCAAACCGGTTCCTTCCACGCACCTACTTCTACTACACCTACTTCTCAATGGATCGGGCGCGGTAGTAGGAACGTGGCTTGGCCTCCGCGATCCCCAGACCTAACTCCTTTAGACTTTTTTTTATGGGGTTACATTAAAAATGTGGTGTACGCAGTGCAGTGCGATACAGTGCATGAAATGAGAGTCCGGATCGAAGCCGCCTTTAGGACAATTACCCCAGAAATGCTGCGGAATGTTCAGATGTCCATGAACAAGCGAGTGGCCTTGTGCATACAATACCAAGGCCACCACATCGAACCCTATCTTTAAAAATGTAAGTTAATTTACAAGATTAAGCATGGCTTTAGATTTTACAGTTTACTAGGTAGGATTAAGGAATAAAATAAAAATAGCTAAGTAGCTAGGGTACCTATCTAACCCGATTTTTTACTTAATTTTTAATTCTGGCTCGATATTTACGTGTAATTAAATTATAACTCATTATTACTTAATACACTAAACTACTCAATACTACCTAAAGTAATGGTTAACAATTATTTGGCTAAAGCATGGGGCTAAAGTATGTTAAGATGACACGTGCTCGTCATGTCGGTGCTAACTACCGCTTATCGGCTCGTTTGATCCCTGTTAGTTCGCGCCGTCAAAGGGAAGCCGCGGCGGCACGAGGCGGCGACGGACATCTTGTAAGTTGTACCAGGCGCACAGATCACGAAAGAGATTTTAATAATATTATTTGCAAGGATAATAACCCTCGTAGTGCAGTGACACTTTGGTATGATTTGAATTCAATAAACTTATGGAACCAAAATTTTGGTATGAATTCTTTGAGTAATTTATTTTGCTCTGCTGAAAGCTGAAACTTTTTATAGAGACTCTATATCTGATGTAGTTTTCACCCCTTTCGGATGTATATGACCTTTCCGTTACACCCTGTATATCGTAATTCCTTCTATAATATCGTCTTTTACCTCTTGCCTTCTCAATACTTAATCGCACGCAGTAAGCCTATAGCATGGAGAGGTAAATTATTCCTGTATGTGTCTTTATAGATTCCAGTACTGAAAGGTGAGATCAGGGACCAGCCAGGCGTGATAACAGCTGACTACGTGAGGGCTGTTGCACAGTTTGCACCCATGGCAGAAGTCAGGGCCGGATACAGGTAAATATTAATATTTTACAGACCTTTGCCTGTTCGGTCAATAATGAAGGATTATCATTGAATGTGAAGCTCCTTCGTGATGTCACATACATATTTGAATAGATCAAACTCCACGCGAAAAACAGTACTTAAGACAATGGTCTTAATGGTTATGGCCTTTTTTACACCGAACCACAAGACGCCGTTGATGCCGTCGTTCCATCTTAGGCTTCGTCATCGTCCCTTATGGACGGGCCAGTGGCCAAACGCAAACCCATTTAATTAATAAAGGTTTTTCCGTAAAGCAAAGAAGGAATTTGTTTATTTGAAGCAGTCACAATGAAGTCTCATCGTAAAATAACAGAATGAGGTGTCGTGGGACTCCCGTCGGAAGCGACTTTTGTACTCTGTCTCGCTCACTCACATGGGCAACAATACGCGCAATATGAGGTGCATGCATTCGTTCGCTGGTTTCACATTTTGTACGCTAGGACCAATACATGTTTTAAAAGTGCTTTATTAACCCCCCAGAACACAAGACCTCCCAATCTTCATGCGAATGATAGATAAAGACACCTACTGGACCTTCGAGAATGGTCTCCCGACCCTCATCACCACCCTCCTCCAGCTCAACATCAACGGCTACCCGCTGGTGTTGCCAGACATGATCGGGGGTAATGGATATAACGAGCCACCGAGCAAGGAGCTGTTCATCAGATGGCTCCAAGCTAACACCTTCATGCCGAGCTTGCAGTTCTCTTATGTTCCATGGGACTTTGATAATGAGGTAACTTTTTAAGTCTTTTTAAAAGATTTTTGAATTCAGGTTGACTTAATAAGCATCGTATATTTTAATGTTACATATTTTATATCCAAAAGACAATTTGACTGAAAAGCTGTTATTTTGACATATAAGTTAAGTAGTATTCTTTAGGCATCCCTTAACTGTTCTAGTTTTCCGAGTGTATTATATAATAATGTGATCCTCTCCACTCCCCAGACGATCGCAATAAGTAAGAAGTACGTAGAGATGCACGCAGCGTACTCTCCGCAGATAGTGTCTGCGTGCGAGCGCGCAGTGGCCGAGGGAGCGCCGGTCAACGCGCCGCTCTGGTGGATCGCGCCTAATGATACCGCTACATACGACATCGCTGACCGTATGTATACTATGTGTACACTAAGTAACGAGTACAGATAGTGTCTGCGTGCGAGCGCGCAGTGGCCGAGGGAGCGCCGGTCAACGCGCCGCTCTGGTGGATCGCGCCTAATGATACCGCTACATACGACATCGCTGACCGTATGTATACTATGTGTACACTAAGTAACGAGTACAGATAGTGTCTGCGTGCGAGCGCGCAGTGGCCGAGGGAGCGCCGGTCAACGCGCCGCTCTGGTGGATCGCGCCTAATGATACCGCTACATATGACATCGCCGACCGTATGTATACTATGTGTACACTAAGTAACGAGTACAGATAGTGTCTGCGTGCGAGCGCGCAGTGGCCGAGGGAGCGCCGGTCAACGCGCCGCTCTGGTGGATCGCGCCTAATGATACCGCTACATACGACATCGCTGACCGTATGTATACTATGTGTACACTAAGTAACGAGTACAGATAGTATCTGCGTGCGAGCGCGCAGTGGCCGAGGGAGCGCCGGTCAACGCGCCGCTCTGGTGGATCGCGCCTAATGATACCGCTACATACGACATCGCTGACTGTATGTATACTATGTGTACACTAAGTAACAAGTACAGATAGTATCTGCGTGCGAGCGCGCAGTGGCCGAGGGAGCGCCGGTCAACGCGCCGCTCTGGTGGATCGCGCCTAATGATACCGCTACATACGACATCGCTGACCGTATGTATACTATGTGTACACTAAGTAACGAGTACAGATAGTATCTGCGTGCGAGCGCGCAGTGGCCGAGGGAGCGCCGGTCAACGCGCCGCTCTGGTGGATCGCGCCTAATGATACCGCTACATACGACATCGCTGACCGTATGTATACTATGTGTACACTAAGTAACGAGTACAGATAGTATCTGCGTGCGAGCGCGCAGTGGCCGAGGGAGCGCCGGTCAACGCGCCGCTCTGGTGGATCGCGCCTAATGATACCGCTACATACGACATCGCTGACCGTATGTATACTATGTGTACACTAAGTAACGAGTACAGATAGTATCTGCGTGCGAGCGCGCAGTGGCCGAGGGAGCGCCGGTCAACGCGCCGCTCTGGTGGATCGCGCCTAATGATACCGCTACATACGACATCGCTGACTGTATGTATACTATGTGTACACTAAGTAACAAGTACAGATAGTATCTGCGTGCGAGCGCGCAGTGGCCGAGGGAGCGCCGGTCAACGCGCCGCTCTGGTGGATCGCGCCTAATGATACCGCTACATACGACATCGCTGACCGTATGTATACTATGTGTACACTAAGTAACGAGTACAGATAGTATCTGCGTGCGAGCGCGCAGTGGCCGAGGGAGCGCCGGTCAACGCGCCGCTCTGGTGGATCGCGCCTAATGATACCGCTACATACGACATCGCTGACCGTATGTATACTATGTGTACACTAAGTAACGAGTACAGATAGTGTCTGCGTGCGAGCGCGCAGTGGCCGAGGGAGCGCCGGTCAACGCGCCGCTCTGGTGGATCGCGCCTAATGATACCGCTACATACGACATCGCTGACCGTATGTATACTATGTGTACACTAAGTAACAAGTACAGATAGTATCTGCGTGCGAGCGCGCAGTGGCCGAGGGAGCGCCGGTCAACGCGCCGCTCTGGTGGATCGCGCCTAATGATACCGCTACATATGACATCGCTGACCGTATGTATACTATGTACTAACTCAAAAACTAAAAGACCGAATTAAAAATTCTTTCACCAGTACAATGCCATATTATCATAGAGATCCTACGATAACAGATGGCAGGTGGAGCCGCGGAGCGAAAAGCTAGTTTTATTATATTTTCTGTAGAGAACAACAGAATCAAAACCATAATCAAATCGAGCCAACAAGATGAGCTAATCATAATCTATTCCTCAGAATATCTCCTCGGCGAGACAATAGTCGTGGCGCCAGTGATCGAGCGCGGAGCGACATCGCGCGACATCTACCTGCCGGCCGGGACTTGGCTCGCGCAGGGTGACGCTAACAATAAGGTGCAAGGTGGAGACTGGCTCCGGGACTATCCCGCACCGTTGGACACCCTACCGTTCTTTGTTAAAGCCTAACTTACTAATGTGTGTAATATAGAATCAGATTTAGTTGTTTAAAAAAAAGTAGATTATAACTTCAGTATGTGTCATAAAACACAAATTCCCTTATTACGTGAGATGGTTTAAACCATGTCTAGCAAAACCCATGTCATGTAAAATTATGTACTTTTGACGCTGAATGTAGAAAATAGAACTATTTTATTTACAAGCTTTTATTTAGTTTCACATATCCGGTGTCTGTAATCGAATCTTGTTAGTTAAAGACCCACTTCCCAGTGTCCGATTGAGCTGAAATTTTGTATACATTAGTATATTAGATGACAATACTAGTACAGACAACAAAAAGTACAGTCACCATAAAAAGCTTGTATTAAATGAAATTAAACTTGTTTTTAAATAAAGAAAATTATACAGCTTTCTAAAGAATTGCTATGTTTCAATACAAATAACTCCAAGTCTGAACAGTGGCGTAGCGAAGTGGGTGAGGGACCGCCCCGGGCAGCTGTTTTAGGAGGCGTTAATATCTCATAATATTTAATTCATATCATTCTGTAGTGGATTTACACATATTTACCAAGTAAGTACAGGCTGCCGCCGTAATTTTTTTGGCGTCCTTATCTCTACAATACAATTTTGTAGAAATTGCATAAGATTTTTTTGGGTATATTTCTGTATAAATCAAAGTTTAATCATGTACCGACTAATAAGCCGGTAACAGTATTTATGCAAGACATGAGAAAAAAAATCCCCAATTCGCCGCCCCTAAAATCTGTCGGTAAATCCGCCACTAGTGTCATATCATATTTATATTACACCTACAATTTGGACCGACTAGGTTATCGACACGACACGACATATCTATCCCAATCCATCAAGGAGTTCCAGTAGCAGTCTCCAAGAACCATCATCAGGTCAGTTAAGTCTGTCTTGTTGTAAGCTCTCATCACTACGAACAAAAGGAGCCCAAACACGACATATCGGCCTTACTCGAGTAATTCTGTATACAAAACTGACGTAATATAAAATAAAATTTCATTTTTGCACACAAATATCAAGTATCAACGATAAAATTGATGTGTCTGCACAGCGATCTATTTTGTGTGAACGGCTGCTGGCTAGAGGTAGTCTCACGACGGCGCACGGGCGCTGACTGAGAGTTCATTTGAAATGTTCGTTACTTTATACATCAAAACTCAGACAGAGCAAAGGAAACAAACCCTTATTTCATAGACGTCAAGGTTGACGTGAATTAGCAAAATTTTAGATAAATGGTGAAAGATTTACGAAAATGTTTTAATTTTTTTTGAGGTTTGTTCAATATTTATGCTGTTTTCCTTTTTACGGATTAATCTTGAATATTTCTATTTTATTAGGGTATTTTTTTTAATCATTAAAATCTCTAAATTATTGAGATATTTGGATCGTAACTCGACCTGTTTTCGTAGTTTTCACGGGAGGAGGATACAGAAAACCAATTTTATTGTATGAAAAGTATGATAATTGAAAAAACTGTATATACCAGCTACAGGCAAAGGTGTATTGAAGCATTTGGTACTCGCAAAATTTGCCAAATCTCAATGGGATTAATCGGTAAATGGATCGGAAAACAGCTAATTTCTCAATATTTTGTAAATACGTCCTTAATATCACAACTACACTAGGCTTTGATTTTTGCAGTCGATCACTGAACAATACGGCATTTAAATAAATATCGTCCGCTCGCGCACTTACCTCGAATAGGTTACGACTGACGCGATTTTTGCGGTGTATGCCGTGAACGCGCATATAACTGTCTCGCTTTCCGCGATAGATAACCTCTCTATCGATCTCTATGGATATTACTCTATGACTCATTAAATTTCAAGGTGTGCTAAAAACTAATAAATAAAACACAAAACTACATAACAATACATAAAAACTACATATTAACTGTGATATCTCTCACAAGTCCTCTTCCTAGAAGTCTGAAGTCTTCAATCAACGCGGATGTGTTTACTTTGTACTTCGTTTCACCCTTTATGGAGATTTGTTGAAGGGCGTTCGCGTTTGTTAGCTGTGGAGAGAAGGAATGTCAACTCTATGTAATTGAAAATAAGGTTTACTGTCGGATATTTGCTGTGGTTGTCCTCTAATGGCCGATTCTTATAATTTACGGACCGTTATCGATTTAAATTAAGACTTATATCTTTACTAACAATGAAGCAAAGACCTCAAAGCTTTGCATAGCAGACCCTCCCATATGGAAGTAGCTATCACAGGTCAAATAAGCTTACGAAATGATCTATACGCCTAGTTTGGAAATAATAAAAAACCTACCATTGGTAAGCAAAACGATTCGTTTTTGTTTATAGAAACCAGGCTTAGAAGAAGTTTTCAGCTGATTGACTTTTTTCTACTATTTAGAAGAACAATTTTGATCTAATTTTATTAATTAATGTATCTAAAATATTTATTTGGATAAGGATAAAACCATTTGTATGTATAGGCCTATGTTTTGACAACAATCTCACCATGGTAAGTGATGATGTGGTCGAAGGTGGTGCACACACAAAGCCTAGAAGGAACTGGCTCTCAAGTGCAGCTGTCGGAACACACCGATAGGTGCTTGGCGACAGATTTTCAACTTGAGGGTGGTAGCCAGCCAGATGGGTACTACAAAGTACCCTACCACCGTGCTATGGTTTCCTCATTGTTTTCCTTCACCTAAAGCTTAAGCTCAATGTAGGATTCGAATCCGGGACCTTCGTCTGGGCATCCGAAGTCACTACCACAGAGTTAATAAAGATCTGGTACAACCTATAACAGCAGTTTAAATAAGAATGTTACCTGAAACTCTCTTAGTTGTGCGACGTCAGGTTTCCACAAGACAGCTATAACATCGCCGCCGTACAAGTCGTGGAAGAACAACGCGAACTCACCATACGCACTCTGTAATTATTATATATAGGAGTATATAGTAAGAGAATCCGGCTCGAAGGACCATTATGTAGGGGCGTAAACCCTACTAATGGCCTCACACTGATGATGATGATGATGAATATGGTGATCAGTTGGCGCGGTTAATTTGATCATTGTCAAAGAGACAGGGTCGAAAAAGCTAATAACAATATTTTTATATATCGCTGTTTTCTCGCTGTCTCCAATTTTCTTCAAAATCTGAAAATGCCTATTGAAATAACTCAAAAATTAAACTATAGTATTCTAGTAAGTAAATAAATGTTGGTTCCTTACCCTCAACTCATCCAAGTAGTTGATGACAGGATGGAACTGCACCACTGGTATGACGTCTTGTGCGAGTTCGTCCGGCACCGGACGCGCGTCCGGCGTCCGGTCGAGCCGCTCGGCCGCGTGCGGGACTATATCCGGGTGGAGGTGGATCAACACGTCATATCCGGACAGAGAGGGGACGAACGCTCCCTGTCACACACAACAATTTTTTTATAGTATGATCGGTAAAATTTCTACAAAAATTACACAGGCAAGTGCAAGTCTTAGTCTGACTCGCGCATCGAAGGTTCCAAGTTTCCTTGACCGCACCGGACCGCATAACTAAGTTTGTTTATAGACGAATATTTGACTTCGAAAAAACTGTGCTAGTTCGAAACTTCGTTTTATTTTTCCTGCAATAAAATTCATCAACATCAACGTTCATGAACTGTAATTATTTCAAATTTGCTTTGCAAACTTCGGAGATAAGGGAGAATGATATTATTTTTGCGAGCAAACTCTCTTACGCATAGTTGTACATATGGTATATTTGTATATACAATGAGTCCCAATAAAAACTTAAATATATATTTTTTTTCTTTTGTATCGAGTATTCATAAGCAGGTCCACCCTCTGGTGCCCAATTATTGTTTATTTAGACCTCGTTGTAAACAAATACAAGCCAAGTACGAGTCTGACTCGCACACGGAGGGTACCGTACAATATTAACTAACAAAATTTTGCTATAAAACAAAAAACACCAAAAAAAAGACTTTTCTTGTATGGGCGCCCCCTTTAATTTTATTTCATTTTTATTATTTGCTGCTATAGCAACAAAATAAAAACATGTTCTCTGAAAATTTCAGCTGTCTACCTTTTACCGTTCATGAGATACAACCCACTGACAGACAGACGGATAGACAGCGGAGTATTAGTAATGGGGCCCCGTTTGGCACCCTTCGGGTACGGAACAGCACCAAATTGCCATATTGTTCTTAAATTCAAATTCAAAAAGTATTTATGCAATTTAGGCCCTGATAAGGCACTTATGAACGTTAACAAATTGACTTACCAAAACATTATCTTTCCCGTCATTCATCAACTTGTCCTCCATGTAGGCGAGTGTGCTTGCCGCCAGTTTGGTCACTCGCGCCAGTACTGGCGGGGTGGGATCCGACCAGCTCCAGATGGAAGGCAAGTTGCCGTCGTAAGCCGTCACTATGCGGACACAAGGGGATTCAGATTCCATTAGTTTTCGTTCCACTTCCGATATTTCTTCACCTGTTTAGAGAATTTAAAAAATATATAAATAAATAATTGGACTGTTTTACAAAAAACTTAAACCGACTTCAAAGTACACTACGACGCAATCAAATCCTGATCTGCAGGGCTATTTTAAAACGCTCGGATTCGATATCGGAATCGGATTCAAAAACTACCGAGGCTATATTCCGCAAATGCATTTTTAATTTCCGAATTGAAATATTTTTGATGTTTCTTTACGGAAATATCAATTCGATTCATCGAAAAGTTTTCGGAAATTAAAATAGCAATTGCTGAAATTCGCCTCGGAAATTTCTGAATCCGTTTCCGATATCGAATCCGACGTTTTAAAATACCCCTGCTGATGACAATGGGACCAAACGTGAAGTGTACCCGTTCAAATAAAAAAAAATTTTCCAAATCAAGGTTAATAAATGACGGAGTTATGAGGTAACAAACATAAAAAAACATACAACCTAATTGAGAACCTCCTCCTTTTTTTAAGTCGGCAAAAAAATAAGATTTGTGAAAAATAACTCACCCATGCAAAGCCCCCCTCAATCTCGGCAACAACACAGAAACATAAAAAAAACCGAATTGAGAACCTCCTCCTTTTTTTGAAGTCGGGTAAAAACTGGCCAAATGCGTGTCGGATTCGCACACGGCGGGTTCCGTACATTATTAACTAACTCATTGCGCTATCGAAACAAAAGACTAAAAAAAATAACGTTTCTTGTGTGGGCCCCTTAAATTTTTTTTTTTTTTTTTCATTTTTATATTTGTTGTTATAGCGGCAATAGAAATACATATTCTGTGAAATTTTCAGCTGTCTACCTATTAAGGTTCATGAGATATAGCCCACTAAAAGACAGACGGACGGACAGCGGAGGCTTATGAATACGTCTTCGGGTACGGAAATCTAATAAAGCGAGTTAATAAAAAAACTTACGCGTCATATCGTCATTAAAATCAATGACAATAACCTCCCTAGTCCAGTCAGTATCCACCATCAGGCGAAGTACCCTCAAGAACCCCTGGGTGGGTTGTACGGGCGGCGCGTGGGCCCGCGGGTGGGACTCGCTGAACACACTGGCTGTCAGCAGCTCCGCCACTGTGGGGGGGAAGTGGGGGGGAGACAGGAGGTGGCACGACAGCCAGCGTTTGAAAAGACATGCTGTTGGACCGAAGGCTGGGTGCTTTTGGTGTAGCCTGTTGGGCAAATTATTATTATTGGATTGTACAAGATTATTGGTAAAGCTGAAGCTGAAGCGCTCGTGGTGTAGCATGATTAGCCGTTCTTAATCGATCGGCAAAGTTAAGCTACGCCTGTCGTGGTCGGTACCTGGATGGGTGACCGCCTAGTGGTATTTCAAATCGAGCGTTTCCGTGCTTCGGAAGGCACGTAAAGCCGTTGGTCCCGGTTATCACTTAATTGTGATAGTCGTTAAGCTAGTTGGATGCCTCCTAGGCGGCTTGAAAAATTCCAACAGTAGGTTGACCACTAGCCTACCTCCAGTGATCCGCAGTCCCTCTAATACAGCGATCCGCAGTGGGCACGCGTGGTGGAGTATTGCCCATTCCCTTTTACTTTCATTTTGTGAATGGAGGCCTGTGCTCAGCAGTGGGACATTATAGGCTGATGATGATGATTGGTAAAGCTTAGGTTGGTTTTTTTTTATACCACTAAGGTGGCAAACCATACGGCCAAATGATGGTAAGCGGTTACCGTAGCCTATGGACGCTTGCAACACCAAGGGTATCCCTAGACCCTAGAACCTGGTCTGCTTATGTTTGCTATTTACTTATTAAATATCAATTCAGTCTAATTTGTAGTTTTGCCGCCGAACACTCAGTTGTTGTCAGTGCGACTAGAATGTATATATTATGTATTAGCTTTCCGCCCGCGGTTCCACCTGCGCCCCCTTCGTTACCCCCTTACCTACTCTACCCTATTTTTTTATAGTAGTAAAACCTTCCGTAGACCTTAAGGAACGTATAAAAAAAATTGCCGAATTGGTCCAGCCATTCTTGAGTTATGCGCTTAGCAACACATTCAGCGATACATTTTTATATTATAGAAGATGAATCTAAGCTTGTTTGGAAAAGATTAATTGCCGAGTTTATTACCGGCTCTTCTCAGCAAATGCAATCTTCCGAACCGGGATTAGAAACAAACTATTCATAAATGCCTGCGAAGGTCTATATGAAATAAATGTTACGAATTTGATTGAAAGAAAAAAACTGTTGAACAAAAAACTTAAACCAACATCAAAGTAAAGAAAAAGAAAGAAAGAAAAGAAAAAATATTTATTGACCCACAAGGATAAGGTACACATATTTATATAGTGAGAGTAACATATTCTATGAGCATAATCTGCGTACACACACACATGAAGAAAAAACATTACATTAATTTGTTGTATGGGGTCAAAAGGTCCCTACCTCAGCATAAAGCTGCACTGCTCATAAAGCAGTACAACGCTGGTATTCTGGCAGAGTCTTTACTAGAGTGACGACACAAACTTAAATAAGATATAAGAGAAAAACATTATATATTATGAATCTAAGTGGGTATGTAACTTAAAAAAAAAATAACAGTATTAAAGTGTGAATAACCTACATAACTTGATAAAAAAATATATATAACATAAATGATAATTTTATGTTCAATAAAACAATACAGCAAGTTCAACAAAATAATCCAGTAAAATAATAATGTACCTAGTAAATTCAATAGAATAAAAATAGTAGAAATTTTAAAGGAGTGAAACAATAGTGTTGTGATTGGAAAATGGACAGCCTCTATCATGCTCAGCATTAAGAATCACTGTGGCAACTTTTTTTTTTTTTTACAAAAAAACATACAACCTAATAGAGAACCTCCTCCTTTTTAACCGACTTCAAAAAAAGGAGGAGGTTCTCGAATCGAATGTATTTTTTTTAATGTTTGTTACCTCATAACTCCGTCATTTATTAACCGATTTGGAAAATTCTTTTTTTATTTCAAAGGGTACACTTCCCGTTTGGTCCCATTGTCATCAGATCAGGATTTGATTACTTTTTAGTGTACTTTGAAGTCGGTTTAAGTTTTTTGTAAAACAGTCCAAATATTTTAAGTCAGTAAAAAAATAAGTTTTGTGAAAAAATAACTCACCCATGCAAAGCCCCCCTCAATCTCGGCAACAACACAGTATCACACTGCAATTTAACACTCTCATCACTTTCCTTAAATTTCACTACACCACTTTCTATCTCCCTCCTCAATAGCGTTATCTCTTTCGGATGCGCGATGATCAGTCGGAACACTAAGCCGTTTTTGAGCACGTCTATGTGTGTAGGATAGGCCTGGGTTGCGAGAGAGTATTGTGTGTTGAGGCGGTCTGCTATTTGTAGGTTGAATGCTGCTTTTAGGCATCTGAAGGCTTGAATGTCACCCGGCCATTTGCCGCTGTGACCTGGTAAAAGTAAATATTATTTCATACAAGAGGTGTTTTCAGCAAAGATTTTATCTTAATTTATTGAACTGCATTTCGATACCAAATGCATTTCAAAGCTAAAAAAGTAATTATTTGGAAAATGAAATGTGTGAAAGTGATATAGAGATGACTAGAAATTATAACTCGACATTGGCAGAAATATAAAGTGATGTTTTTCGCTGACTTTAAAACAGTGGTGCCGATTCTGTTGTAAATCGCACTTAACTAATTTTAGTCACATCTCATCTCTTTCTTACGAACATGATTGAAAAGGATAGAACATATTTTAAGTTGTCAAATTAATCTTTGCCGTCTTATTTTGCGCGTATTTAGGCGTGACCGCGATAGATGGCGGCTAAAATTATATTGAAAACAAGCATTGGACTAATTTGACAGGACTAAATTTCTTACATCCTTTTCTTATCTTCTTTGTTAGAAAGAGACATAGTGACATTAAAATTAGTTTAGTTGTGAACAACAGAATCAGGGCCATTGTCAGATTAAAATTCTTACATTTTAGTGTAAACATACTTTGAACGCAGTTTAATATTTTTGTGAACAGTTTTATTTTAAATTCATTGATATACAAGAATTGTGACCACTTTTTAAATTACTAAAGTAGATTTCAAATAGCATGAGTTCGGTGACACATAGTAATTTTTTAAATTTCTCAATGCTTAATATTCATTTCGATATAAAAAAGGAATACTATGATAGATCGAGGTTTCATGAAATATTGTGAGTACTATTTCAGAGTAATCAAACGGAATATCACTAGATATTAATTGTCGCTGTGACCTGGTAAAAGTAGATATTATTTCATACAATAATATAATATTATATGGGGTATATCTGGTGTTGCAAGTGTCCATAGGCTACGGTAACCGCTTACCATCAGGCGGGCCGTATGCTTGTTTGCCACGTTAGTGGTATAAAAAAAAAGATATTGGTAAAAAACCCTTGACCTTGACGACTCATCCTATGTGAAATAGAGTATAATATATTTTTTTTTTTTTTTTTTTTTTATAAAGATACACCAGGAAATCATAACCCTCCTTCCTGTTACCAACTAATAAAGTACCCAGCTCAATAACAGCTTGAGACACAGGCACGTATTCAGGCAGCACTTGTGCCCCGTCAGGCTTGAGGATGTCCTTGATGAGGCAGGTGCCCCCGCGCCGCCACGGGCTGGCGGGGCTCGGCGCGGGCACCGCGGGCACCGGGCAGCTGTAGCTAAACGACGGGGACGTACCTGTTGGGGGGTGGGGGGGGATACACTAGTATTCTCAGTTGAAGGCTGACTTCTGACTGAATAATTATTTCTTATTGGCCACCATTCAAAGTCAAAGGTAAATTCAACCTACGTGAAATAGAGTATAACCATAGGTTGCCTGGAAGAGATCGCTTAAGCGATAAGGCCGCCTACATTGTATAACTTCCCTAATTTGTAATACTTTTGTTATTTTTACTATGTCAGTGTATACAATAAAGAATATTTCATTCATTCATTCATTCAACTGTATGTACCAATGAAACGTTCATAAGTGCCTTTTTATGGCCTAAACTGAATAAATGAATTTTTGATTTTGATTTTGAAAGCCATTTATTCAGAAAGGCACTTATGTAGGTCACACTTACTGAAGTTACCACCGGTTCGGAACTCGGCCTTCAACTGAGAAGAATCCGGCAAGAAACTCAGCAAGGTTACATTTTGTAAATATTTTTTGGATAGTAAGACTATGTTTGACTTTTTTTCCAAATAATTAACAATAAAAAGGATATACCTAAGCATTATCTAAGGAACCTTTGGAAAATGGCATCTAACCCCAGCTGTTTGAGTTGTGCGTTGATAGAACAGTCAGTCAGGCAGGAACATATACAGAGTGGAAATTCTAAATAGGTCAGTCTTTTACTTTTTGAGTTATTACTATCGGCATTAACAGATTTCGAAAAAAATTACTGTCTGCAAAACGAAGATTTTCGAAAAAAATATATAATTAGCATCATCGATCCTGTCTCCAACAACGATCTAAAAGCTCTATGGTCTATCGTGGTTTTAAGGCGATGATAGCTCAGTGGTAGTGACGTCGGATACCAAGATGAAAGTCCCGGGTTTGAATCCTACAATGAGCTTGAGCTTTCGCTGAAGGAAAACATCGTGAGGAAACCATAGCACGGTGGTAGGGTACTTTGTAGTACCCGCCTGGCTGGCTACCACCCTCAAGTTGAAAATCTGTCACCAAGCACCTTTCGGTGTGTTCCGATAGCTGCACTTGAGAGCCAGCTCCTTCTAGGCTTTGTGTGCTTACCACCTCCGGCCGCATCATCACTTATCATGGTGAGATTGCAGTCAAACACAGGCCTATAAACAATAAAAAAAACAAAAAATGGGACCAAGTTAGGTTAGGGTACTAGAAACGTCTCTGCAGTGGGCACGCGTGGTGGAGTATTGCCCATTCCCTTTCACCTTCATTTGTGAAAGGAGGCCTGTGCTCAGCAGTGAAACATTATAGGCTGATGATGATGATGATGACTAGAAACATCAAAAATCTAAAAAAACTTGAGTCCCAATAAGGAGATGTAAGTGCATAAATAAGTTCTTTTTTAAAAAAAAACATTTTTAATACAAGCTTTTTTTGAGTGACTGTACTTTTTGTTGATTGTACTTGCATTGTCAACAATATACTAATGTATACCAAATATCAAGACAATCCACCACTGGAAGTGGGTGAAATTTAACTTGCAAAATTCCATCACATACAACGGGACAGGTGAAATTAAATAAAAGCTTGTAAAAAAGCTTCTAAAACCATATCTCTCCAATACAACTGGTTACTTGGGCTTATTCATTTAATCACCAAAAAAAAATAAAAAGTAAAGCTTACCATAGACGGCGCTAATATCTAAAGGCAACTGCGTCAACTGCCTCAGATCTCGTCGTAGTTCGTCAAACGCCCGCAACACTGTGAGGGCGCTGTCCTCGCAGTCTGTTGAGTATTGCTTGCGACTCAACAAACTGTCTAATTGATCCGTGATGTTGAATACATCTGACCGGGATATACCTGGAATTAATCCATGGATAGATGAAATCAATGGATATGTCACCGTATTTTGTGAACACCGTTAGTTTATAATCTATCTAGCGAGATTATAAACTGTCGATCAATTGTGAACTGTACCATATTGCTTACAATATAACGCCTTAATTTCATTTTCGTTAAGGTGCTGCATAACGTGGACACTTTTGTGTCTTGTGTCGGATACAAGCTACCAATGAATATTTAATTTCTATAGAACCAGTATGAAATCAGCCACTCCCTGTGCAGACGTAAACTGAGTCCGATCGCCGCCACAGGACACAACAACTACGGTTTTTTGTGATGGTGTGCCGTGTCGGTAACAAAAAGTGTCTACGTTTGAGCAGCCCCTTATAATCTATCCATGACAAACTGTCATATTGTCAACTGGCATCCTACTTGAATGCGTCGCAACTATCCTCGCGCTGATTGGTTGAACGTCATGTGTCCCGCACCGCCATCTTTGGCGATACGTAACGTAGTTGAGTGTTATTAATGTTTCTTGAAATAATATATTGACTAATTTAATTTTGATCTCAAACAATTTAATGTGAATTTTTCTCGGCAGCTGCCGCCATGTTAGCGCGCGCCGTGCGGAGGGGCCTCACGCGCGAGTGAGACGGAACTAACAGCTGTACTGTATTATGAACCTTATAGTAGTGATCTAAGGTTGATTGTAAGTTTTAAGCATTCTTTCGTTAATCTCCAGGGCCATACTTTCTTTTCTGTGCGAACGAAGATTCACGACGCGCCATATCAGTTGGGAATACTGTACCGCAAAGACTGACCAATCAGGGACGGTTCACAATTTGAAGGTTTGATAACGATAGATTATAAACTATCGAAAATTAATTCACAATTTATCGACAGTTAAGAATCTCGCTAGGTAGATTATAAAATAACGGTTTTCACAAAAGTACGGTGACAGATATGAAGCACTCGTGGTGTAACTTGATTAGCCATTCTTAATCGATCGGCAAAATTAAACAATCACCGACGAAATGAAAACCACGTCATTAAAAGAGTTATGAATATGAGAGTGGATGGATATACGGGAAGAGGAAGACCGAAAAAGAGATGGATGGATTGTGTGAAAGATGATATGGGTTAAAAAGGAGTGGATGCTGGTATGACGGATAGAAGAGACGAATGGAAGAAGCGTACATATTGCGCCGACCACAAATGATTGGGAACAGGGCAGGCAGATGATGATGACCGGTGAGGACGGTATCATGGGTGAACGCCTTTTGGTATTTCAACTCGAATGTTTCCGTGCTTCGGAAGGCACGTAACGTAAAACCGGTGGTCTCGGTTATCACTTAATTTTGGTCCTACTAGAAGGCTTGACGACTCCAACACTAGTCTACCTCCACCAATCCGCAGTGGGCACGCGTGGTGGAGTATTGCCCATTCCCTTTCACCCTCATTTGTGATAGGAGACCTGTGCTCAGCAGTGGGACATTATAGGCGACGTGGGCAACGTGTGACGTCATAGCGGAAAGCGTTCTCGGGAGCATTTTTTGGTATCTTGCACTAAAATCGATGTATCTTCGTCATTTTTGATCCGATTCTAATATTTTTTTCACAGTATTTATTGGTTTTTATACCGCTACAAATCTGCATAATCAACAAAAAACGTGAATGATCCTCATTGTTGTCAGTGCGATTAGAATGTAAATATTATGTAATGAACCAAAGCTTGTTTTGAAAAGAGTAATTGCTGAGTTTATTGCCGGCTCGTCTCAGCAAATGCAACCTTCCGAACCGGTATTAGAGTATTAGAGTCAGACTTTTCAAAAGTGCCTGCGAAGGTCTGTTTGAATAAATGATTTTGAATTTTTGATGCTGATGAAATACGCACTAAAACATAATGTAGTATCAAAACTCACCATATTTGAGGTGCAAGAGGTATTCGACGATCTGTTTGTTGATTGCTCGTCTGTCACTCATGCTGTCTCCCTCCCACACACACGTCTCCGTGATGGAGCCGTCCTGGAACCGACGCAGCTCAGACTTGTCGCCCCAGAACTCTCTAATAACATACATGTTCATTTATATATCTGTCTCTGTTGCACACAGTGATAGTGTCGGACCGATGTTTCGACCTGTGCCACCTATGGCCAAAAAATCGGCCAAAGTTTTGGCCGAAGCCGAAGTTTTCCGGGAAGTGCCAAAATTAAACAAATTGTTACAAATGCGCGAGATTATTATAAGTTCCAAGTTCATTTGAATCATCTCGTAAGTTGTTTATATGATCAATCAAATCAAAGTTAAAAAAAGTAGGGTGGAATCAACCCCCTAATCACTATATAAAAAATTGGTAGCAAAAGAGTGCTTTACTTAAATTGTAAGCAAAACAAAGTGACCAACCTGAATTGTTCCGCTTCAGGTAAATTGGCAGGTGGTCCTTTCTCAACGATGTTTACACAGTTCTCAGGATTCAGTACAAAGCCAAAGTATAGTTTTTCTTCGTATCTGAAATTAGAAAAGAGCTAATTAAGTAAAACTGAAGAAGCTAGGTTCCGTCGCGCTTTGATCGTAAACCCATGAAAACGCGTTTTCCTATCAAGATCGATTTCTCGCCCCCAAAAACCTCTATATGGCCATTTTCGAGATCTCAAACAAATATTGCTTTTTTAAGGGTAGTATGTAGGCTAGATCGCGCGCCAAAACCAGCATTCATTTGTTACTTTGCAGTTGTGTTACAAGCACGCACACATGCATCAAATCCAAACTTGACCTTGCGTCAAGTTAGGTACGTACCGCATAACGTGGTACCAGCCGATAAAATTCCAATATTATTAAGTAACATTATGTTTAATTTTCTATTTAAATACCTTTTCTAGTGGCTTATTTAAATAAGCGCAACCAAAGTTTACATAATTATTATGCAGAATGGATGCACTACTTATAAGCAAAGGAAATTCAGTGCTATGCCTTATATTAGTACTTTTTTTTTGAAGAAGTAGGTACTAATCCATAGTGAGTTACTATGGATTAGTACCTACTTGTTTGTTTAAATAAAATAAACATCCTGGGAAATTCCTCACACACGGTCATCTTATCCCAAACTAAGCTGAGCTTGTACTATGGAAACCTTTTTGTTCGTAAATACATAATTACACCCAGACTCAGGACATACAGACATGTTCATGCACACAAATGCATATCCTGGGTGGGAATCAAACCCACGACCTCCACGCTATAGGTGGAATCATAATCAACTGCACCCACTGGCCCATTTGTTTGTTACGCTTTCACGCCTAAACCACTGAACCCATCGCATTGAGATTTGGCAATCAGATACCTATGGTATAGAGAAGGGTATAGGCTACTTTTATCAAGAGAACGCGGGTGAATCCACGGGGTACAACTAGTATCATATAAAAAGGTAAAGTTTGTAAGTTGCATGTACGAGGCTTTGAAATTACTAATCCGATTCTGAACATTCTTTCACTAATAAGATAAGATAAATATGCTTTATTTGTACACCATATAGTAGAAGACGAAACAATACAAAAAAGAAGAAGTGATACAAAATAAGCGGTCTTATCGCTTAAGCGATTTCTTTTAGACAACCTTTGGGTAACAGGATATATGAGAATATGGAAGGTTTAACACATAAGAATACACTTTCATAACGTGAAAATAACAGCTCTAGAAAAATACAAAGAAAGGCAGGAAATGAGGAAGTTTATAGCGTGTGATAGCGTGAAATAACAAGAGATTTAAAAGAGTCTAACGTCGGGGCCCGTCTTATAGTCTGAGGGAGAGAGTTTCAGAGACGTACAGCTTGGATAGTAAAAGATTGGGAATAAGAGTGAGAAGTGTGACTGGGAGTTTGGAAGTTAAGTTCCATGGGACTATGAAGAAGATGATGTTGAGGTGTAGTACTCGAAGCGTTCCTTGAGATAGCGAGGGGCTTTAGGATTAAATAAAACAATGCATAAGAGTGGCAATTTGTGTGTATTCCGCCGAAGGCGGATAGGAAGCCACTTGAGTTGTAATAGGAAGCTACATTATCCTCAAATGCTATAGGCTAATTTTCAATATATTTGCAATATAAATATCTTGTAGTACAGTGCCTAATTAAGCCAGTGCGAGGCCCTTAGCAAATGTTATCAAGGACCTTCGGCTCAGGTTATCTACTTTAATGGTTTATGTGCGGATCTAGCTTTCAGATTAAAAAAGATGGCTGTACAGAGACGTTTCACGACTTCATTACTCTTTTAAAAGATTTGGAAGCCATTCTATATTATGTTATTTTATTTTATTATTATGTTATTTTTATATTATTATACTATTGGCCATGCAGCGGTTCTATCCCTTACTTTGTATAATTATTAGTATACGCGAACGCAGGCCATTTAACGTGGGCCGTAGCCATTTATCCTGCAATGGCCAATTCAGTACTGGATACTTCATAATTAGCTAACGAACATTTGTTAAATTCGGTATAGCGGCGACTGATAGGGAGTTCTGGGAGCACCCCCGCAACCCGCTACGACTCGTTCGATGATTTTTTAGTATTTCATATGCAATTATTCCGCAGGGTTTCAAAACAGCAGCTTTCCGCAGGGTAAAACAACGTTAAACTGTCGGAAATGCCCTGTATGAGGAGAAGAAGCGACGCAACAAACTCCTCACGGGCCGAATGTGTTTATTGTCGTAATATTACAATTAAATAATCACTTCACTGCACTTAACACATGTATAGTCTTAAATAATTATAGGCATCAGAACCGGGTCTAACAATTATTGCACTGAGATGTGTACAGCTCGAGCGCTTGTGATAAACTAACTGATAAACAATGAGGCTCAACACTAATTAAACCAGGACAAAATGCTCATCCATGATCAGATTAAAATCACGGAACTTCATACACCCAGCAGGATAGGAAACCAAATAAAATACTTTCGGGAACACAAAAAGATATGTTATCCTGGATGTTTCTCATCCCATTAACCAAGATACTTAAGTTTTCAAACACACATCTGATAGAATACAGTCCCATATATTATGGCCATGTTACGGCCCTACAGTACACCAAAATCCAAACCCAGAAAACAGATATTTACTTTAAAAATCAATCGGCGCATGATATAGAATATTTTGACTACTATAATAAAAACCTTGCTGATGTTGTGCCTGGCAACCAAATTGACTCTAGAATAATAACGAAGAACAAGAAATATGTAAGCACATACCGAAGCTGAAATGGACAAGGAGCCTCTCAACCACAGAAGCTATACCCGTGCATGGAGGAGGTTAATCTAATGAACAACAAAGAAATAACAAAATCCAACCCAGGAACAAAAAATCAAAATAAGAAAGAAGACAATAAAACCCCAGCCCTCAACATACATCAACGCTCATCCCTCATCTATAGGCTGAACAGTCGGTCGATTGTGGTCAGCTGGTTGCGGTTAGCTGGCCGTCCTCTTCCACCCCAGAGCGTGTCACTCCTATATAACACGCACTCCTTGGTTTCTCCATGGCTATTCCGATACAACTATTCAGGTACCAGTCATTATAAACTAAGTTAGTTACATGGTGGTTGATGTTTGAATGGTTGTATAGGACATGGGTCGGTCGTTTTACTGGCTGGGAGTAGTGCTAATAATCATCATCATCATAATAAAATGTATTTCAAATAATAAAAACGTGTTTCTCGTATCGAACGACAAAACTTATTGAACAACATGGTATATTAGCTCTAGAAATAATGTTATATATGATGCACCGGTGGCGAGATATCGAATTTTTATTAAAATGGATAATGCTCACAATGACTTTTAGGCGTAGTAGAGTGTGACGACGAGAATTAAAAATTATAAGAATTTATATTGTAAAGATTTGCAAAGAGGCTTATTAAGTTATGCTTAATAAAATAAAACCTACAAAGAAAATATCTAGTAACAATAATAGCTAAGAATATAATATAAGAACAGTGAATTATTTACAAATGGCCGTATCCATCGATATAATTGTATTCTACTAGCATTCTACTATATATACACAGCGTTCCCAATATTCACTCGGTTCGAATTAACTGAACTGCGTTCCGTTCACCTTACTTTAGTGTGCCTTCGACATTCATGCAGTGTGGGCGCGTACGGAGCGGCATTAATAATACAAGAAATCAAAGTCAAGTTAACTTATTTGTTTTTCAAGTGAATAAATAGGTAATAATATCGTAATATCACAATAGAAAAAATATTTCTTCATTTAAATGCCACGACTGCGGTGTAAATTCTATATGAACGACACGTTGAACGAAACGCGTAGGCGCTATGAAATTCATTGGTGCTTAAGATGTTTTTAATCCTGCTGTCATCAAGCTCGACGGATTTTTTGTTCGGAACGTGAAATCAAATAAAATACATATATTATATCGATGGCCGTATCCTAACCTTCTGTTCAGCAACGACGATTTATTAAAAAGCCGCACGATTAAAAATGTAATCTTATTTATATTGTATTAATAAGACTAGTCTATCTATAAGCAAGTAACAAAATAAGCAATCAATGGCTGAGAGGGAGAATAAGGAAAATATTTTGGCATACGGGACATTTTCAAAAAGACTAAGGACGTATCAACCAATCATGAAATTGATACCGATTACCATAAGAACAATAAATTTATCAAAATGTCCATTTCATAACTCTAATAATGTAAAAAATAAAAATGCACTTATTATGTTCTTTTTGACAAGCGCATGTATACAGATATATGGATGACGTAATTTCCGGTGTCAATAAAAAGCGACGTGGTGTCACCTTGGGACACTGGGGGGAACTGAATATTTTCGCGATTGCGTCTTGTATATAAAGCTTCACTTGACATTTCATAGAAAAATGTATGGACAAATGGCGTCGCAAAATTGATGCTTATTAATAAATAAATTACGTTATTCTCGTACAAAAAAATTAAAATGTGGCCCCACGGATCTGTTGTACATATATTTGTGATTCGATTTAATATAAATTTATTACAAAAAGGATTCTTATTTTGATGGTATCACTAAAGAGGAAAACCTCGATTTTATGATTTTTGTAATAATCATAAGGTTTTTGCTATTTATAAAAGTAAAATTAAAAAAAAGGGCCAACACCGATCTGTTAATTGGTGTCTTGGCTTTATGATTATGTTCATATAATACTATTTCTTTCATGTTTTCATTCATAAACCACTAAAATAGCGAACCCTGTTTATGACGTTTAGCTTACATACCGCCCTTAATAGTATAGGATACTACACACATCTGCCGCTAACACACACAACATACCTACACTACACATACACATAACCCACACACATGCAAAAACGTACAAACCTTCATTTTTACATTTTCTTATTATTGTTTAAGGCTCGGTACTAGCCAAACATGTTGCCGTATTGTCATAAGTTTATATAGAAAACGTAAAGTAGTAGCCACGAAAAAAACCATCTGCCTAGCTGAAGAGTTTAACTAGCCGCCAAAAAAAACCGATTCAAGAAAAACTTTCTAGATTCCTGTAAAAAAAAATATAGAATATCGCTAAAAACGTGAAAAAGGGACTCCCGTACTGTCATAACTTTGGCGTAATTAAGAACTTAAACCTAATAAACTGTACGTAATCATGGAGAATAAAGAACAGAGAAGCCGCCGAATATTTTTGTTTTATACAGTACCATACTTATATTTTGAGTAAAAAATTTGCAAACTTTTCGCCCGAAATCTCCATACAAAATTACTATGGCGGCGCGATTTCCCGATATATAGCCGCTCGGTGAACTCCGCAGCTCAGTCCACCCCACGTCTTCAAAGTGAGAGCACGTCACATTATGCAAAAAAATAAGCCGTAGGTGACGGCGTGTACATACACAACATCCACGCACAGTGGTCGGCTTTAGGTAAACGTTGGTAATGAATATAAACAAGGTAGTTGAGTAATTCTATAATTTTATTTCATTGATTTTTGAAACTTGAAGTATTTTTTACTTCATTCATATTTACAACTTATGTGTTTTTGTTTATAATGATAATTTTAATGAATAACTATTTTTATACATAATATAATAATTATTTTTGTGGAATATTTTATGTATATACCTACTAGGGAATGCAAAACCGTGACAAAATGAAAACCGGTTTTTATTTCGGTTATGAGAGGAAAAAACCGGTTAACCGGTTTTAAACCGGTTAACCGGTTTTAAACCGGTTTTTTAAAGTTCGCTCGTTTCTTTTTCACGTTATTTCTATAGCTCGATTTATAGATAATAAACGTGCCTAAGATTTAAATCGCAAACTGAGGAATTATTGTCAGTTAAAGTTAATGAAGTGGATAAAAGAAATATCAAAGACACCATCACCATCTGCCTGTCCTGTTCCCTATAATTTGGGATCGGCGCAATATGTACGCTTCTTCTATCCGTTATACCAACATTCACTCGTTTCTTACCAATATCATCTTTCACACAATCAATCCATCTCTTTTTCATAAAAATTATGGAAATAATCGTTTATTTAACTCTGTAGATCAGATACTCGTTTATATAGACCACACAGTTCGTTGCTTTTGATTTTATTTTAAATGAATGAAATCATAAAAACATATAACTTTTGCTTGATTTTTAATTGCTATGAGATATTATGACTATGTTAAAAAATAGATCAGTATTAAAGAAGTAATTATTTAAACATTTATTAAATTATGTTTCGTAAGTTATAATATTAATTTCACACGTTATACAGGGTGTAACGGAAAGGTCATATACATCCGAAAGGGGTGAAAACTACATCAGATATAGAGTCTCTATAAAAAGTTTCAGCTTTCAGCAGAGCAAAATAAATTACTCAAAGAATTCATACCAAAATTTTGGTTCCATAAGTTTATTGAATTCAAATCATACCAAAGTGTCACTGCACTACGAGGGTTATTATCCTTGCAAATAATATTATTAAAATCTCTTTCGTGATCTGTGCGCCTGGTACAACTTACAAGATGTCCGTCGCCGCCTCGTGCCGCCGCGGCTTCCCTTTGACGGCGCGAACTAACAGGGATCA
This sequence comes from Polyploca ridens, assembly GCA_951394255.1. NCBI lineage: Eukaryota > Metazoa > Arthropoda > Insecta > Lepidoptera > Drepanidae > Polyploca > Polyploca ridens. Next base: position 1,445,673 of record OX596259.1, read on the forward strand.
AACGAGCCGATAAGCGGTAGTTAGCACCGACATGACGAGCACGTGTCATCTTAACATACTTTAGCCCCATGCTTTAGCCAAATAATTGTTAACCATTACTTTAGGTAGTATTGAGTAGTTTAGTGTATTAAGTAATAATGAGTTATAATTTAATTACACGTAAATATCGAGCCAGAATTAAAAATTAAGTAAAAAATCGGGTTAGATAGGTACCCTAGCTACTTAGCTATTTTTATTTTATTCCTTAATCCTACCTAGTAAACTGTAAAATCTAAAGCCATGCTTAATCTTGTAAATTAACTTACATTTTTAAAGATAGGGTTCGATGTGGTGGCCTTGGTATTGTATGCACAAGGCCACTCGCTTGTTCATGGACATCTGAACATTCCGCAGCATTTCTGGGGTAATTGTCCTAAAGGCGGCTTCGATCCGGACTCTCATTTCATGCACTGTATCGCACTGCACTGCGTACACCACATTTTTAATGTAACCCCATAAAAAAAAGTCTAAAGGAGTTAGGTCTGGGGATCGCGGAGGCCAAGCCACGTTCCTACTACCGCGCCCGATCCATTGAGAAGTAGGTGTAGTAGAAGTAGGTGCGTGGAAGGAACCGGTTTGGTGCAGACGATGTATCATCCGATGGAAACTGGCAACCGAAGGCAGATGCCGATCAGCAGCGATCAGCATCTGGTCTGCCTTCGATAAATCTTTGACGATACAACCAAATCAAATCAAAATACTTTATTTGTAACACAACACAACCACAGATTTATAATACAATCCTCTGTGACACAACTCTCGGGTAGCGCGCACATTGCCATCCTCGGCCCCGACACACAACATCATTTCCTAATATTCGCTATTACTGAACGACATTTTACGTAACGAAATCAAAGCGGATGGAGAGAGCGACACAAAGCACAACAAACTCGAGGATAGCCTACGTACGACTGACGACTTCTGTGAATCAAAACTATTCAAAAATGACCCTAAAAATTTCTTCCCTCCTGGTACTAGGGTAGCTAGGCCAATTTCGTATTATTCAATCATTTTTCTAATCAACTAACTCGGCCACTGCTGGATGGACATCACTCGATACTTACCACATCTAGTCAACCCAGCTACCTTCTTCAGGTCGTGGCTGAGTAGGTACTACCTAATAATAATAATTTAATGAAAACTCTGAATTTAATAGGTACATCGACGCACACTAGGGCGCAGATTGAAGAAGAGCTAGGTCAGGATACTAGTTAAGTAAAACCCATGAGCTGATCAGATGAGTTGACAAACGATACCGATTAGATCACTTGTTGTTGACTGTGCTGGGGGTACCTACATAAGTCCGTCCGTCCGTCGTTGTATTAATTTGTAGGTACGGAATAATCACATAAGTTGAGGTTCGATTCAACCGGGGGCACGGTTAAGTGCCCTCGCCCCACGCTAAGACGAGCCATTTTGCTTGGTTTTGCTTTAAACCATGTTTTGTAAGGGGGATAAAGTTTCAATTGCATAGTTTTATTGTTATCTAAAAAAACCGATTTCGTCACTGACTCACTGATATGGTCTCGTCTTGGAAACATTTTACGTGAAAATGTTTTTGGTAGGATTTATTTATTGATCAAAATCAAAAGTTGTACCAGGAGTAAGTTATCTCCACCTTCGTAACTGCAACTGGCCTATTTACCCTATCGTTGTATTGTATGTATGCATCATCGAAATTAGGGTTCATTCAGTAATTTTGTTATTATTGTGCGCAAACTCTATTCGTAAAACTCTCGTTGCTCATGAGGTCCTAGTACTTTTAATAATTATTTCCTTAATTAAAATTAATAAACTTTATTATTATTTATTATTATTATTATTATAATTTGATTAGCGGAATATTAAGGAGAGACTTTTGCCTACTTAATGTGTCTACTTATACCACCTTTTACAACGAACAGGACAGTGTTCGGAAGAATTGTTTGACCTGATGCCCACAGCTACATACCTTATAAAAGCCTTATACCACCGCCACTCTCGCCATCGACACGGCGCCGGCGCCGGCAGCGACGCGACGTCCATTCTCCTTCATACCAAATAATAAATAATAGTACAAGTAAGTGCTCATACATTGGAACCGAAATGGTTGCGTACTGTTGGTACTGTGCTGTTTCAACGGAGCTTCCTACCACGGACGCACGCTCAGGCTAGTGTGCATTCCCCGCCCGTAGTTTTCCCAAGTGAGTACAGCATGGGGTTCTTCAAAAAGGCTGTAAAGAGATTTTTGCAGGGTCGGCAACGCGCGATTGATACCCCTGTAGTTAAAAAGCTACTACCTACCAACTTATAAAAAATACATGGCAAAAGCTACCAACTAGTACCAACATATTCATAATACAACATACCATATCAACATATCAAGTGATATCATATTTAAATTAAAAGCGGAACCCACTGAAATTATTGTTACCAGGAGATACATAAGTTGCATAGGAAAGTCATTCAGGGTTCATTTTGATATAAATTTATGTTATAAAATCCTTTTTCGGTTCTGTTCCATACATACGGTACAACTTTCGCAAAACTTACCTACAAAACGTCTTTTTTGTGTATTAAATAATTTCTAATTCCAATCTTTACCAAAACAATTAAATTCTGATACTATGGGTATCAAAAATTCAAGATTCAGAAGGAAAGAAAATTAAAATAAAAAATAAAAATTACTTTGTACTATGTACTTCCCCGATGGCGCCCGTTTTGTACTACAACACGACTGTGACGTCTCACCCCCCCTCAGATCACAACGTATCGCGCACGGGTAGTATGTACACAATTAATAGGCACCTACATTTACACGTTCATCGAAAGTCGCGTAGTCGTGAGCTAAGTACTCCGTTATGTTCAACAATCCTAGCTTTCTTAAATCTAATTTAAACTAAAAACGGAACCCTTTAGCATTATTTTTGTACCAGGACACACATAAGTTGCGTAGGAAAGATATTCAGGGTTCATTTGAACATAAATTTGTGTTACAAAATCCTTTTTCTGTTCTAAGTTCCATAATAATCCATAATTTACTTTCGCAGTACCTACCTATTTACCTAGTTATCTAAGCAATTAATTTCTGGTACAGTATGTATTGCCAATGGCAACCAATAAAAGATTAGATACTTATTTGAGAAATTGTGTGGTAGAAGATTACTGTGGATAATAGTGCGTTTACTCATTTACATTACATACTACATTATGTTTATTATTTTACGTAGGTACGTGAACGTGTTAGGTGTTTTATCTAAGGAGGTACCTTTTATTCCGTAGTCTCTACTAATTCGATACAATATTTGTATTTTAACTTGTTCACAAACATTATGGTCGCTTTTGTAAGAGAAAGTAAGAACTTATTAAAAATAAAATAAAAATCCGGAACCCATTAAAAAAATATCCAAAAATACCAGGAGTAAGAAGTTTGTTTTCACGTTTGAATAGGTCAATAACACCGACCAGCTGATTTGTGCTAGTGATGTGTTTAATTTCAATTTGAAATTTTTGGTTTCTTGGTATCATTGGATTGGAATTTCTCATCTTCCTAACAGTTAGACATAGGATTTAAAAAAAATTATAGTATGGTTTATTATCATCCAAAGAAGTCGTGCACTTTATATGTATATGACCTTTCCGTTACACACTGTATACATGGCATATTGTAGCGGCACAGCAACATGCGTGTACACTAAAACGTGGTTATTATTATACGAATGTTTTCCTTAGATAAAAAAAATTACCCAGTTTTTGCTGTCGTACAGACGGGTAAAAAATAACACCAATCAGTCAGCTTGCTGTCTGGCAGATACATAAGAGCCTTCGTTGACAGTAGTTGCTCCGATAGCATGACATTAATGCTGGCGTCCCGAAAGGCTCTGATTTATCCCCAACACTGTTCCTCCAGCATATTAATGATATACTCTCTATTGCCAGCATTCATTGCTATGCAGATGAAATTACATGGGACGCTCATTACACGAACCTTGCAAATATCTCACGTTCCATATTGGAGAAAAGGCGCGAAGGACTTGCCTTAAATCGAGAGTACACAAACTAGTGACTCCGACTGGGGTCGACTAAACCTAGTCTATTTCAACCCCACTAAATCACACGTAAGCCTGCGCATTCACCGTTGAGAGAAGTCCATATGCTGTGGTTCCTCATTTCTAGAACATGTCTCTCAACATAACGAATAGCATTGGGATCCTTCACGTTAATATTTGTAGCGACGTTCTGTTCCAAAGTCATCTACAAGATATCCAAAAAACTCGGTGTAAATAATAGAGCGAAACAGTATTTCTTATCGAGACAAAGACTGCAACTATATAAGTCGCATGTCTGGCCCAAATGAAGTAATGCTGTCTTCTGTGGGCACCTGGATACCAGCTTGGGTATTTAGACTCAGTTCAGCGACGTGCCGTTAGAATTGTCGATGTTCCCGAGCTCACAAGTGTTTTAAAGCCCCTTAGTCTGAGGAGATACTGCCTTCTTATGTGTGTTCAACCGCTTTTCTAACAGTGTTCTGAAGAATTGATTGACCTGATGCCCAGTTACCTTGATCCATCGTAGTCACCGATGGGGAGTCCATCCTCACACATTGGAACCAAAATGTTCTCATACTGTGCGGTTTCAAAGAAGCTTCCTATCGTGGATGCTCAGGCTGTGGAATGAGCTCCCCGCTTCAAAAAGGTTGAGAGTTGGTAACGTGCGAGTGATAACCGTTATGTTGCAAGAATCCATAGCCTAGAGTAACTGGTTATCATCAGGCGGGCCTTACGCTTATTTGCTGCCTAAGTATTGTAAAAAAAAGTTTTACATGTTTTATATCTATCATAAAAACAATAATTATTTTAAGTTATTTTCTTATCAGCTCAACAAACTACACATCAACACACTTCAGTTCATCACAAAAATACTCACTGCATTGCACTCAGTTTACAAAACGGGGCGGCAAATCTTCCTTTTTTAGTTTTTCTAAACATTGAAAGAAAAACCGAAAAAAATCGAAAAACCGGTTTTGGTGTTATGTGAAACCGGTTTTTTTGTTGGTCAAAACCGTACCGAATAACCGGTTTTTCGATTTTCGGTGAAACCGGTTTGCATTCCCTAATACCTACCTACTTTCTAATGCTTTTTCAGTCTTACGAAATAATAATTGTTTTTTGTAAATATTTATGTAATAAAAATAAAATGATAATGTATAAGAATTTAATGATGACGTATTTTTCGTCATAGGATGGTATACCTCTACTAAACAAGTTGATTTTTTAACACCTCTATTATAGCTTTGGTTGTATGTATAAGTAGAATAATCAAATCTAGTAAGACGATGTACTCATTTGAATCTTTGCAATAATGTAGTTTCCGGAATGCAAAATGGTCTCCGTACAATACTATACTTTTGTACCATCGAGCTGATCTGATGATGGAACCGGAAGGTTGGGTTTTTTCAAAAGGGTTTGCAGAGATTTCTTCTGGGTCTGCAACGCGCGAGTGATAGGCGACTGATAGTGCCTGGTGTTGCAAGCGTCCATAGGCTACGGTAACTGCTTACCATCAGGCGGACCGTATGCTTGTTTGCCACCTTAGTGGGATAAAAAAAAGGTATGCACTGGAACCACATAACGGCACAACGTATCCTAGTCGTGTTTGGGCTTATTGGAATCGTCTCGAAACGTTCTTTGGCCATAATCAGTTGTCAGGGTCTGATGATGAAGTCGGAAGGTAGGCACTGGTACTCCTTAACGGCACTTCGTATCCTAGTCGTGTTTGGGCTTGTTGGAATTGTCTCGAAACTTCCTTTGGCCATAATCAGTTTTCAGGGTCTGATGATGGAGTCGAAATGTAGGCACTAGATCTTCTTAACGGCACAACGTGTCCTAGTCGTGTTTGGTCTTGTTGGGATGGTCTTGATATGTACTTTGGCCATAATTAATTTTCAGGGTCTGATGATGGAGTCGGAGCATATTTTAGGAGGATAGTTGAACTTTTTAGATACTGGTCCGATTGCTCTCAAAATCGATATTTGAAAGTCCTTGGGGTCACAAAACAAGAATCTTTTCTCGAAATTTTGAAAAAATGTCCGCCATTTTGAACTTTTTAGATACTGGTCCGATTGCTCTCAAAATCGATATTTGAGAGACCTTGGGGTCATAAAACAAGAGTCTTTTCTCAGAATGTTGAAAAAGTGCCCGCCATGTTGAACTTTTTAGATACAAGTCCAATTGCTCTCAAAATCGATATTTGAGAGTCCTTGGGGTCACAAAACAAGAATCTTCTCTCAGAATTTTTTAAAAGTGTCCGCCATCTTGAACTTCTTAGGTACTGGTCCGATTGCTCTCAAAATCGATATTTGAGAAACCTTGGGGTCACAAAACAGGATACTCTTCTCAAAATTTTGAAAAAGTGTCCGCCATATTGAACTTTTTAGATAATAGTCCGATTGTTCTCAAAATCGATATTTGAGAAACCTTGGGGTACAAAACAAGAATCTTCTCTCAGAATTTTGAAAAAGTGTCCGCCATTTTGAACTTTTTAGATACTGGTCCGATTGCTCTCAAAATCGATATTTGGGAAACCTTGGGGTCACAAAACAAGAATCTCTTCTCAAAATTTTGAAAAAGTGTCCGCCATGTTGAACTTTTTAGATACAGGTCCGATTGCTCTCAAAATCGATATTTGAGAGACCTTGGGGTCACAAAACAGGATACTCTTCTCAAAATTTAGAAAAAGTGTCCGTCATTTTGAACTATTTAGATACCGGTCCGATTGCTCTCAAAAACGATATTTGAGAGACCTTGGGGTCACAAAACAGGATACTCTTCTCAAAATTTTGAAAAAGTGTCCGCCATATTGAACTTTTTAGATAATAGTCCGATTGTTCTCAAAATCGATATTTGAGAAACCTTGGGGTCACAAAACAAGAACCTTCTCAGAATTTTGAAAAAGTGTCCGCCATTTTGAACTTTTTAGATACTGGTCCGATTGCTCTCAAAATCGATATTTGGGAAACCTTGGGGTCATAAAACAAGAATCTCTTCTCAAAATTTTGAAAAAGTGTCCGCCATGTTGAACTTTTTAGATACAGGTCCGATTTCTCTCAAAATCGATATTTGAGAGACCTTGGGGTCACAAAACAGGATACTCTTCTCAAAATTTAGAAAAAGTGTCCGCCATTTTGAACTTTTTAGATACCGCTCTGATTGCTATCAAAATCGATATTTGAGAAACCTTGGGGTCACAAAACCAAAATCTTCTCTCAGAATTTTGAAAAAGTGTCCGCCATATTGAACTTTTTAGATACTAGTCCGATTGTTCTCAAAATCGATATTTGAGAGACCTTGGGGTCACAAAACAAGGATCTTTTCTCAGAATTTTGAAAAAGGTTCCGCCATGTTGAACTTTCTAGATATCGGTCCGATTGCTCTCAAAATCGATATTTGAGAGTCGTTGGGGTCACAAAACAAGAATCTTTTCGAGAGTGCAGACTGTTGTGTGCGTGTCGTTGCACACAACACTAACCCACAGTTATACCTATTTGCCATGCATTGCTTTCGTTGCGTACTTGCTACTTGTGTAGTTTAGTTCGTTCGATTTCGGTGGATGTAGACATTTGTTGTAAGAATTTATGCAACATCTTTGTTTCAAAGGTTTTTCGTTATTTTGACCAAGATTTGCAGGTGTTTTAGAGCATTAAATCTCATAAAGACATTCCCGGGCAATCGCAAAAAAAATCCCAACGACGTATTTCCCGGGAATTCACTATGCAATGGTTTCCTCATGATGTTTTCCTTCACCGAAAACTCAAGCTCATTGTAGAATTCAAACCCGGGACTTCTTCTTGGTATCCGACGTCACGTCCAAAGTGTTCGCAAGTAATCTTTCTATTGGTCAAAGCCAACTGACCAAGCTGAAGACCGATACCGGCAGCAGGTTTGACGAACTCCAGCCGGTTTTCGTAAAGGCTTTAGTACCGTAGACCGCATACATACACTCCTCCAGATTATACAGAAGACTGAGGAGTATAATCGGCCATTATGCCTGGCGTATGTGGACTATGAGAAAGCCTTCGATTCAGTCGAGACATGGGCGGGGTTACAGAGTCTGTGTCTGAATGCAAGTGTTTGTGCATTAAAGCCACTATGTCAATCCGAGTCCAAGACGAGAGTACGGAACCGATTCAGTTGCAGAAAGGTGTAAGACAAGGTGACGTAATTTCCCCGAAACTCTTCACCAATACAATGGAGGATGTCTTCAAGCTCTTGAATTGGAAGGATTATGGCATTAACATCAATGGTGACCACATCACTCACCTCCGATTTGCTGACGATATAGTTATAATGGCGGAATCGCTGGAAGCTTTGAACTCCATATTCAATGACCTCAACAGAGTTTTCCTACAGGTAGGCCTTAAAATGAATATGGACAAGACAAAAATTATGTCTAATGTTCATATTCCGCCAATACCAGTGATTGTTGTGAACACTGTTCTCGAAGCTGTAGACGAGTATGTTTACCTAGGACAAATTTTAATTGTCGCAACTAGGTAGGTCCAACTTCGACAATGAGGTCTATCGAAGAATCCAACTCGGCTGAGCAGCGTTCGGGAAGCTACGGCATATCTTTACGTCCAGAATACCTCAGAGTGACAAAGGTCTTATATAAGTGCGTGTTACCAGTTATAACATATGGAACAGAGACGTGGTATTTTACTGCTGGCCGCATAAATAAGCTCAGAGTCACTCAGCGAGCAATGGAACGAGCTATGCTCGGAATTTCTCTACGTAACAGACAGGGTCTGAAACGAGGACATTCGTAGAAGAACAAAAGTTACCGATATAGCTCGTAGAGTTAGCAAGCTGAAGTGGTAATGCCACATCGCTTGAAGAAACGATAACCGATGGGGAAGAAAGGTTTTCGAGTGGCGGGCGACCATGTACTGGAAAGCGCCGAGCGGGACGACCTCCCACTAGGTCGACCGACGACCCGGTCAGTGTTGCTGGGCATCGCTGGATGCAAGCGGCCCAAAACCGTTCCAGGTGGAAGTTAATGGGGGGCCTATGTTCAGCAGTGGACATCCTTCGTCTCACTCACAACAACTCTAACAACCCCAAACATGGCTAGGATAGGATGCTCCGCTATGGAGTTTCAGTACCTACTCCCTTACTCCATCATCAGACCCTGCAAACCATATATAGTCAAAGTTTGTCTCACGACAATTCCAATAACCTCAAATACGATTTGGATACGTTGGTCTGCTATAGAGAGCCAGTTCCTACCTTTCGGATCCATCATCAGATTAGTGCGATGGTACCAAATCATTGTATTTTCAAACGAACTAATACACTTGCAAAGGGGATAGAACCTTTGTGGCATAGCTAGCCGCCGCCATTTTTTTTTTTCAATTTGGCGGTGCACGATGTAAGTGGTATATTTGGATAGAGGACACTTATACAAACAAAAAATGTTAATCAATATAATGTCTTAAAGTGTCACGTTTCCGAGATATTTGGAGGTAAAGATCGCCATATGAGAATAACGACAATCATTAAAAATAAACTTATTCCGTGTTTATATGCATTCGATTTTATTCAAATAATAGTTACTAGGTTGATTTAACTATTTATTAAAATATAATAAAACTAGGAGCAGGAGGAAACAATATTTTTAATTACTTACCTACTAAACAGCATCGCAATATTCGCAATGAACCACAATGTTGTCAAAGTAGCTCGCTTCGTGACTTGTTTTCCATCTTGTCGTTATTATACAAACAAAAATGACAATACTTGTCTTAAAAACTCATGTTACCAAGTTAATTGGAACTAAAGATGTCTAAATAATGCTCCCTCGCCCAAAAAGGGCGATACATCAGACCCGACGAATTACAGGCCTATCGTCATCGGCTCCCATTCTCTCCAATGTTATGGAGCGAGTGATCAACAAGCAACTCTTGAGATACCTAGAGGATCACGATTTGTTTAGTGACCGACAATATGGCTTCCGCCATAGTCCCTTGGCTGGTGACCTTCTAGTGTATCCCTATGTGAGATACACTAGAACGTCACTAGCTGAGTTGCCGCGTTGCCGACCCTGCAAAAATCTCTTCACACCCTTTTTGAAGAACCCCATGCTGTACTCCATTGGAAAAACCACGGCAGAGATCTCATTCCACAGTCTGAGCGTCCGCGGAAGAAAGCTCCGTTGAGCCTGCACAGTTCGGGACCAATTCTGGTTTCAATGTGTGAGGATGGACTCCATGTCGATGGCGAGAGTTGCGATGGTGGAAGGTAGCCGTGGGCATCAAGTCAAACAATTCTTTAGAACACTCTGTTGTACAAGCGGTAGAACACACATAAGGAGACAAAGTCTCCTCAGACTGAGGAGCTCTAAACCGCTTGTGAGCTCGGGATCGTCAACAATTTTGATGCCACGTCGCTGAGCCGAGTCTAAAGGCTCAAGCTGGTATCCAGGTACTCTCGCCCATAGATGACAGCAGTTCTCCATATGAGGCCGGACTTGCGACTTATAAAGTTGTAGTCTTTGCCCCGATGTGAAGTACTGCCTCGCTCTATTGAGCACTCCGAGCTTTTTGGATGCCAGCTTAACCTTGTCTTCCAAGTGACTTCGGAACAAAACATCGCTAGAAATGTCGACGCCAAGGATCCCGATGCTTTGACTGATGTTCAAGGAGGTGTTTTGGAATTATGGGGCCACAGACCATGGGGTTTTCTTAGCGATGAACGCGCGGCTTGAGTCTTGGTGGGTTTAAAATGGACTAGGTTTAGTCGGCCCCAATCGAAGACACTAGTTAGTGTACTCTCGATTTCAGACACCAGCCATTCGCGGCTTTCCTCCACCTCGGAACGAGGGATATTTGCACGGCCCTTGTAATGAGCCTGTACTGTCGGCCGCATAGCAATGAATGCCGTCAATAGACAGCATATCATTGATGTGCAAAGTTTTTAACAGTGTTGGGAACAGCACAGAGCCTTGCGGGACGCTGGAATTAATGTCCATGCTATCGAAGCAGCTACCGTCGACGAAGGCTCTTATGCATCTGCTGGACAGAAAGCTGGCGACCCATTTGCATAATCCCTCGGGAAGCTCGTATGCTGGTACCTAACTTCGCTAGAAGACCCATGTGCCAGACCAAACAAGACCATAAATTGTACTTAATCAACTTTAAACTAATGTCATTGTTCTCATAGTATACATCAGTGTCTCCATATACACGGTAATTACCGTAGAAACACCGTAATCTGGTCTTAATCTACTGTCAAGGTAATAAGCTATTACCGTGTCACATGTCACCGTAATAAAAAAATTACGTTATTAATGTTTCATGACTATACTGCGTAAAACGAATCTCAGTGAACTTGACATATGTATTTTCCGCCCGAACCCGACCGACGATGAGGACCACGTTGCTGCAGTCGAGCAACACCTTCGAGAGTACTTCGCCCCGCCGATAGCGCTCGAGGAGGACCCGGTGGTAATCTCGCCCGGACAGGTTCAGCGAACTTTGCTCACTACAAAGCGGAGAAGTGCCCCAGGCGTAGACAGGATTACAAACACGGCGTTGCGTCACTTACCGCCGCGCGCATTAGCGGCAGTAACGCGCCTGTTTAACGGAATCCTCCGCCTGAGTCATTTTCCCACCCTTTGGAAAGTGGGTAAAGTTCGAATGATACCGAAGCCCGGGAAAAATTCCCTAAAGCCGGAGAGCTATCGGCCGATCACACTACTCTCTACATTATCGAAGGTGTTTGAAAAGCTCCTGCTGCGACACCTCGGTCCCCATATAACGCCAAGAAGCGAACAGTTCGGGTTCAGGGCCGAACACTCCACTACTTTACAGCTGTCCAAGGTACTGCATTTCTTCACCGTATCCCTGAACAAAAGGGAAGATTCGGTTGCAGTATTCTTGGACATGGAGAAGGCGTTCGACCGCGTGTGGCACGCTGGTCTGCTGCAAAAGATGTCGACATCGACCGCTCCACGCCGCCTGATAAAAACCCTTGCATCGTTCCTGCAAGAGAGACGCTTCCTCGTTGCAGTAGGGGACGCCGAGTCTAACGAGCGACGCATAGAAGCGGGAGTACCGCAGGGGAGCTGTCTCTCCCCTGTGTGTTACGCACGATTCACTGACGACATCCCTGTCGTCGACGGGACGTTCCTCGCCTTGTACGCTGATGACGCAGCGTACTATACGGCGTCGATTACGCCAGGACACGCCGTTGCAAAAATGCAAAAGGCACTGGACGCCCTCACAGAGTGGCTGTCGAAATGGAGGTTGTCAGTGAACGTTGCGAAAACGCAAGCGTTGCTCGTCTCCCCCCGGATCAAGGCACCACGCAAGCTCACGATGCAAGGTCAGGAGATCGCTTGGTCGAACACAGCGAAGTACCTCGGTGTGACCATCGATCGTCGCCTGACAATGGCAAAGCACGTGGATAATACAGTGCACTCTGCACGTGTTGCCCGCGCATTACTCCGCCCAGTACTTTCATCTCGCCTCCTACCCCTACGAACAAAAATAGGGATCTACAAAATATACGTGCGGTCACGCCTCACGTACGCTGCCCCGGCTTGGTACGCTCTTACCAAGCCGACGAACAGAAAAAAGCTGGCCGTTCAGCAAAACTTGGCCATGCGAACGATTGTCAGCGCCCCTCGGTACGTGAGGAACGATGTGATCGCTCGTGATTACAAATGGAGAGCCTGGCGGACTTCATAGGCCGACTAACTACCAGCATGTTCCGGCGAGCCGATGCCTCGAGTCTAACGCACGTTAAGAACTTGGCACCTCTGCACGCTCGGCCGCCGGACGGTAAGCCCTATGCGCGGGAACTAATCTCAACAAATTAGCTGCCTGCAGAACAAGATTCCTACACAAATCCACGTGCTCAAACTAATGAATAGAGCCTCCGCTCGATCGCTGAGCGCCGACCGGGCACGCCCAGGACGGCAAGTCTCGCGCTCTGAGCGGCGTCGCTCTACACCTCTGGCTGAAAAATGGCCAGCAACTCCACAGGCTATTAAGCCGAACAAAGTACCTGCATGTATTAGCATGCAGCGAAATTGCCCCCGCAATCAAGGGGTCCAAAAGACCCCGGATTTGCTTCCCCACCCCCCTTTTGGGAAGGGTGTGCGACGACCCAACGATAGATATGTATTTTGTAATGGCAACACTGCTCTTGGTTACGGGAATCCCAAGTTATCAAAACTTCTATCTCCACTAACACATAGATAAAAACTACCAGAACTTGGCAATCTATTCTCGTCCTCATTTAAACATACAGGAACAGTGTTACCAACTTAACTCTTTTAGAGCTAAATTTAGCTCAATTTCAACAAAAAAAATATTAAAAAAATAGTATTTAGCTCTGTAGCTCTCTTTTTATTGAATATTAGCTCATTATTTTAGGTTTATATGATATACCAGCTGCCCGGCGCAACTTCTTTCGCGTAGTGCTACCCTACCCTAACCTATCTAAACCATCCAGGGAGTTAATTCTACTGTACGTGTGTTTGTCACTGAACTCCTAAACGGCTGGACCGATTTGAATGTTTTTTTTTCATATGCGTTTGGGTGGCGCCCTGTATGGTTTACATTCACAAATCAGCCCGGCAGATGACGCTGCAGTCGGTGTCTAGGTTATATTATTGTTTTTATCCTTTAAAAAATTACACGGTAATTTACACGGTACAATTTAAGCTGATCCACCGTAATTTTGCCTAAAAACACGGTATTTTTACCCTTGCAACACGGTAAATGCCGATTTACATATGGAGACACTGGTATACATCGATATTTCATTCCAAATATTTCGGTTACATTTTAAGACAAGTATTGTCATTTTTGTTTAATAACGGCGACAAGGAAAACAAGTCAACCACCACGATCCGACCGAGCTACTTGATAACATTGTGTTTCATTGCGAATATTGCGATGCGCTTTAGTAGGTAACTAAGTAATGTTTTTTCGTGCTCAATTCTAATAAATAGTTAAATCAACCTGGGAACTATTATTTAAATACAATCTAATGCATATAAACACGTAATAAGTTAATTTTTAATGATTGTCGTTATACTCATATGGTTATCTTTACCTCCAAATATCTCGGAAACGTGACACTTTAGGCCACCATATTGTTTAACATTTTTTGTTTGTATAAGTGTCCTCTACCCAAATATATCATTTACATCGTGCGCCGCCACATTGAAAAAAAAATTAAAATGGCGGCGGTTAGCTGTGCCAGCTCCCAGACAAAAATGTTCCTACCCCTTTAAAATTGTCTTCCTAGATTTTATTTACATAGTTATAACATACTGCCATACTACATAGTTATAACCGTAGCTGCCCGGTGCGACTTCGTTCGCGTGGTGCCCTACCCTACACTACCCTAAATATATTTCAAAAACCAAAAAAAAAAAAATACGGTCCAGCCGTTCTCGAGTTTTACTACTTTTTAGGATCCCGTACCTCAAAAGGTAAAAAAGGAACCCGTATAAGATCACTCTCTTGTCCGTCTGTCTGTCTGTCTGTCCGTGTGTCACCCACCACCGATTTTCTCAGGAACGGGTGGACCTAGCAAGTTGAAATTTATACCAGATACTGAGGTCTTCTAATAGTCCCTATTAGGTGAATAAAAATCAAGGTCCTCAGTCAACACGATAAAGAGATATGCGCAAATTTAGATTTTCGCGAAAACTTGTAAGTACCAAGATTTATCTTAATTTTCAATTTTTTTTATTTTTCGGAATTTTCCCTTTACTTGTGCTGTAACACCTTACCAAAGACAATTCTAGGTCAACCGGAAGTACCTTCCGGAAGTACCTAACCGGTTTTCAACCCAAAACCTATAGTTTTGGGTCGAAAACCTATATGGTAGTTCCCGTTGACAAAAAGCAAAAAGCACAAGTAAAGGGAAAATTCTGAAAAATAAAAAAGTTGAAAATTAATGTAAATTTTGGTACTTTTAAAGTTTGCGCCTACTATTCATTTCACAGTCAAATAGTAACATTATGATTATTATTGTATGGAACCCTCCGTGTGCGAGTCCGACTCGTACTTGGCCGTTTTTTATTTTGTTTCTGAAACAGAACTGTTTTGTATTCCAACAAAATAGACCAAAGAGATCAGACCTCATACTACAGTCACAGCTACAGCTATGAAACAGAAAAAATTCTGAACGCACCTATAAATACCTATGTGTCAACCAAGTGACAATTTTATATTTCTAAAAAGACAAAAGACATCGAATGTTTCACAGTTAGCGCCTTTGCACATTATAAGAAAATTTCTTGTGTCTGATCAGACATGTCTTATAAGACATTCAGTCGCACTGGTTCTTATATGAGACCGTGCACATTACAAGAAATTTTTTCTTATGTCTGATCAGACACCCGTCGTCGTCGGCTGCATATTCGACGTCGCGCCTACATAAGACGTCTTGCTTAGACACGACATCTACTCATATATGGAACTAGTTCGCGCGTGCACATTCGTCGTGGCTGCGTCAGCCAAAACAACTATAGTGTCCACGCTTTTATTTCGTGTTTAGAATGTTAATTTATTTATTTTATTTAAATCATCTTAATTTTAATTTTAATACAATAACTTTTATTTTTATTACTGTTTTATTTTTCATGTAACCCAGTTATGTTATTTTTGTAAAGTTAAGAAGTGGATTAATGTTGTTTGAATAAAATGAATAGTAATTTATATTTTTTACGTTAATTAAACTTTTATCAAACATGTAATGTTACATGAGTAAAATAAAAAGAATATATTGAACATTTAAGCTCTGTAGTCTCATTGATTCTTGTCATATTTAATGGATGTATCCAATAATGCCTACAACTACGGCCGTTTTCTATGCCTATGGTACAAGTCAAACACTGTAAACTCTGTCGTCTCTCCATTTGGTACGCGTGTATTGTCCGTCCGTGAAATATGGTTACAGACTGAGGATAAGATATCTTGCATGAATGTGTACGATGAACCAGACGAGAAATTTGTCTTGTCGAACGGTCGTGTCTGATAATGTGCAAAGGCGCTGAGGAACATATTGTATTGGAAAATTAAATTGTCGTTTTTAGTATTTTCCGGTACTTATTATTTATGTTTCTCACCGTTTATTTAAACCTTCCCTGGACTTCCACAGATATTTCATAACCAAAGTTAGCCAAATCGGTCCAGCCGTTCTCGAGTTTTATCGAGACTTAACGAACATCGATTCATTTTTATATAGATATAATAGATAGATACGTGACGTTTATACAAGGCGTGTTCAAAATGTATTCCTTTTTAATTTGGTTGATTTGAACACGTAGTTCCAAAAAAATAATTCTAAACAAAGTTAATGCATTACCAGACGACCAAACGTAATAATAATTTACGTATGGCGCGCCGTACGTACATCGATGCACCGCTCTATCTTAAGTTCGCGCTTTCTGTCATTGGAACCACTGTGTTAAGCGACTGTAGTGTGCGTGAGCGCGATCGCTGTATGAGTAGCGGCGATCGCGCTTCAATACCTAATTTTCTCCCGCGCCCGAGCCGTAGCCGCCCCTTAATATTGTCACTATTATCTTTGTATTTCATAACTTGCCGCTTTTTTATATTATTTTTTTAATTGTTTGAACAAACTATCCTTTGTTTCTCGAAAATGTATTACCTTTATTTTGATTGTTATCTGAAGAAATCTTACTTTCTATCAATAATTTTATACTTACTATAAAAGGGGTACGAACATTTTTGTATGGGAGCTGGCATAGCCACCCGCCGCCATTTTGATTTTTTTTCAATGTGGCGGCGCACGGTGTAAGTGGTATATTTGGGTAGAGGACACTTATACAAACAAAAAATGTTAATCAATATGGTGACCTAAAGTGTCACGTTTCCGAGATATTTGGAGGTAAAGATCGCCATATGAGAATAACGACAATCATTAAAAATGAACTTTTTACGTGTTTATATGCATTAGATTGTATTCAAATAATAGTTCCCAGGTTGATTTAACTTTTTATTAGAATATAGCAAAACAAATAGCTAGAAAAAACAATATTCATTAATTGGTTACCTACTAAACCGCATCGCTATATTCGCAATGAAACACAATGTTGTCAAGTAGCTCGGATCGTAGTGGTTAACATGTTTTCCATGTCTCCGTTATTAAACAAAAATGACAATACTTGTCTTAAAATATACTATTACCGAGATTTTAGAATATCGATGTATAAATAATATGAGAAGATTGACAAAAGTTTAAAGTTGATGAAGTACAATTTATGTTTTTGTTTTTAAGCAATAAATTGTGGTCAAATAATATTGCATCACGGTTTTAAAAATAAAATAATACACATAATAGAAACAAGCCGTGACCTCAAACCTTTAAATAAAAAAGGATGTTTTAAACAAACATATATACGGCCCGCCTGATTGTAAGCGGTTACTGTAGCCTATGGACGCTTGCAACACCAGGGGTATCACTCGCGCGGTGCCGACCCTACAGAAATCTCTTCACACCTTTTTTAAGGAACCCCACGCTGTACTCCGTTGGGAAAACTACGGCGGGAGCTCATTCCATAGTCTAAGCGTCCGCGGAAGAAAGCTCCTTTGAGACCGCATAGTGAGGATGGACTCCCCGTTAATGGCGAGACTTGGGATGGTAGAAGGTAGCCGTGGGCATCAGGTTAAACAATTCTACAGAACACTGTCCGTTGCACAAGCGGTAGAACACACATAAGAGCAGTACTCCATATAAGGCCGGACTTGCGACTTGTAAAGTTGCAGCCTTTGCCCCGATGTGAAGTACTGCGTCGCTCTGTTGAGCACTTCGAGTTTTTTGGATGCTAGCTTAACCTTGTCTTCTAGACGGCCTATTGACGTCGTTAGAAATGTCGATGCCGAGGATCCCGATGCTTTCACTGATGTTCGTGTTCTGGAATTGTGAGTTCACAGCAAATGGGGTTATCTTAGCGGTGAACGCGCAGACTTGAGTCTTAGTGGGGTTGAAATGGACTAGGTTTAGTCGACCGTAATCGGAGACACTAGTTAGTGTGCTCTCGATTTCAGACACAAGCCGTTCGCGGCGTTCCTCCACCACGACACGAGGAATATTTGCAATGAGCGTCCTCTGTACAATGAATGCCGTCAATAGACAGCATTTCATTGATATGCAGCAGGAACAGTGTTTGGGATAATACAGACCCTTGCGTGACGCCAGCATTTATGTCTCTCAGCTCGTATGCATCTGCTGGACAAAAAATTGGCGACCCATTTGCATAGTCCCTCGGGAATCCCATATACTGGTAACTTCGTTAGAAGACCCCAGTGCCAGACCCGATCGAACGCCTTCGCCACCTTGACTCTCGATGGCGAGTGACCACTCAGCTGGTGACCTTCTAGTGTATACATAGACACATCATCACAGAGATACACTAGAAGGTCACCAGCCAATGGACTATGGTGGAAGCCATAATGTCGGTCACTCAACAAATCGTGATGCTCTAGGTATATCAAGAGCTGCGTGTTGATCACTCGCTCCATGACATTGGAGAGAATGGGAGGTGATGGCAATAGGCCTGTTATTCATCGGGTCTGATCTATCGCCCTTTTTGGGCATTGTGTGCACGTGAGCAGTCTTCGACGAAGACGGGACTTTCATTTAGGTGTAAGTTTTATTAGGTCGGGTCGGTTTTTTGACAGCTCACCGCTGTCAAAAAAAAACCTTGTGTGCTATATTTGTAAACGTTCTCATTGTGTTGATTTGAGTATTATCAAAAAATCAACTTAAAAAATACAAGTCTGTTTTTTCCACACAAGTGTGTTGAAAAACGTCGTATGACACGCGTGTGCATTGATTATTACACTCTCGGCTCACTTATTACGTTCGCCTACGGCTCACGCACTTAATACGCCTCGAGTTTTAATAACCAACTTTGCACACATGTATCATTATGTACTATTACGTCGCTATTGCAATTTTGGCGCCCAGGGAGCATTACTTAGCGATCTTTAGTTGCAATTAACTTGGTAACATGAGATTATAGGACAAGTATTGTCATTTTTGTTTGCATAATAATGACAAGATGGAAAACAAGTCACGATCCGAGCTACTTTGACAACATTGTGGTTCATAGCGAATATTACGATGCTGTTTAGTAGGTAAGTAATTAAAGATATTGTTTTTCGTGCTACTAGTTTAACTCTCTTCTAAAAAATTGATAAATCAATCTGGGAACTATTATTTGAATACAATCGAATGCATATAAACACGTAATAAGTTAATTTTTAATGATTGTCGTAATTCTGATATGGCGATCTTTACCTTCAAATATCTCGGAAACGTGACACTTTAGGCCACCATATTGATTAACATTTTTTGTTTGTATAAGTGTCCTCTACCCATATATACCAGTTTCATCGTGCGCCGCGACATTGAAAAAAAACTAAAATGGCGGCGGCTAGCTATGCCACAAAGGTTCTAACCCCTTTTGTATCGCTGTTGATTTTTCAAATAAATAAATAAATACACTTCGGAGCAAATTAATCAAACTACCCTCTTTTTGTTGTTATTACGATATTAAGGTAAAATTCACTTCAAAAGGTGGTCTATATAGGTCCAATAACCGTAAATGAACCTGATGGGGGCAAAGACGCTAAGCATAGTTAAAGGTTGGATTTTTGGAGCTTAGAGCTAAAATTAAAGCTTACTTACCCTTCCTTCTTCACCTTCTCCGGACTCTTCTTCACGGGCCACGTGAAGTCAGCGTCAACTACTTGCAGGATCTGGTCCACCCGGTTGCCCAGGCCTTTAGCCAGCAGTGCGTATACAGTGTCCGTCACAAGGGATAGCTGATCCAGACCATAGTTGATCTTTGACTCTTTTGATGCTTTCGACAGGACGGACTCTTTGACGTTGGAGAGGTTTTTGAATCTGTTGACATTTTTTGTTTTTGTCTTATGTTGAAGTCTTTTTATCGGCAAATAAGCATTCGACCCACCTAATGGTAAGTTGTTACCATTGCCTGTGGGTTTTTTGAAGGGATGACAAGGCGTGAATAATACTTCTGTTGTTGCAAGGGTTTATAGGATGCAGTAACCATAGTAGGCGGGATATGCATGCTTGCCGTAGTAATATAAAAATCTATTGACATTTTGACTGAATTATAAATAAAAAATTACCTCAAGATATGATCAAACTGTGTCAAAGGCTTCGCAGGTGTCATAAACAATGGAATAAAGCCATTTATTTTGCCATTATCCAATATTTCAACAGCTAACATGCATTCTCTCTTCAATGCGTCATAAGTGCCTCTACACATCTGCCCACAAATGTTGTAGTAGCCTGTCTTATCAAGGAACACTACAGGATAGTGTTGTAGAAACTCTTCAAGGGGTGGTGTGTTATCACCTTTATGGAGGGATACACCTTTTGTGTCCCATTCTGAAGTCTCTGTAAAATTAAAATATATTTTTTAACCGAAAACTTTTATAACCTGTTCTTTGTCTATATCACACAGTGGTGCTGATTCTGTTGTTTACAACTAAACTAATTTAGTCTCGCTATGTCTCTTTCTAACAAAGAACATAAGAAAAGGATGTATGAAATTTAGTCCTGTCAAATTAGTTCAATGCTTGTTTTCAATATAAATTTAGTCGCCATCTATCGCGATTACGTCTAAATACCCATAAATGAAGTCGGCAAAGACTAATTTGGCAGCTTTAAATATGCTCTATCCTTTTTCAATAATGTTTGTAAGAAAGAGATATGTTGTGACTAATATTAGTTTAGTGCGATTTACAACAGAATCGGCACCAGTGTTAAAAATCACTCCACACTTAAATCAAATAGATCAATTTGCAAGTGTTTTAGAATTTGTCCAGTCATCTAATTTGTTTTTAAAAATGTTTATTGAGATAGCAAATACCACTTCTTTAGGTAATCGGTTCCAGTTCCAGACCACTCTATTACTGAGAAAGTGGTGTGCAGTGTTTGATTTAGATGGTGCACGATTAATTTTGTACTGATGCCCACAGGATGATTTAGCACACACGTTCATTACAAATATATCTTGTAAGTGAGGAAGGTTATAATTTCTCATGAGGATTTTGAAGGTCTCAATCAAGTCGCCACGAAGACACCTTTCTTCAAGAGTAGTGAGGCACAAAATGTGAAGCCTATCATCATAGGATGAATTAGGAAGAATATAAGTTTAAAAACATCATGCTAAAGGTGGAACCATGAGTCACAGCTTGTAATAAATATTATAACTTACTCAGTGCAATCCAAATATTCCTAACAATCTGGTAACTACTCATAATATTATTTATCCTCTTCGTCTGAACAAAATATGCAACAATCAAACTGACAACATGGCCAGATACTTGCAAATTCCTCTGGCGTAGCCAGATCTTCAATAAAACTACTGCTTGCTTTAAATTGTCACTTTTTTCCAATACTTCTTTCAAAAATGCTTGATTCTCTACGGCTGTCAAATCACATAATATACTACAGTTGTAGTATGGAGTAGGTGGTCCTATTTCTGAAGTATTGTCTGATGATTCCGTACACATTAACCAAGCTTCTCTTAAGTTATTACGGACTGGACTAAACCTGTGAAGTTTGTATGCTTCCAGTTCACACACTAAATTGATACGGACAGATAAATGGTTGCCGAGCTTTCCTGCAGGTTTCAAGTCTAATACCGGCTTTGTTTCACAACCATTCAACCATGAGTATGACAAGTTTTCAATACATTCTAGTTTTGTCAAATGTGAAGCTATTACAGCTAAATACGCTGCCCGTTTTTTGTGATACCTATAATTGACCGAATCATTTTTCGTGTATGTTTCAGCTGGTACGGTTATTTGTAAGTCAATACGTAATTTAGAGCTTATCGCACAACCCAAAGCGTATGACCCAACTATTTCAATATCAGTGAACTTGTGAAATTTGAATACACATTTTGTGTTCTCAAGTTCTTTGGCAACTGGCAGTTTTACTTTTAACTTTTTGAATAATACTTTTTCTGATAAATCGTACTCTGTATCATCTGTGGGAATTGATAGCAAATGGTTTTTCACTTCTGTAAACCACAGTTGAAACTTCTTCTCAGTTTTATCTTTAATTTTGACTTCTTGCAAGATTTCTTCGACTTGTAAACGAAATAAGTTTGAGTTGAATAAGTTCTCGGTCTCTTGGAGCCTGTTCAATTCTCTTACGGTAGGTTGACGATACAAACTTTTGGTTCTTACACGTTTTTTACCATCTATATTTTGTACTTCAGACGGCCTTTTTCCGTTCTCATTGACGACTTCTGCGTCTCCATCGTCTTCAGAGAGAGAAGTTTTTATATCCTGAAATTATTTTAAAATAAAATCACCACAACTTCATTAAAAAAAGCTAATTATGCGAAGTAGATACATACAACGCTGTTTGCTACAAAAATATATATTTGCTTGTATTCACTGCAAGACTACATAATACATTTAAAAAAAATACTCACCCGCTGTACCATTTTCATAATATCACATGAAATAATTGATAAACACTCAAATTGTTTTCATGAAATAGGTTATTTCAATCGTAAACAACGTGCAAAACGATATGGCACGGCTTGGCGACATTGACAGTTGACTTGACTGACAGTGTCAAGTGATTACTGTCACAGTTGCCTGACAGTAAGGCTGCATTCCGAATTACCGCTGTAATCGCTGTAATCGATTTGAGCGTGCTTAAACCCGTACCGAATTGAATAATGACAGTTCACGATGTCCCGTGAAACGTCATAGATGACGTCATGACATCCGCCATCTTGCGCTCACACCGACCATGCCCTAAACTGATATCACCGTGAGCGCTGTCAAAAGTGACGGCGAAAATCTAATAAGATTCTTGGTTTTCTATTTGGCAAAGATACTTTTTATGATTTTATGAGAGAAAAATAATAAAAAAAGCAGATATTCCTTTTTGCAAGTTAACTTATAAAAGATATAAGGAGTCCAAGTGCATTGATAATTCAGATTTTAATTAAATTCTCAAATGTTCTGTTTTGAATACTGTGAGCGCGATAACGGGCGTTCCGAATTGTTGATAGTTCTCAGCTGTCATAAGCGTGATATCTAATTCGGTACGCAAATTATTGCTGTGATCGCTGTGATCGATATTATCCATTTCGGAATGTACCCTAAGGCTGCATTCCGAATTACCGCTGTAATCGCTGTAATCGATTTGAGCGTGCTTAAACCCGTACCGAATTGAATAATGACAGTTCACGATGTCCCGTGGAACGTCATAGATGACGTCATGACATCCGCCATCTTGCGCTCACACCGACCATGCCCTAAACTGATATCACCGTGAGCGCTGTCAAAAGTGACGGCAAAAATTTAATAAGATTCTTGGTTTTCTATTTGGCAAAGATACTCTTTATGATTTTATGAGAGAAAAATAATAAAAAAAGCAGATATTCCTTTTTGCAAGTTAACTTATAAAAGATATAAGGAGTCCAAGTGCATTGATAATTCAGATTTTAATTAAATTCTCAAATGTTCTGTTTTGAATACTGTGAGCGCGATAACGGGCGTTCCGAATTGTTGATAGTTCTCAGCTGTCATAAGCGTGATATCTAATTCGGTACGCAAATTATTGCTGTGATCGCTGTGATCGATATTATCCATTTCGGAATGTACCCTAAGGCTGCATTCCGAATTACCGCTGTAATCGCTGTAATCGATTTGAGCGTGCTTAAACCCGTACCGAATTGAATAATGACAGTTCACGATGTCCCGTGGAACGTCATAGATGACGTCATGACATCCGCCATCTTGCGCTCACACCGACCATGCCCTAAACTGATATCACCGTGAGCGCTGTCAAAAGTGACGGCAAAAATTTAATAAGATTCTTGGTTTTCTATTTGGCAAAGATACTCTTTATGATTTTATGAGAGAAAAATAATAAAAAAAGCAGATATTCCTTTTTGCAAGTTAACTTATAAAAGATATAAGGAGTCCAAGTGCATTGATAATTCAGATTTTAATTAAATTCTCAAATGTTCTGTTTTGAATACTGTGAGCGCGATAACGGGCGTTCCGAATTGTTGATAGTTCTCAGCTGTCATAAGCGTGATATCTAATTCGGTACGCAAATTATTGCTGTGATCGCTGTGATCGATATTATCCATTTCGGAATGTACCCTAAGTGTGTTTTCACACGAGACGATAACGACACAATTTTGCTGTGACGATAGACAACAGACGATATATGGCAAACAACGGTCGTGTCGCCGTTCGTTTTCACACGAGGGACGACAACGCACCTTCACGTCAGTTGAAAATATTAATTTTAGCTACTACACGTCCATCATGTGTCCAGATTTCAATCGCCGGCAATTTCTAGCAATCCTATTTTACTTAAGGAGAGTCAGAAAATACTGGGATCACCCAATTATTTCTTTTATCCCATAAACACGGGTTTGTCTCCTTACTGCCTTTATTAAAGTTATAATGTCATATTTTAATTTTTTCTTCATGATAAAACCATTAAAAAACTCTTTACTAGTAAACAGACACCATTCAAAACAAACAGCGAGTGCCGACCGATCACAAGAAGTGTCGTGTCGTTATCGTGCAGTGCGCCGTGTGCACAGACGAGTTTCGATACATTTCGAAGGACCCCCGACATAGGAGCCGAACCAACGACATAGGCGAATTATCGTCAGTGTGTCGTGCAATGCTGTGGCGTTGTGTGAAAACGGTTCATAGTTTAGGGTCCGCTAAATCGTCACTGTTTTTGTTTCGTTTGATGCGTTATCGCCTCGTGTGAAAAGGGCCACAATGACGTTAGATTTTTTCTTTGATGACAATCGTCATTTTAAGACATTTCTGCCAATGTTGAGTTATTGGAACTAATTTAATATTTAACGCGTTCACTCATGGCGTTCACTTCGCATCAGGTTGTCGAGTGGACGCCGTGTGTGTGGGATTTACTTACGCGTTCACTCTGTACGTCGAGACAAGTATCACATCTTTTTGTTTTCGATTAAACAATCAAACAGGCATTCGATAGAAATTGAAAATTAAATAATATAAATAAATTATTGTATTATATTTAAATTATTTATAACATTATTATACCAACTATCCTGACGGCCAGCCGCGAACTAAGCTCTAACTCGCCGGAGCGAAATTTCTGATAGGTGTGCGCAGTGGTTCCGGCGGGGTTCAGAAATTTTCTAACAGAAAGATTCTTATAAAATGCGGCTGGCCTAAAGGTCGCGAGTGAATGTATTAAAAGGATACATAACATAACACAGGATGGAGCTACTTGCGTTATCTATTCAGATTTATATCTTTGGATTGTCTACCACAGATATAGAACTAAATCACTAAATATATCTATTTAGTACAATTATTGTGGTAACGTAACGTAGGTAACGTAACGTAAAAACTGAAACCAAGGGACGGAAAGCTCCTACTCATGTGCTACTCATCTCCTACTATAGTATGTATCGGTTGTATCGGATAGTGTACGTAAGACGTTGTCTTGTGCTAATTAGGATCAATATAGAAACAACATTTAACATCATGTAATTTTTTTTTAATTGTTACTCTAAGTCAATTTATAGGTAGGTACATTTTAGAATAATATGAAATAAATACAGTTTTAGAGGACCTACCTAGTAATTTATTATAGTTTCGATGAGATTTCGCCAAAATTGCCTAATTCATTTTTTTATACATATTTTTACCTTTAATATATTATACAATAATATGCGGTTAATTGTCACAGTATCTATTCTAATATGTTATCTTCACAGCGGCATTTCCACATTAAATAAGATATTTTAGTTATCAAAAGTATATTTACACAACACATTCATAACAAAATCTCAACAGTAAATATAAAAAAACAAAAGATTTATTGCTCAGCAATATTTGAAAAACTAACCAGATTACTAAAATACGATTATATAAGTACTTTGGTGATTCTGATTCAATATTTTTTATAATAAATACTATTTGTTAGGACCGCATCTACGATGCAGAATGATTGCATGCCGTTGCTCGGCCTGAATTTTAAAAAGTCAGGCGATTTATCTACATAGGTATTCGAGGACTAAGGGTGGATTCTATACAGCCTATTTAATTCAGCTTGGAAATAATAGCGTTGGTGTATTCGCTACATTTGCCGGTGCCTCCGAGGTCACCGGTTAGAGGTTTGCCCTCGCGAAGTACTTCGTAACACGCGTTCTGGACTCTGTCAGCGTATTCGTTCAGCTGCAGATGTCTGAGCATCATTATGGCAGACAGTAGGAGGGCGGTGGGGTTCGCCATGTCTTTGCCGGCGAGATCCGGAGCAGTTCCATGGACCTGAAGAATGAAAAAAAAAAAAACATGGGCACCAGTGAAAAAACAAATCTTTCCAAGAAGTTTATAACGCAACGCTCTTATCGTAGTTTGATCAACCAACAAACACTAGAACAAACATTCACAATTGTCGTCATACCCAATCTTAGGGTCGGAAATCTGATCGCGCATGGTCCGCATTGTTCAAGCTATAATTGTCCCTATCATTTACTCTTTTTGAATAGGAGAGAGACGATTTCGAACATTTTTCCGCTTGTTCTGAACCGACCCTTAGGCACAGCCTTAGGACCTTCACTCACGTTGCAACTGAAACGAAACCAATTACTGACCTAACTAGTCACTTTGTCACACGCCGCTACCGGTTGACTAACTGGTAACTAGTTACTAAGATACGCGTTCCAGGCTACTAGCTACTAACGAAACCAAATTGATGTAAGATAATATTCTCATCACTTGAATTGTAGCTCACTCAGTAACTACCCCTATCATGAGTTTGCTAGGATTACGTAATCGATACTCGCTAGCGACTACAGAGATACATTTTGTATGAAATACTTCCAAAAGTGTCCACTAGAGGCGGTGCTCGTCATACAAAATGTTCACCGTAGTCGCTTACAAGTATCGATTATGTTACCGTAACAAGCTCATGGTAGTGGTACGGTACTAATTTTGTCGACGAGTAAAATTACCGTGTTTTGAATAGATTAGAATACGAAGTTTGTTTAGAGACTAGTTATTAATCAGTTTCATTTCTTTTGAGTAGCGTCGTGTGAGAATGGTCTAAATGGTATTTCAATGGCCAGATTTAATCAGAAGTGGGTAAAAAAAAATCAGACCTTGGAAGTAAAAAGGTACTTACACTCTTCCTTGCTTTGCCTATTTTACATTTTAAAAAACATATACTTAAGCTTATCGACACGGCTATACTTATTCTGGATGGGTAAAAAATTAAAAATACAAATTATAATTTTCGTGTTTATTTATTGAGCTACTTATTTACATAAATAATACTAAACAAAAGGTACACTAAAACTACATCATACTTTTAAATTATAAAACTTCAAAGTAAATGCATGTACTTTAAACGATAGTAAAAAGTCAGTGCAAGTGTAGAGTGAATCGGAGCGGATTCTGGCATGCACAATTGTAGTTCATATAGAAAGTAGTTCACACATTATATGCAGAGAAAAATACTGTCAATAATTATTAAAAACATTTTGCCAACGTATCTCATACGCCGTTAAAAATAAATTAACCAGATTATATCTGTAAATTTAAAAATAAAAAAATGCAATAAAAATACTAATAATCCATACTGGTGTTTGTTTAAATTAATTTGTTAGTATAATACTTAATTCGTATGAACTAAAGTAATACAAAATATTAACGGTAGTTTAGTTTTACTTATCAATCTCGTAATATTTTTAGTTATTTTACTAATCGGAGATACAATTTAAAACAGGAAATTATAAAGGCGCAGTACATACTGTACCTTTTAAGTTGTAAATACAGTCATTTACTTATCGATCACTGATTACGAGAGTCAAAGCATGCCACGGTCTTTGTTTATTGATTATCTAAATTACACTATCAATTGAATTAAATTATACCTAACTAAACAAAATCACAAAATTAGGAACAAATGTAAACTAACCAAATAAATCACGAAATACCGTATTAAATACACTGGTAACATTCATCGACTAATAGTCGACCAC